>ML664172.1:10707445-10779050 GCA_007570785.1 Antilocapra americana | reverse complement strand
GCGCGCGGTCAGAGCCGCGGCGGCGGGACTCTCGGAAGGTGCCTGCAGGGGGAGAAGAGAGACGCGGTCAGGCGGCCCGGGGCCCGGGGCCACGCCCGGCACACGCGCCGCGGGCAGCGCGCGGCGCGGGGCGCGGCGGGCAGGGGCGCCCTCCGGGGACGGGGCGCCCTCCTGGGGTCGGGGCGCGCTCCGGGGATGGGGCGCCCTCCCGGGGACGGGGCGTCCACCCATGGGGGACGGGGAGCCCACCGCGGGGGACCCACCCCGGGGGGACGGGGCGCCCTCCTGAGGATGGGGCGCCCTCCTGGGGTCGGGGCGCGCTCCGGGGACGGGGCGCCCTCCCGGGGACGGGGCGCCCACCGCGGGGGACACCGGGCACCCATCGCGCGGGACCCGCCCCGGGGGAACGGGGTCCCCTCCCGGAGACGGGGCGCCCTCCCGCGGACGGGGAGCCCACCGCGGGGGACCCCAGCGGGGCCGGGGCGCCCTCCCGGGAGGACGAGGCGCCCGAGCCGGCCCCGGCACCCGGGACGGAAACTCGCCCGGCACACGCGCCGCCGCGGGCGCCACGAACGCAGCGCGGCCTGGGGGCACGGGGCGCCCCCCTCGGGCTCGGGGCAGCGGCCGGCGCCCCGGCTCGCCCCGGCCACGCGGAGGCGCCTCGGGAGGCCCCCGCGGCCCCGGGGGGGCGGGGAGCCTCCCCCGACCCCAACCCCCCCGGAGGCTGGCGCGCGCCGGCCCCCGCGTACCCCCGGGTCAGCGCAGGGCGGGCAGGGCGCCCGGACCCGCCCGCCGCGCCGCCTCCTCGGGGCTCCGCGCCGCCCCCTGCGGGCCGCGGGGCCCCCTCTCCCCGGACGCACCGCGGCCGCCGGCGCCCGCTCCAGCCCGGCCGGCTCGTCGGGCCGCGGGGACCTCGCTGCCCAGCAGACGGCGTCGGTGGGCGGCCGCGGGTCGACGGAGGCCCCGGGCTCCTCCGGAGCTGCGGCAACCGCCCACCGGCCGCCGGCGCCCCGAGGGGCCGCGAGCGCGACCCGAGGCCCAGGCCCTGTCCTGCGGGCTCCCCGCGGGCCAGATGCGCTGCACGTGCAGGGCCCTGCGCCGTCCTCTCGGGCTCCTGAACCGGGCACCGCTGAGCGGGGTCCGCCTGTGGCAAGGACGCCGGGGCCGCGGAGGGGACAGCGAGGGGCGAGAAGCCGAGGGCCCGGGCTGTCCGCGGCGCCCCCAGCGCCCTCCCCGAGCCGGCCGCGCCCGGGGTCAGTCTCCGCCTTGGGAGAAGAACCCTGCTGGACCGCTCAGCAGGCCCCTCGGGTCCTTCCCTCCTCCTCCCACCCCGTGAACACCCCGATCTTCGCGCCAACACCCCCCCAGCCCTGCTGTCCCCCCTGGAGCCAGACACTGCCCACACCCACAGCTCGGCGCCCCTCTCCACGCCAGGCGCCCTGCCCGCATCTTCAGCCCGCTCCCCGCGCCCCAGAGCTTCTCCAGCACGTGTTTCCTTGTCTGGGAATGTGCTTCCCTTGGGGCGCGAAGGAGAAACTGACCGTCTGCAGGGGGTGAACTTAAAGACCTTGCTTTCATTAGCCTGATGTAGCCAACTGCCGAGGAGCCTCTGAGGAGGAAGGGGGCTTTCCATTCAGACACATACCCTCTTCCCTGCCTCTGAAGCAACTTCAGATACCTTTCTGTTATTCTTGGGGGGTGTTTTAATTCTTCTGATCTTCTGGATTCCTATTTTCGTAACCTAGCAGACGTTTATCCCTCTCTTGCAAATCTGGGCCTACGTGTGAACATCTAATATCATGTCAATGGACAACAATGTTTGAATATTTTATTCAGTCCTACCCCTTTTCTTTCTTTCTTTCTGTCCTTTTTTTCTAGTTTGGTTCCATTTTTTTTCCCCTGCCTTGTGATATTTTTGCAGGAAAATATATTCAAATAATTCAAATCAGGTACTGAATCTGTCTTATCAACTGTGTAGTCATAATAGCCTGTGAGTATGCTGTGGGGAGGAAAGGAAGAATTCTAGGCCTTTATCCTTAAAGTTTTCTAATTGTGACATTTTGAGTAAACATCTGAAGAGATTTCCACCTTTTCCTGCATTTATCAATCACCAGTAATATGCTATGAGAGTCACATCTTTGCAACTCATGCCACGAGTTTCCTAGGGTGAGTGGGGACATATAGATGAGATCCACAGGGTGCTCTTTCTGAAACTACCATCTGATTCTCCTGATGCTTCCAAAATGAACACCCATCCATCTCATTCTGGACTCCCAACAGGTCAGACCAGGGAGACGTCACTGAAATAGACTTGGCATTTAAACTAAAACGTTGCCCAAAGCACCTTGGCAGACCTGTACCGACTGATGCAGAGGCCTGAGGCCCGTGCCCGAGGCCGTGCCAGGTTCCTTCGGATCCCCCTCAGCGCTGTCGCCCGCACGCCAGGTCACAGGCCTGCAGGGGTTGGAGGCGTCCTTCTGCATCACACGCGCCAGGCTGCAGGTACCACTCTTTCTGGGTGGTAATGGGAAGCAGCGTGTTCCCATCACACATTCGGTGCTCAGCCCCCAGCAGGCTTTTCTAACAGCTAAGCTCTGATCTGTTTTTCATCCCAAGCAGCACAGGCGGCAGTTGTTCCTCCTCCTTTCTGCTTGTTTCTCCACAGTTACTAAGTGATTGCTTTCCACTTCTATCCCATGAGCAGTGTTATTGAAAAAAATTGTAAATATTTGGCCAAAATTCTTGCTGAAGTGTTTTTATGGCATTGTAAAATTCATAGAAGTTCGAGTTAGAAGAGGAGCCAAAATATCATAGTCATCTCTCAGCAAATACTGTCTAATGGTCCCTTCTGATGACTTTTCAGAGTTGGGCAATAAGAGATAGGCAAGACATGGGTAAAATGCTGACTCTGAACATGATATTTATGCCAATGTATTGTCTGTGTACCAATGGTAAGATGCTGGTGAATTGTTTGTCCTTACTGTTTACATATATACCTCTAAAAATCTCGTGATTTTTTTTTTTTTTTTTTGGTCATGTCATCAATTTATCTCTTCTAAGTTTTCTTCAGATTCCAACCTGCTTGGGCTTTTAATCATCGTTGTCACCCTTGACGGTGCAATGTTCTATTTGTTTGTATCTTAAATCCAGTGCCTCAGACATGGGCACTGCAGGCTCCCTGGTCTGTAATAACCTTCCTGCGGCCTCCCAAAATAACACTGACGCTGGTTACTGACTTCTTGCCGTCACTGATACCCTTGTAGGTTATGGATTCATATCTAGTTTCCAGTTCGCAGCCTCTAACATTACAACTCTAAATTTTTCTGACTCACTGAACACTTGGCCTTCAGATTATTTTTTCCCTCAATGTGTGATGATAATTTCCATTTCTCAAACCTATATCCCATTTTATTTCTGTATTTCTTTCAAGATGCAGTACACTCTGAGCCTTCATATTTGACTGCTCCCCATATGTTTAACGTGAGCATTAACTAGAGCAGAAAGTAGAAAACCATAATGCTTTAAGGAAATACCAGATTAAATCAATGTACTGGTCCGCACTGGCTCCCTATTTGCTTCCTAAATTAAACCTAGATGTTGATTTTAATCTATTATGGTCCTACGGGTTGGGATTATGTGTATTTTATCATGCTCCTCAGCAAGAAATATGGAGCAATTGCCCTTCTTCCTTAGTACCCATGAGGCAAGTTAGACCTGCCAACAACTTTCATTTTCACATTCTTCCTCTCCTCTGACACTGAAGATCCTTCGCCCATTTTGCTTGGATCCATCATACACGTGTATATAGCTGCCAAGAAGTTATGCACTCAGGGAATTACATCAACGATTTCCAGCCTCTGAGGAGCCACTGCATGAATTCATTAAGCTGTTTTCAGTGGCTACAGAGTTAGGTAGCACTTTGAGGGAATCTATTAATTACCAGAGGTTCAGTAAGATTATTTTATTAGCAAAAGTAACAGTATGATTTGCTCTAAAAGTTACCGTCTCTTGTTGCACTGCTTTTGTAAACGTCCATGTATGTGATTGTATTTCCACTGTTATTTTTTTACAGGAATCATCGCAAGCTCAAGTGCTTGTAGGAGCCAGGTAGATAATGTAACAGGTAAAGTTGGAAAGATTTGTTTCCTAATTAATAGCATCATAATTTATAGTTGGCAGCAGTGACATATTTGCATGTCAAATACGAAGGAATCCTGACTCATCTTTGGTTTTCCAGTTTTTTAAAGTGCCTTGGTTTTAGGAAACATTTCACTTCCCGCCTAACTCTAGGAAAGATGGTGTGGATAGCCAGGTGAGAGGCCGCATTACGGAGCGGCGAGGGCTCGGGTCCCCTGGTGAGGAGTCTTGTAGAGGCCGAGAGGGAATCGTGGCCCGTGCTGCTCGGGTCATCTAATCTTTTCAGAGAAACCAGGACTCTAGAATAGAAAACTTCATACTTGGTTAGTGCCTTCTCTTAAGAGGACGCCCACAAAACAAGGTCTCACGTAAGGTCGACCCAGAGGCTTGTGTTTTCCTGCCCACCTGCTAACTGCATGATAAGCAAAGTGTAGCAAATGCCTCCCAAATTTGGCACGTGTTTAGGTCTTGTTGATCTGAGTTCCAAGAACAGACTGTTTTCAGGAGTGGAGGAAGTCTGATGACCACATCATTTGCTGCATCCCAGTGTGGGACGGATGGCCCCCAACCTTCTCCCCTTTGCATTCCCACTCACACGTTCCAGCCCCAGAACTAGTTCATCTCTGAAATCTGAAACACATCATCTCTGGGGCTTCCCTGGTGGTTCTGTGGTTAAGAATCTGCCTTCCAGTGCAGGGGATGGGGTTTGATCCGTGGTCAAGGAACTAGACCCCGCATGCTGCAGGGCAGCTAAGCCTGAATGCCAACTGTTTAGTCCGCTCCGTCTAGAGCCTGCGCCCCACAGCTAGTGAAGCCCCTGTGCCACAGTGAAGACCCCGTGCAGCCGAAAGGAAAAGAAACCTGTCGTCTACCCAACAACTCTGCCCTTGCTCCCCAGATGCACCACCTGCCGGCCTCAGCTAGACCTGTAGTTCCTGCCCGTCACTCTCTCAAGTTCGTCAGCATTCCCGTCTCCACCTCCTGACCAAGACTTTGAACCACTCTCAGCAGCAGCCCAGCCCCTTCTACATACACTTGACCAATCTATGCTTTGCAGGAACCCGACCCCGACTTTCCCTCCGCTGCCACTGTGCTGGGGGTGGGCAGGGGGGACCCTAGCTCTGCCAGCTGGACAGGTGTATGATTTCTGGTTCCCTGGGGCCTTTGGTGCTGTGAAAGCGCTGTATTCCTCTTTGCTGTCTCCAATTTCCATTCTCCAAACTGTTCCTCTCCAAATCCCCACTCATCCACTGCTCCTCCATCTCAGCAGTAGTCCTGCAATCCGATTTCACAGAGACAATAAGCTTTGTCAAGAAAGAAACTGGTTTCACTTTTCCTCCATCCCATTCATCCTTACCTAACCCATCACCCAATGTCTTAAGCTAACCTCACACACATCAGAAATGCTCTATGAGTGTCTTGTATTATTATTGGACTCTCCTGATATGGCTTTTTTTTTTTTTTTTTGCGGGGTTGGGGAGTACTGAAGGGTTTGGTAACCCTCCTTTGGGTGTAAGCTGGATTGCAGTCTTCCCTGAAGGAGTGGCCTGTCTCAGTGTCCGGCAGGTAAGGACAGAATCAAGGTTTAGGAAGGCAGCCTTAGACCAGAGACAGAGGAAATGCTTCCGGCCTTCTGCTCTACCTGCTCTTAGCTCTGGCATGTCAAGTTTCCATGAGGGCCCCAGGGCAGCGACCAGGAGCCAGGAAAGGAAGAGCTGCCTTCATCAGAAATGCCCAAGGCCAGAAATGCGGGCTCTAAGGAGAGGGGTCTTGCTTGGCTCTTTGTGGTGGGTTCCCCCCACCTGCCAGTGAGGAGGGGTTAGGTATCACACCTCCTCCCAGCTCACCATCGTGGATAAAGGGACAGATGGTCCGCGGAAGAAAGAGGCGCGCCTTCCTCCACCCCCACAGCCAGTGTGACGGCTGCAGCGCCAGTGAGGAGATTCTGGTGGGAGAGGTGAAGACCCCGGGGCAAAGAAGCGGCTTCTCTCTTCTCCAAACCTGGTGGGGCCAGGGCTGCTCTCCTGTCTCTCCTGCCTTGTTTGGTCCCCTGTCCTCATCCATTGCTCTCTCTACTAGCTGCTTTCCTTTTGTATTGAAATATAAATGCCTCCCCCTCAAGTTTTCAGTTACCACTCTGTGTAACTGACTTCCTGTCTCTTCCACTGAAACTGCCCTCCCAAAGGTCAAAACTTACATCCTAATTAACCAACCCAATGGCTACTTTTTAATCTCCATCTCTCTTGACCTTTGTGAAACAGTTGATGATGCTGACTTTCCTTACAGCATAGAAACGCTCCCTCCCTGCTGAGCTGCTGGGCCTGATTGGCCCCAGGAATGTCAGGCTCAACAAGCCTGAGCGTTAGGTCCCCGAACTCGTACTCCACACATCTGTCCTCCCGGCCTCCGCGTTTCTTTCTACAGCATTCTACCTACACAGCAGCCTGCCTGAGAAACTCAGAACTGGCCTCAAGCCCTTGCATCCCTCTGGTTCACTTAACTGCTAAGGAACAGTGAAATATGTAAATCAATCCAGAACGGTCTCTCAAGCCATTTCCACCAGTGTGGCCTGGTTTACGGTCCCCTGGAGGGATCACTTCTCAACTCGAAAGTCTTCAACAGGTTCCAACCCAAGACAAATTTCATTCTCCTTAGGCGCCCACGGCCCGTATTAACCCGGCCCCTGGCTTCCATTCTGGGATCACTTCCTAGCCAGATACGCCTGCAAACTAGTCACAGTGACTGCTTCCCCAAAAAGCTGTGCATGCTCCCCCTCTGTTTGTTGCTCATGGTATTTGCTAGGTTTAGAATTCCTGTTTCCCTCCCTCCTCTGGAAGACTTAAAGGCATCCTTCAAGAAACACAGATGTCTCCTCCTATGCTCAGATGTCCCTGACTCCAGCAGACATGGTGTGTGGCTCATCTTGGCCCTCACAGCACTTAGCACACACCTCTACTCCAGCCCTCAGTACACTCCATTGCAATTATTTCTGAGTCTACCCCACATGAGTTAAGGCTCAACAGAAGACCACTTCCAAGTCTCTTCTCCATGCTAATTGGGCTCATCAGATTTTGACAGTATAAGATTCACCTTTAAGCTTTCTACACCAGCCCAGAACCTGAACATAAATAGCTCCTCAATAAATTTGTTGATTTTAATACACCTTTTTTGAAAATTCATCTTTGTCCTGAATATCCTTATAAAATCTTTTCTTTCTTCATAAGACCTCTTTTTTTTATTAAAGATTTTTTTAATGTGGACCATTTTTAAAGTCTTTATTAAATTTGTTACAATATTGCTTCTGTGGTTTGTGTTTTGGTTTTTTTGGCCGCAAGCCATGTGGGAATCTCATCTTCCCAACCAGGCGATTGAACCCTCACCCTCTGCTTTGGAAGGCAAAGCCTTAATTAACCACTGGACTTCCAGGGAGGTCCCTTGAGCTCTCTTTCCTTGGGTATGCTGAGTATGTGTGATTCTATGCCTTCTGACATTTAGTCTTGTTTTCCCATATTATCTATTACAAATAAATGCATTCGTGAAGTTTTCGTCTGTTAGACGTAGTATACTTCATGGAAACGGCTGTACTTGATGCTATTGGGGGAGGTAACTGAGAGTTTGGGGTCAGACGGAGGTTGATTTCCCTTCATGCATGTGATACAGTTCCAATTAAAAAGTAGTTTCAAAGAATCAATTAAAGGAGTGCTCGCAGCCCTGTCATGGGTCAGTAAAACTCCTGACCTGACTCTGAGAGGTGGGATACAGCAACACCTGACAAGCCCCAAACCATGACCCCCTCCAGCTTGGCACACTGCCCGACTCCTTTCTTAATGAGTTAGAAATGTTACCACCATTAGCAGTAACAACCCAAGAGAGAAGACAAAAGTCTCCAGAAGGCTGCTGTGAAGATGTATAAATGGGCTGGCAAAAGAAGGAAGCTTCCCTAGACAGCATCCACTCCCATACACGTAAGCAAAAAGTTAGCCAGATGCCACCGTGTCCTTTTCGGCCGAGACACGTGGAGACCGCGTGAGAGAGCAAAGGTGGGTAAATCCTACTACCCGGGGGTGGACGGCAGGGCTCAGCGCCACCCCCAAACTCAGAAAACAGAGGAGGAATCTGGGGCAAGAGCAGAGGCTGGGAGGCCCGCATTGCATTCTGTGATCTGCCTAGGTGCGCAGTCACACCTAGGAGGGTCTTGGGGTGGGAGCAAGACTTGAGGGGACTGAGGTGGCGAGGAAGCGACAGACTGGCTTGCTGAACAGGGTTCAGGTCTTCTGGGGAAGCCGGGGCCACAAACTCAGACCCATCCAAGCCCCTCACCTTGACTCCAGCTGCTGCGCAAATGCTTCTTGCATTATTAAACCTTTGTTAAGACCTTAAAGGGAGGGAGCCTTAAATGATCTTTCATATCACGTGATCATATAAACAGAGGACCTTGAGCTCAACGGGGACTAGCACAACAGCAAGAGGAAATGGATACACCAGGGCCATGGGGAGTTCAAGCTCCACGGAGAGGAAATCCTCCTGTGCCATGAGGCTCAGGTCCCCATCGCCGGAGGGCCCTGGAATTTCCTTTGCACAACGACCTTAAGAATAGGGTAGGCAATTATCTACCAGGATGGTATGGACCTCTCTAGCCTGAAGGCAAAAGGTCATATGAATGACTCCTTTGACCTGCTGACTCTGGGTATTTAGTCACAGATTTTTTTTTTTAACTTTTTTTAAAAGTAAATTCGATGTTGGGTTTTTTGTTTGTTTGGCTGTTTCTTTTTTCCCCCCAGTTCTTGGTTACCTTCATTTTAGTGGAATTACAATTGTCTGTAACGTCGTGTGTCAGCTCTGTTTCCAAAGCTACGTATTTCTGACTAGAGAAGTGGTTTTTCTGTCATTTGCTGTCCTGAGATGGAACGCCTTTGCACTCATGTATTCCCATAGTCTGAGCTCAACTGTTGCACTGAATTTGTCCCCTTTTCCTACTGGTTAAATTAGGTTCCCTGGTTTGTCTTTATCCCAGGACATCTTCTCTTCTCTGGGAAGAGACTCCATTTGGTGAATTATAAAATGGTTCTTTTCCTGACGTAGTAACTTCTTTGATGCTGAGGTCTTGCTGTGTATGTAACAGTTAGGGGAAATTAAAGTGTCTAGTAGAGCACAATATTAATGCAATTAGAGTATGTGGAGTAATTTGAAATCGCCTTCAGTCTCCAGGTTCGATAATGGGTACCTTGGGCTTTTAACTCTAGGCTGTATCCAAAATAAAACATGTTATCGCCATATTCTCCAGCGTCAAACTCGGCTTATTGCCTCCATAAACACTTCGCATGCTGGTCCATCATCCCTGTGTTCTTTAATCCACCCATCCTCCTGCAAGGACCAAACTAATCTACACTGACATTTCAGCCTTAAAAACGAGCCCAACCATCTCTGCTCTGCCTCCTTTTTCCTTTTAAACACACAGCTTAAATCTTAAGTCTTTCATAAGCCCCTTTCTCCGCCGTGGTGCATAAACATTTCGTTCCAACAATCTACTGTTCTCACTCTTACTTGTAGGGAAATTCAGACCTTCTGTCTAAGTCAGGGTGTTAGGAAGCCGTCTGGCTGAGTCACTCAGCCCCCGGACCCGAGATGCTTTGGCTGGGAGCTCCAGACAAAACCCTTGCCATTTGGTCACTGTTTGTCATAAGACAAATCCTTTAAACCTTAGGGATTTCATTATCCTCTTTGGCCACACAGGGAAGAAAATGCTGCCCTACCTCCCAACCTGCCCCCTGGGTGGACGCAGACCAGCACTGACGAGTCTTAAAGGAGGCTATGAATGCTGATTAAAAACGGAGCAATTTCAGCTCACAAGTCACTCCCCCAAAGGTCAATTAGACCCACGAGAGCTCTCTGGCACACACAGGAAGTCCCAGCCTCATCTATATTTAATGCACTTCCCGTCTCACTGGTCCCCATAAAGGTGAGTTTGGGGTGTGAAAACCTGCTAACAGTAAAAGTTTCCATGCCCTACATTTCAGAGCCCCAGTCAACGGCCCCCTTTATTTTCACTTTGAATGTAATAAATGTCTGCTCAATCGCAAAACATGGATATTTGTTGGAACACACACACTCCATCCCCTTAATGGCGTTGACAACTGGCCTCAACGTACGTTACACAGGCTTGGGGACTGTGAGTCTGCCCACTCACCCGCCGGTCAGCAACTGTGTGCTGTCAAAGCTCGTTAGTCTTTCCAGGGCATCTCACAGACTAATGATTCTTAAGAGAAATAAACATAAAACCACAAGAGGACAGAAATTGTCCTTCTAAATCGCGATCTCGTCAAGAGGAGAGAGGCTAGACCAGTGACCAGTGAGTGACTGCACTGGGGAAAACCCCTTATCCATCCGGAAAGGCAGGTGAGGAACGCGGCTACTGGATTGGAAACGGGATTATCCCCACGCACCGAAATGAAGGAAAGTGTTAATGGAATTGGAGGGTTCCCGGGGAGGCTGGCTTGAGAGCCCTGCTTGATTCTAGCCTGAGTAGAGGGCAGGGATGGAGCACTTCTCGGCTAGTGGGCAAATATGTATCGTTTCAGGCCTCAGGCAGGCCACGTGGGCATCTTGGGATGAGCACCTGAGAAGCAGCCTCGCATCCCTGCTGCTGCTAAGTCGCTTCAGCCGTGTCCGACTGTGCGACCCCGTAGACAGTAGTCCTCCAGCCTCCTCTGTCCACGGGATTCTCTAGGCAAGAATTCTGGAGTGAGTGGCATTTCCTTCTCCAATGCATGCATTCATGCTAAACTGCTCGTTCGTATCTGACCCTGTGTGACCCCATGGACAGAAGCCCACCAGGCTCCTCTGTCCACAGGATTCTCCAGGCAAGAACACTGGAGTGGGCTGCCATTTCCTTCTCCCCTCACATCCCTAATCTAGGCCCAAAAATGTGCCCT
The DNA here is from genome assembly GCA_007570785.1 of Antilocapra americana. Taxonomy (NCBI): domain Eukaryota; kingdom Metazoa; phylum Chordata; class Mammalia; order Artiodactyla; family Antilocapridae; genus Antilocapra; species Antilocapra americana. Next base: position 10,767,981 of record ML664172.1, on the reverse strand, counting down.
TCGGGGGTGAGTAAACCGGCCCTGGGGTGGGCCTGCTTGGAGATTAGAGTTTTACGGATTTATTTCATCTTCTAGGGTCTGGAGGCAGCATTTTGGTGAGCAGGGTTTCAGCCTGGGGCAGCAGCCACACTGAAGGGAAAAAAGGGAGATCGCGGAACGAGACAAAGGGAACCGAGGTCAGCCAGCCGCACGGAGCCTGCCTACCCCCTTCTGACCAACAGCAGCCTGAGCAAGACGGCAGGAGGGGCGTGTGCCAGAGGACAGGGAGGCCCGTCTAATCTCACTGCACAGATGCGGCCGCGGAGCACTCACAAGCGAGGGAACCACCCAGCGCCAAGTACGGCCCCACTAACTCCACCACTGTGCCCCCTGGAAAGCCCAGCCCACGAACGTTGTGTCCCTATGGGAACCCATTATATCTCTGTACTATTTTCAGCAGATTGAGACCCAGTTCGGTCATCCTGAGTGGCTATTCCTTGCCAGGGGCACGGAGACCTGGGGAATTTCCCCTCTATCCCCTTCCTGAGGTCATTGTCTAGAAAGACAGAGAAGCCCTCAGATGTTCAGCTAGCGTCAGGCTTGAGGACCAGCCATGAAGCTCAGGGGAACATCAAGGACGCTTGCTATCCATCCACACATCAGGGGCCCTAACCCTAACCCGGTGGAAACAGTGAGAGATTTTATTTCGGGGGGCTCCAAAATCACTGCAGATGGTGACTGCAGCCATGAAATTAAGAGAGGCTTGCTCCTTGGAGGGAAAGCGGTGACCCACCTGCCGCCGCCACCGCTGCTGCTCAGTCACTCCACCACGGCCAACTCTGTGCGACCCCGGAGACGGCAGCCCACCGGGCTCCCCCGTCCCTGGGATTCTCCAGGCAAGAACATGCCATTTCCCTCTCCAATTACCAACCTAGACAGCATATTAAAAAGCAGTGACATTACTTTGCCAACAAAAGTCCATCCAAGGCTATGGTTTTTCCAGTGGTCATGTATGGATGTGAGAGTTGGACTATAAAGAAAGCTGAGCCCTGAAGAACTGATGCTTTTCAACTGTGGTGTTGGAGAAGACTCTTGAGAGCCCCTTGGACTGCAAGGAGATCCAACCAGTCCATCCTAAAAGAAATCAACCCTGAATACTCATTGGCAGGACTGATGCTGAAGCTGAAACTGAAACTCCAATACTTTGGCCACCTGATGGAAAGAACTGACTCACTGGAAAAGACCCTGATGCTGGGAAAGATTGAAGGCAGAAGGAGAAGGGGACGACAGAGGATGAGATGGTTGGATGGCATCACTGATTTGATGGACGTGAGTTTGAGTAAACTCTGGGAATTGGTGATGGACAGGGAGGGCTGGCGTGCTGCAGTCCCTGGGGTCGCAGAGAGTCGGACATGACTGAGTGGCTAACGCTTTATATGGCTTCCCAGGTGGTGCTAGTGGTAAAGAACTGCCTGCCAGTGCTGGAGACCTAAGAGACTCAGGTTCAATCCCTGGAGAAAGGCATGGCAACCCACTCTGGTATTCTTTTCTGGAGAATGCCATGGACAGAGGAGCCTGGTGGGCTACAGTCCACAGGGTCGCATAGAGTCAGACACACCTGAAGCGACTCAGCAGGCAAGCAGGTAAAGGAGGCTCAGACAGGGGAACGTGACTGCCTGGGGCCCACAGATAAGACACAGGCCCAGCTCAAGATTTTCAGGAATGCTCCAGTGGGTTTTGGCCCCATCCTGCCCGGTGGCGGTTCTGACTCCTCGGGAGAACGGCCGCGTTGGAAGGGACGTGACCCCGGGGCCCCTCCAAGGATGGCAGCTAAGGCAGAAGAGGCACCCCAGACGAGGGGCGGGAGGCGCGAGGCGAGGGCCCAGCTTGCCTGGCTTCTGCGGAGGCTCGGCGGCGGGGTCCTGCTGGGCCGAACGGAGGCTCATCGGCGGGCAGCCGGACGCAAGCGCCTCCCGCGCCTCTGGAAGTAACGAGGGGACACCTGGCGTTACCTGAGTGGGCAGAGGGCGTCCAGGGGGATCCCAGCCTGCACGTGGGCAGCAGCTAACCAGAGCGCTTGCCCAGAGCTGCCTGGCTGCAAGTGGCGTAGAGCGAAAGGCACTCCCTCGTGGCTGACCCTTTGCGACCCCGTGGACTACACAGTCCAGGGGATCCTCCAGGCCAGAACACTGGAGTGGGTAGCCTTTCCCTTCCCCAGGGGATCCTCCCGCCCCAGGGAGCGAACCCAGGTCTCCCACACTGCAGGCGCATCCTTTACCACCTGAGCCACCAGGGGAGCCCTGGAAGAGGCCCTCACGTGAATGATGGAACAGCTTATCCAAGAAATCCAATAAATCATCTGCAAGCAGCTCGTAAGAAAAATGAGTTCCGCAAAGTCTCAGGATATAAGGAACAAGCAGGACCGGCCACGTAATTCGTATCAGCCCATTGCAAAATGGAAACGCAAGACCTTTTCCTCAGAAATTACTAGGAGTTTCAAAACAGTAGCAGCGCAGCATTAAGCTAAGTACAGGGTCCCTCTGAGAGTAGGACCCTGTAACACCGCATGCGTTGGAATGACCTTGAAGCCAGTCCTTGACTAAGGCAGAGCTGGCGGAGTACAAGGACAAACTCACAGAAATACAATTGTAGATTTCAGGACTAAAAGAATATAACAGTCTGTGGATAAAGAGAAACTATAGCTGAAAAATATAAGGAATAAAGTAGAGCTAACAGACATAGGGAAAGTATCGACTCACAGGGTAAGATATTATTAAAGATTCTCTCTAGTCATACAAATTAATCATATACTGGGACAGAAAAATGAACTTAGTTAATGCAGAAAACAATAGCATGAAATCTATGAAACCATATTCTCACACCACAACATAACAATACAATTATAATTAAGTAGGAAAAACAAAATTCTGCAGAAACAAATCACATGGAAATTAAACTTTCAAATCCTGTGTTAAATTACATAGAGGAAAGCTACAGCAGCAAAAATATTTTTTAACATAGCAACCATATAAGCACAACAAATACTTCCAATTAATAAAATGCTGACAGAAATGTGCTCAGAATATGTATAAATGTATCCCCTTAAATATATGTTAATAATAAAATGAGGATAGAAACATCATGAATTAATTCTGTGCCTAGAGAGCTTTAAAACAGAATAAGGTAATGAACCAAACCAAAGTAGGAAAACAAAAATACAACAGGAAGTTTTTAAGTAAATGAGAAATGATCACAGTAAACCAACAGAATAGGAGTTTGCATTTTGACAGAATGGACACAATTGATAAAAGAAAAGGAGAAATTACAAATTAGTGTAATCAGGGAGAAGACAATTAAAATAGCTAAAAATTTTCTTAAGAAGCACTCGGGGTATTCTTAGAATATATATATGGCCCCCTTCTTCAAACAGAGGAAGTGATGGATTAATGGGGACAGAGGAAGAGGAAGTTGGACCATCTGGCTTATGTTAATAAAACATCATCTCGGCCCTTAAGTTCGAGATGCTTCGGATGATCTGAAGCAGGAGTGAGGTCTGAGGGACCTACTCTTCTGTGACCTGGACTAAGCAGAGGGATCTCCCTTCCTAGGAATTTCGATCAGACAGAGAGATGCAGAGATTTGAAGGCTTATTTTCTGAGGCCAAGGGTAATTCATTTATTTAACACCAGTTTACCTTCAGGTAACTGGGTCAAAAAAGAGTGAGAGTGTTAAGGATTTCTCTCGTAATCTCACTTACCAGCTGGGTTTCACGCTAAACCAAGCCAAGGAAAGGACTGGGTGAGGGTATGCAAGGGTGTTCTAGCTCTGTGCTTGTTCACACCATAAGCTTCATTGTGTTCTATGCTGGTCATGCCTTGGGAATCAAACAAGCCTGGGTTTGAGCTCCAGCTTAATTTTGACTGCCTGGGTGACCTTGGGAAAAAGATGTCATCTCTCAAGGCCTCACCTTCCTCATCCTCAAGTGAGGCTTAACATAGCGTCTACTTCCTGGCGTTTCTGTGAGGGTGGAAGGAAGGTGAACCCACTGCATTTCTGGCGTAGAGCAAATTTCCACTTAGTGTTAGCTGTCATTCTTTGCTATCATTACACATGTTTGTGTAAAAGCAAATAAATAAGGAGTGTGACTAAGTCTGCAAAAATAAAAAGGTCAAGCACACTGCTCTTGGCTGTTAGTGTATGGCTAATTAATTTAATAACCATGTGCTTAGGATTTCTCACAAACATGTAACAAAAAACATAGGCAGCAATGAATACAAAATATTGTTAATTCATGATATATAAACAAGAAAAGTGAGATATACGTGTCTCTGACACTTAACTGGAGAATTTTCTAGCTTTTGAAGAATAAGTAACCCTTTATGCTACTTAAATTATTCCTCAAATACATATTTTAAAGTATGGTTTGTTTCCGTAGGGAATAATATTTCTTAAGTAAATTTGTTGGGCCTTAGCAGGGCTAGAAAATCTCATTAATGAAACAAAGATGCAAAATCTTAGCAAACAAAATGTAATAGGTCTTAAAATTGTCCAATATGGAAAAAGCACGATTTATTCGAAGAATGCAAGTTGGTATATTATAGCAAAATGTTTAGTAAAAATTAACCATAAAAATAAGCAAAATGAGCACAGTGGATTACTACCTTAGCAAAAGCCAAATACAAAAGTTAGTTTGTTATATTCCAGAAGAAAAAACTCATATATAAATACAGGGAAAAAATGAAATTTTAAATGCTGTTTTGGTAAGTGAATGCAGCTATATTTAGAAAGTAGAAATAAACAAGTTATTAAAACAATGAAAAATGTTAATGATGTCAACTCAGAATAAATTGGCTTAAAATATGTAAAATACAGATGGAAAAATAAATATATAATAAATAAAACAGAAATGAGGCACCTGCAAAGCCTAAAATTAGAAAAGATGACAATATTTTTAAGCTAATGAAAAGGTTTAATGAACTATAAAGTAAAAGTTCTCATGATACAAATATATAGAACTTTATAAATTTATAGAACACATAATCTGTAAACATAGAAATCATTAATACCAAGTACTATCTAAAGGTACCAATTTACTAATGTTATATTTCAAGTTACTTTAAATTACTAAAATAATTATAAGAATCATGGGAAGTAAGTATGAGCTATTCAGTTCAGGTCAGTTCAGTTGCTTAGCTGTGTCTGACTCTTTGTGACCACGGACTGCAGCACTCCAGGCTTCCCTGTCCATCACAACTCCCTGAGCTTGTTCAAACTCGTGTCCATCGAGTCAGTAATGCCATCCAGCAATCTCATCCTCTGTCGTCCCCTTCTCCCCCTGCCTTCAATCTTTCCCAGCAGCAGGGTCTTTTCCAGTGAGTCAGCTCTTCGAATCAGGTGGCCAAAGTACTGGAGTTTCAGTTGCAACATCAGTCCTTCCAATGAACACCCAGGACTGATCTCCTTTAGGATGGACTGGTTGGATCTCCTTGCAGTCCAAGGGGCTCTCAAGAGTCTTCTCCAACACCACAGTTCAAAAGCATCACTTCTTCGGGGCTCAGCTTTCTTTATAGTCCAACTCACACATCCATACATGACTACTGGAAAAACCATAGCCTTGACTAGATGGACTTTTGTTGGCAAAGTAATGTCTCTGCTTTTTGATATGTTGTCTAGGTTGGTCATAGCTTTTCTTCCAAGGAGCAAGTGTCTTTTAATTTCATGGCTGCAGTTACCGTCTGCAGCGATTTTGGAGCCCAAGAAAATAAAGTCTGTCACTGTTTCTATTGTTTCCTCATCTATTTGCCATGAAGTGATGAGACCAGATGCCATGATCTTAGTTATCTGAATGTTGAGCTTTAAGTCAGCTTCTTCACTCTCCTCTTTCACTTTCATCAGGAGGCTCTTGAGAAAAAAAAAAAAAAAGGCTCTTTAGTTCTTCTTCACTTTCTGCCATAAGGGTGGTGTCATCTGCATATCTGAGGTTATTAATATTTCTCCTGGCAATCTTGATTCCAGCTTGTGCTTCTTCCAGCCCAGCGTTTCTCCTGATGTGCTCTGCATATAAGTTAAATAAGCCGAGTGACAATATACAGCCTTGATGTACTCCTTTTCCTATTTGGAACCAGTCTGTTGTTCCATGTCCAGTTCTAACTGTTGCTTCTTGACCTGCATACAGATTTCTCAGGAGGCAAGTCAGGTGGTCTGGTATTCCCATCTCTTTCAGAATTTTCCACAGTTTATTGTGATCCACACAGTCAAAGGCTTTGGCATAGTCAATGAAGCAGAAGTAGATGTTTTTCTGGACCTCACTCACTTTTTTAATGATCCAACGGATGTTAGCAATTTGATCTTTGGTTCCTCTTCCTTTTCTAAATCCAGCTTGAACATCTGGAAGTTCTCAGTTCACATACTGTTGAAGCCTTGCTTGGAGAATTTTGAGCATTACTTTGCTAACGTGTGAAATGACTACAGTTGTGCAGTAGTCTGAACATGCCTTGGCAATGCCTTTCTTTGGAGTTAGAATGAAAACTGACCTTTCCAATCCCGTGGCCACTGCTGAACTTTCCAAATTTGCTGGCATATTGAGTGCAGTACTTTCACAGCATCATCTTTTAGGATTTGAAATAGCTCAACTGAAATTCCATCACCTCCATTAGCTTTGTTTGTAGTGATGCTTTCTAAGGCCCACTTGACTTCAGACTCCAGGGTGTCTGGCTATAGATGAGTGATCACACCATTGTGATTATCTGGGTCATGAAGATCTTTTTTATATAGTTCTCCTATGTATTCTTGCCACCTCTTCTTAATATCTTCTGCTTCTTGAGTCTTTACTTTTTCTGTCCTTTACTGTGCCCATCTTTGCATGAAATGTTCCCTTGGTATCTCTAATTTTCTTGACAAGATCTCTAGTCTTTCCCATTCTATTGTTTTCCTCTATTTCTTTGCATTGATCACTGAAGAAGGCTTTCTTATCTTTCACTGCTATTCTTTGGAACTCTGCATTCAAATAGGGATGTCTTTCCTTTCCTCCTTTGCCTTTAGCTTCTCTTCTTTTCCCAGCTATTTGTAAGGCCTCCTGAGACAGCCATTTTGCCTATTGCATTTCTTTTTCTTGGGGATGGTCTTGATCACTGCCTTCTGTACAATGTCACAAACCTCCATCTATAGTTCTTCATGCACTCTGTTTATCAGATCTAATCCCTTGAATCTATTTGTCACTTCCACTGTATAATCATAGAGGATTTGATTTAGGTCATACCTAAATGGTCTAGTGGTTTTCCCTACTTTCTTCAATTTAAGTCTGAATTTGGCAATAAGGAGTTTATGATCTATGCCACAGTCAGCCCCTGGAGTTGTTTTTGCTGACTCTATAGAGCTTCTCCATCTTTGGCTGCAAAGAATACAATCGGTCTGATTTTGGTGTTGACCATCTGGTGATGTCCATGAGTAGCATCGTCTCTTGTGTTGTTGGAAGAGGGTGTTTGCTATGACCAGTGCGTTCTATTGGCAAAACTCTATTAGCCTTTGCCCTGCTTCATTCTGTACTCCAAGGCCAAACTTGCCTTTACTCCAGGTATCCTATTGACTTCCTACTTTTGTATTCCAGTCCCCTACGATGAAAAGGACATCTTTTTTCGGTGTTAGTTCTAGATAGTCTTGTAGGTCTTCATAGAATCATTTAACTTCAGCTTCTTTGGCATTAGTGACTGGGGCACAGACTTGGATTACTGTGATATTGAATGGTTTGCCTTGAAGAGCAACAGAGATCATTCTGTCATTTTTGAGACTGCACCCAGGTACTGCATTTTGGATTCTTTTAAACTATTTTCAAAAATTAACTAAATAAATTGAAAATCCAGAAATGATTTAAAGGCATTAGACCAGTGCTATCCAAAATAAATATTAATATAAAGTGAACCACATATGTACTTTAAGATTTCTGGTAGCCACATTTTGAATGTACAAAGAGACAGATGAAACTAATTTTAATAATGTTTTATAGAATCCAGAATATCAAAAGTATTGTTTCAGCATATAAGCAATATAAAAAGTATTAGTGATATCCTTTGCATTCTTTTGTTCATATTAATCTTTAAGATCCAGTGTGTATTTTACATCTAAAGAACATATCCGTTACTAGCTATATTTCATGTGGCTAATGGTTACTATTTTAGATAAGGCAACATAGATAATGATAATATTTGACAAACTATATACATGTATATACATACATATTTATATATACATATGTATTTATGTATACATATAAATAACATATATATATATATATAAATGACCTGGAAGAAAAAAATGAATACAAGTTTCTTATCCCATTTGTGCTGCTATAACAAAATATTAAATACAGGTAGCTTATAAACAACAGAAATTTACTTCTCTGAGTTCTGCAGGCTGGGATGTCCAAGATCAGGTTGCCAGCATGGCCTCTTTCCAGTGAGAACCCAACTCTTGATTCATACCCAGCATCTTCTTGCTCTGTCCTCCCATGGTGGAAGGGGCTTGGGAGCTCTGTGGGATACTTTTTGTGAGGGCACTAATCCCATTCATGATGGCCCCACCCTGTTCACTTTAATCATCTACCAAAGGCCCTGCCTTCTAACATTATCACTTTGGGTATCAGGATTTCCAGGTGAGAATTTGGCAGGGTGGTAGGGGGAGGGGGAGGAAAAAATATTCAGACTTAAGCAACAGGTATTATCATTGTAGCCTTACTTATAAGGTCAATTCACTGGAAATATTGACATGGCACTAAATAGGTGCCAAGGTAAGAAAATAGTGTGAAATCAATGAAATAAATTGCTCTGTAGCAAGTCTACAGATAGTGTTGATATTTAAGAAAATGAGACTGTAAAGTTGAATGAAGTAAACAAAGGCTAAACAAAACAACACGCAACATTCCTTACAACTACGTTAAAAAGGATGTTTATGCAGCAACGAAGAAAACGCCTGAGTCATGAGGAATGCAGTGTTAATACCGACATCAAAGTGCAGGGTGTGAGTATGTTCAAAGCAGTTTCACATTAATTGTATTTGATGGACGTGAGGTCTCCTTTTCTCAGAAAAATATTTCTGTTTATGAAGGAAGGAAGGGAAAGGTTGTGCTATATTGCAACATAACCACAACAGTTGCCAAATTTGGTTATACAGTGCCGTTGCACCACTGTCTGAATTAGGGACATTCTACTGTATTTATTTAAATTTCTTTTATATAATTTAAAATGCTGCCACATTATTAATAGCTTTGTCTTTTTCACTTGGAGTTCCAGGAGAGAATTAAGCTTCAAGCTCCTTGGACATCCATTCAGAGTGTATGATGCATTGATGTTTTTCCTTGTCATCTGGAATTCTGTTAGCTATGTACCATCTTTGGGAGAAGTGTCACTTTAAGCATTTTGTGTGTTTTCTGCTTCAGAAAAGAAACTCTGGTAAATTTACTAAAAATCGTTGATTTATTCACTTAAAATGAATGAGCTTTTGGGCGCGTATATTACACTTCAAAAACACTGCGATTGTTTAACTCAGTTGGCTATTGAAACAGCAAGTTTTCCTTTGAAAGAAAACCAGACTCCAGGCCGATGGAACAGCACTGTCCGGCTGAACTTTCCGCAGTAATGGAAGCGGTCTACACAGGCACCACCCAATGCGGTAGCCACTGGCCGTGCGCAGCTTGTCCACTGGAAACTTGTCTATTGCGAGAGGGGACTGAATTCTTTCTTCATTTTAATTAACTTAAATCTAAATAGCCACCCGTGGCTACTGGCTACCATGCTGGACAGCGTGGCCACAGGAAATGCAAGGCATGAAGCTAAAGAGCTAACCTCATGGAGAGTTTTTCCAGGAAAACATTGACTTGAGCAGAACCCTAGAGACATGCTCACCAAGGCAAATTCTGTACCCCCGCCCTGCCTCAGAAGGAGGTTCCAGCACAGTGCATCCCCCCACCACCTACCCTGCCCCCGCCTCCACCAAGAGAATTTACACCCCAACGAAGCCACTGTGTAGTCCAGTTTGGGAAACATTTCCTTCATGGATGAGGAAACTAAGACTCAAAACCCATAGCAACAGGGCTGTTTCATTCCTTAGAGTCCATCAGCTCAGTGCCCAAACTCTAGGAGCTTTTTAAAGGCTACAGAAAATGGTCTAGCTCAAAAAGGAATGAAAGAATGACTCAAACATTTTAAAAGGGAAAAACAAAATCAGTGATAATTTTCATAGTAAAACTGTTAAAATCAAGTTAACTTTCAACAGAAAAATACTATCACTCCTGAAGATATATTTAGTACAGTTGTTATGAGGAGGGAGGCCCCCTCTGTTACTGCCCGAGTAACTGAAAGTCTCAGATGACTTCAGAGGGCTCTCAGCTTGTTGCCATTCTTTTTAATACATGTTCCATGTTTTATTTATATTTTAACACTAATTTTAAAGGGCCTCCCTGGTGGCTCAGATGGCAAAGAATCTGCCTGTTATGTAGGAGACCCGGGTTCGATTCCTGGGTCAGGAAGATGCCCTGGAGAAGAACATGGCAACCCACTCCAGTACTCTTGCCTGGAGAATCCCGTGGGTGGTGGAGCCTGGTGGGCCACCGTGCTTGGCAAAGAGTCGGACGCGACTGAGCAACTTCACTTTCACTTTAATACAGTTAATAGCAGTTTTTGTTGTCCTTGCTATTTTTCACAATTTAAATCACAGATGTTTTGCTCAGCCAAGGGGAATAACACAAAGAACCATCCTTTGAGGATTCATTTTTGGAAAAATATATTCCTGACATATTTACAACTTTAAAAGCCCCAAGAGCTGAGTTACTCTGGGTTTACACTTAAATACTGCCTTGAGGGGGGAGAAATTTACGTTTCATTTTCTTCTCTTTGTCTAGAAACATTATAGGTGCACACGTATTAAATATATCCCTGTGACTCTCCGTGTCATGTTTACCAGCTGGGACTCATTTACTTCATGTGTGTGGTTTGTAGCGTGACACTTGATCACTCCATTAACATGACTAGAAGGTATATTGGTTCAAGGAAGTTTGAGACACCAGTATTAACCATTGTATATTTGCCTTTCAAGCAGCTATGAAAATTCATATTTCCTTTGTCATTATATTTCTTAGTTCTTGGGGTCCAAAATTAACACTGCCTAAATTTGGCCATTTTGCCAACATCTGTATGCTCTGCACATCCATCATGCCATTTGGATTACTTATTCGATGCATATTTTGTAACAAAGAGAAACTAGTAGAGGAGCTTCTGAGGATTCAGGTCCGCATTTTACTTTGTGGTTGCACGTTCTGTGGTCAGAATTCGTCAGTGGAGACTTCTGGACTTGAGGCGGCCGGTCCCGTGGACCCATCTCCAGGCCAAATGTTCCTCTCGATGCATTATTTTGTTGCTCCGACAGATTTTCGTTAGTTTTTCAAAGCACATACAGTGCTTCCGGTGTCCTAGGCACTGTTTAAAGTGAAAGTGAAAAGTGCTCAGTAGTGCCCAACTCTCTGCGACCCATGGGCTATGCAGTCCATGGGATCCTCCAGGCCAGAGTACTGGAGTGGGGAGCCTTTCACTTCTCCAGGGGGTCTTCCCGACCCAGGGATCAAATCCAGGTCTCCCGCATTGCAAGCGGGCAGATTCTTTACCAGCGGAGCCACAAGGAAGTGTTTTAAGCAGCAGTATTAACCCAGGTAACCCCCACTACAACCTCGTGAATTAGACGCTATTACAATCACAGTCATTTTACAGATAAGAAAACTGAGGCACAGGGAGTTTAAGTAGCTTGTCCAAGACCACCCAGCTAGCAAGTGGTAGAACCAGGACTTGAACCTGGCTCTGGAGTGTGTCCACTTAACCGTGGTGCTGTTCCGTTCCCCGCTTCTCATCTGTTCTGGCTTCCCAGCGTGACTCGAGCGCTGAGTCTTGTCCAGGTGAGAGAGAGTCCACGGGGGAGCCATCTGGAGACAGCAAAGGCACCTACGAGGTTCTGATGCTCACACACCAACAGGCGCCGGGCCCACAGCTTATGAGGGATCTTCTTGATGATGAACAACCCTGGTGCCCTCTGTGAAGTGTCTCCCCGCAGCCCTAGGTCACCAGCTGCTGAGTGTCATGTCACCAGCAGCCCAGTAGTGGCCCCTTTGCTAAAGCTCAGACGGTCACAGCTTTACCCTCCCATCTTCTCCTCCTGCCTCTAAGTGCTGCGGCGACTTTAAGAGGGTACAGCGTGTCAGAAGAGGGGATGGTACACGAACTTCTAAACAATTCTGCTCGTATCAGTGCCTAGGCCAGGCCACCATCAGCCCCTGGAGGCTTTCCCAGGAAGATTAATGATGATCCGAAATCAAACGGAAACAAACAAGGCCAAAGAGCGGTAAATCAAGGCCCCCAATGAACACGCACGGGAAGCTCGGCCTTGGCTTGTACATCAAAGGGTCGTCGGTGTTGTGAGACGCGTAAGAAAGCTGGAGAGGAAGGGGTGGAGGGGCGGCTGGCAGCGTCCACTGATGGAAAGGCTTTATTCCTAACATCTCAAATGACATGGAAAGGCCCACTGGGAAGAAACTGAGAGCGCGATTTGTCAAGCTGTTGACAGCCCAGGACCCTTCATTCTGGGCTGTACAGAATTCTGTCGAACGCTAAATGGAATCGCATTCAGACAGTCATTGCCTAGGACGGATACCCTGATAAACAGACTCTGAGATGGAGGTTGGCGCACAGGAGGTTTATCAGGACCAACACCCGTAGAAAGGAAGGGAGGAAGCAGGCCCGGGCAGAGGAAGAGGATGCGCTGAACTTGTAGTTACAAGCGAGGCCCCAGCCAGCCCCACGGGGAAGTCTGGACTGCAGGTGCCCCGCAGAGCTGGCAGGGTGGGCACGCAGGGAGGCCAGGGCCTGCACCCTCTCGCCCACCCGCTCCCAGATGGTGGCTGCCCCGGAAAGAGGGCACGGCCCTGGGGGAGGCCGCTCCGCCAGCCAAGCGCAGCTCTGCAGGGGGCTGCAGGCTGTCCGCTGACCGCACTCCCAGCAACTGAGGACATGGGTCCCAACCCCGAAGGCAGAGCTGGGTGCTGTGTGACGTCACCCACGCCGTTTCTCTATCAGCATTTGCTGAGCATCAGCTGTGTATCGGGCATCCAGCTCGGGTCGTGGGAATAGGACTAGAGATGTAATATACACATTCCTTGAGGTTCTGCCGATATCCAGAGTAAGAAATCTTCACTCTGTGTCAAGAGCAAACCCAAAGCCTTTGATTTGAAAAGCACTAGGAGTCTGTGTGTGTTTGTTTGGCATCAAAGCCAGTTTGTTTTCCCTTCTGTTTTGGAGGGGAACTTCAAGAGCTCCTTTAGGAAGGATACAAATCTGTGTCCCTTGGAGCTCATTTAGATGGCCTGACTTTTATTGAGATCAAAGAATCATGAAATTTTAGACTTCAAAGAGACATTAGGGATTATATGATATTACCTGCCTCCCAGAGTTGGAGATGTCCTTCCTGCAGCATCTCTGACAGGTAGTGATTTGTCTTTACTTGCATACCTCCGAGGACAGAGAACTCACTACCTAAAGAGGAACCCCCTTCCGTTGTTAGATAGCTCTCACCGTTACCCGTGGCCTCCACCCACTGATCCTAGTTCTGCTGCCTTGAGCAATGCCAGGTACATAGTCCTTCAGGGGTCAGAAGACACCCGCTCGTTTTATTATCTCCTCCAGGCTAAACATGCTCACTTTTGGCTGGATCTCATAGGATTCTTTTAAGCACCTTCCTAGTATTTCTCCTGTGTCCTTTCCCTATTACTCCTTGACTTGGTTCAGATCTTAGCCTTATGCTGTTGCCTCCAATAGGCTCTCAACTGCCCTCCCCAAAACCATGACATTAAAGGCCAGAATCATCTTTTTAAAACACAAATCTGGGACATCCCTGGTGGTCCGGTGGTTAAGAATCTGCCTGCCAATGCAGAAGACACAGGTTCGACCCCTGCTCTGGGAAGACCACACATGCCTTGGAGCAGCTAAGCCCAGGCACCACAGCTACTGAAGCCCATGCCCCCTCCAGCCTGCGCTCTGCAACAGAAGAAGCCACCGCAATGGGAGGCCCGCACGCAAAGAGCAGCCCCTGCTCACCACAACTTGGGAAAGCCCGCGCAGCGGTGACGACTCCATGCGGCCAGAAATAAGTGAATAAATAAAACTACGAAAAAAGAAAACCCCACAGATCTGCTAGTCACTCTCCGCCCCACCCCCACTGCAATTTGTTTGAATCCCTAACAGCACAAAGACCTGTCAGGGCGGGCTCCTGCCTAAGCTTTGGGCCCTAACTCCCTCCACATCTAACGTGCACGCTGAGCTCCAAGCACCCTCCTGTCTTCACTCACATTGCCCCCTCTCCCTGCTTTGCCTGTTCTGTCCTTCTCGTGAACTCCTATTTAATCTCAAAATCCAGGTTAAAGCTCAGCTCCTCCATGAAGGGAGCACAGAGGTTGTCCCTTCTCTGCTCTGCAGACCTGCCCAGCCCTCTCCTTTACCATTTACCATCTTGTTTATTAGCAATTACCAGTAATTATCAGCAATTATCTAATTACCAATTAGAAAGTAAGCCTTTGAGGCCCAAGAATCCTGTGTTACTCTTACCATATGATAATTGAATACATAAGTAAATAAATGAATGACTAAAAAGTGAAAGGATTTAAAATACTTTTTCAGAACCTTCATCTGCATAATAACTCCCCTCTGAATTGTTATGTTTCTCAAGATCTCTTAAGGACATCTTCACTCTTTGAGTGTACAATACATTTTTGAACCTGAGAACAGAAATTTGCATTTCTCCTGCAAAGTTCTATTTGTAGATTTATATCATAACAAAGTCCTATCTTCATTCTGTTATGTGTTAGGTTAGCTAGTCCTGTCTCAGTTTTGTAATGTGTACCACTCTTATGCCAGAAAAGGGATAACTTTATGTCTTTGAATAAATTACTGACAAATTGATGACTAGAATTAGGCCAACAGCTCATAACTTTCCTCTAGCGCTTCCTTCCAGATGCCAAGACAACAAGCTATAATACATCTGCTATAAAAAGTTCAATCATCTCCTTATCTTGGTACCACTGAAAAACTAGCCAAATCATACATTTTCCTTCGTGTATGATCTATCATTAAAGCTCAGTCTTTGTTTTAAAGAGGAGGTTCTAATGTGACTAGGGAAGCAAATTAGGGACAGTTTTCTTAAATTTTTCCAAAAGTATATTTCAAAAATCTTATGTTTATTCTTGACCCATGCTCGGCCCATGCTGATAACATGAGTCATATCTTGAACCAATAAGGAAGAGAAAAACATAATTCATTAGCGCAGTCCTGGCTCCTTCCTAAAGCCAGAGTGCCTTCTCCCCCCCCCCCCCCCCCCGTTGTGCGTTGACCTTCATAAGCTTTGTGTTTTGCGCTTAACTTTACTCTAAAACCAGTCTTTTCGTATTTAATCCCTGCCTGTTACAATGGCACAGTTAGGTCACAGATTAAATCTTGCCCCCTTAGTCAGCTTAGAGTATGTCTCTTACCCAAAGGCAAAAAATCTTGTTCTCTTTTAGCAGTTTACACTCACTATGGAGAACAGTGTGGAGATTCCTTAAAAAACTGGAAATAGAACTGCCATACGACCCAGCAATCCCACTGCTGGGCATACGCGCCTAGGAAACCAGAATTGAAAGAGACACGTGTATCCCAGTGTTCATCACAACACTGTTTACAATAGCCAAGACATGGAAGCAACCTAGATGTCCATCAGCAGACGAATGGATAAGAAAGCTGTGGTACATATACACAATGGAATATTATGCAGCTATTAAAAAGAACACATTTGAGTCAGTTCTAATAGGTGGATGAAACTGGATCCTATTATACAGAGTGAAGTAAATCAGAAAGAAAAACACCAATACAGTATACTAATGCATATGTATGGAATTTAGAAAGATGGTAACGATGACCCTATATGTGAGACAGCAAAAGAGACACAGATGTAAAGAACAGTCTTTTGGGCTCTGTGAGAGAAGGCGAGGGTGGGATGATTTGAGAGAATGGCATTGAAACATGTATATTACCATATGTGAAATAGATCCTCAGTCCAGGTTCCATGCATGAGACAGGGTGCTCAGGGCTGGTGCTCTGGGATGACCCTGAGGGAGGGGATGGGGAGAGAGGTGGGAGGGGGGTTCAGGATGGAGAACACATGTACACCCATGGCAGATTCATGTCAATGTATGGCAAAAACCACACAATATTGTAAAGTAATTAGCCTCCAATTAAAATAAATTTTAAAAAATAATAATAGAAAGAAAAAGAAAAAAAATACTGTATTGCACATTGAAAGCTGCTAAGAAAGCAAGTCTTAAAAAGTCTCATCCCAAGAAATAAACATTTCTGTAACTTAAAAAAAAAAAAAATACTGGGCTCCCTCTGGAAAGGTTCTGATTGTTCTTTCCAGTAAGTGTATGCCAGGATCACTATACTAAAGTCTGCATCTGGTCCAGTGGAAAAACAAGGTTCATTTGTAAGATCTAAGAGTTATATGGGGAAAAACAGATGAGCTGTGCTCACTTTTCCAACTTCAGTGATGGAGGCACAGCTGCTGCTCCATAAAAAGTGCCCAGGAGCTGAAACAGCACGGCCCCCCTGGCTTAAAACAGGGACCCTCAACCCTATCCTAGGCCTGTTAGAAAAGTCTCTGGCTCATTCATAACAGGAGTCAACAAATGTTACATTCAGTGGGAGAACTCTGGGCGTGAGGGTAAAAATATACAGAGGAATGAAATGTAGAGACTTCCAAATCCCACTGGAATGTACAAATTAAGAGACATGAAATTCATCCCCATCGTGGGTCTCATGAATGTTTTTCACTGACCTTTTCATCATGATAGAGTTTGTAAATCCACAAAGAAAGTTGAAATGTCAAGACACTAATATATTTTCACGTGTATTCTAACTTTGAATGAGCCAATCTAACCTTGTTTTTTATTTCCTAAATAAGCTGTTGATCTCTTTGAAGGTGATTGTAACATTCAGCCCCCAGAAGTCATTCCCACAGAGGTAAAAATGAGATTAAAGCAATTATTCATTAAATTATAACATTTAAAGAAAACCGACTGCTAAATTAAGATGACGCCAATAACTTCGTTGTTCAAATTATATTCAACTTTTTCCAAATAAGCTGGTTAGGAATCTGAGAATGAGGCGGTAACCCATTGCCTTGCTGAAAAACGGTAGATAATGTCCCTTCAGCAATAAAACATTCATGAAGTCCAAAGCACAGAATTACTCATTCCTCACTTCTGACTCAAATTTTCGGAAATAATCCTTCTTTAAATGTTGCTGCAACGGGAGATATAAAGAGCAAAGCCGTTTTAGCTCAGCCTCACTCTTGTTTTGTTCAGTTACGAACTGTGTTTAGTTTCACACTTTTGGTCTTGTGCATTCTGGATGAATATTTGCACACATACAAGCATCTCTACATACATTAGCGATAGACCAGCTACAACAGCTATAATTTAAAAATTCTCTGCACAGCTACTCACGGAAACGGCTTTTACAGTGACCTATTATTGTCCACCATGGAAATACTTCCTGCCATCAAAGTAAGATAAATTTCATACATGTTGTAATACCCTTTATTTGAGGGTGTGACATTGCAGCTATATATGAGGAAAAGTTGATGAGAAAGGATTATATACAGTTAATTTCACTTTTGTAAATAAAAAGGGAAAAAGGATGTACAAATGTTAGTGCTGTTAGGACATATCTCTCTAACAATAGTAAAAGAAAGAGACGTTCCTGCCAGTCTAGGTCAAAGGTGTTCACTTCTGGGAAATGTTTCTAAGCCGCTCTGGTCTGCTAACTGTACCCTCCTCTGAAGCTCAGTGGAAACCGAGTGTTGCTTACTCACCTGGGCCTTAACCATAGCCCGCCTTATATTCAGGCACGGAATATGAAGTCAGCTGGAGATAGGCTTGAATCTCATCTCGGTCTTTCCCAACAATAAGGAGCAACCTTCCACAAAAGGTTATTTTAAGGATAAATGCGCTAATGAATGCAAAGCTTGCAGCCCAGGGCCAGGCACACAGCAAGAAGTATAAAACCTATAGCTATTACTATCATTTGACCGTTATCATGGATTATAAACTTGCTGAAGCATCGAAAGCTGAAGCGTCATGATGTTCGAAACCTACTTTCAAATGGTTCCAGGAGAGAAAAAGGGCGGCTTCTGTTTCTTTAAATGCCATGGATACGCCCCATTTCATCAGGGACAGGAAACCTCGCTGTCCTAGACGGTTCCCCAGCCGGCCTCTCCAGGGGTCTGCTTTATTTGCCCCTTCATGCTCTCAGCTCGCCAGCTCTCCAAGCCTATGACTCCATCCTCCAGTCCTAATAACCTTCTGATGCAACTTCTGTGTTGATAACCGATTTAGTTTCTCTTTCGTTCTGGCTTGTGGTGAATCCTTTTTCACAATTTTGCCAATTCCTTAACTTTTTAAACTTAAAATGCAACCTTTTAATGTATATTTGTGGTAAAATAGGCAATTCAATCTATCCTGCAACAGAGAGGAAAACAAGCAAAGGTCAACCTCCTCTCCGCTTCACAGATCCACTTCTCAAAACGATCGCTTTCCATAGCTAGCATGTATTCTCTCAGATAATTTTTATATCCACACTCAAAGAGAGGTACATTTCTATTTTTAAAATTGTTATGTATATATTTCTTATTACATTGGCTTGGACTTCCATAATGATGTAAATTACTAGTAATAACAAATAACCTTAAATTATTTCTGACTTTCCCCTTTTCCAGTCATATTCCCATTTTAAATTATATTTCTTTTTATAGTCTCTGCCAAAATAAAGTCCTATTTGGGGACTAGCCTAATTTCTCTACAGATAAGAGACCAATTAGACTCTTAACTCCTTAAAGCAGGAACTACTTCTTACACTTTCCATTTCCATTTGGACTTATTCATTCATTTGCTATCACCACTTGTTCAGTAAAAGTACTAAACAAAAGTTACCTTTATCGGGAAGTGAAGTCAGTTTTGCTCCTGATTACTTCTGATGGACTAGAAGCGCGGCACGCCTATTCTGCAAAATGCTGTTGGAGGCTGACACCTGAAATTTAATAGCTTCTAGTAAAACATACCTCAAGCAAGTTTTGTCATTTTGCTGTGACTGCTGTGACTAACAATTAGGTGATCACATGCAATAATTTACCTAAATAAGGGTGTCAAATGAAAAGCTAGCAAGACCTGCTATCTCATTTTATTTTATTTCATTTGTAAAATCCAATAAAACCTATGGACATACCTATTTCTAGGGCTGGAGTTGAGATTAGCGGAAAGTATGATTGATGAAAGTAGGACATCTCTATAGTAAACCACAATGCATCCACAACAATATATGTTCCCTGCAAATTCAGACAGTGAGCTGACCACGCGGGCATACTATCCAGACTGTTAAACAATAAGAATGAAGTCTTCCTCAGGAGAAAACTGCACACACAGTCATTAGATCTCTGTACTTTGCTGTAAGGAGTTTGAGCGGATGGAGTCATTGACCTTTTTGTTATTTAGTCAAGAGTATGTTCTGGAGTAAATTTTTTATCATATTGAATTATATCTTAAAAAGGCTGTGATAAAAAATCCGAAGTCAATGTATCTTGCTATCACTTTTGTTCTTGTGGTAATGATGTCTTTTCAATTATTAGACTTCTGTATGAGAAAATTCGTACTCTTGGAAAACCACTGAAGTTTGTCAAGTTAAAATATGAAGAAAAAAACTGACATTTTCTTTTAAGAGGTAAATGATTAATTCTGGGTTTTTTAAGGTGGAAGAAATGAGTTTTCTCTTTGACAGTGATTAGTTTCGTAGTATACTGATGCTATGTAAAATAACTGAAACATACAAAATTTCAACCTTAACTTAACTTGCATATTTTCTTTCCTCTGCATCCTGTACTCAAAAGGAAATGACAGCCTAGAACCAGCTAGAACTTACGGCACTACATCAGAAGACTCTATATGTTAGAAAGGAAACGAATTTCTTTGATCTGAGCTTAGGTTTAAAGTCATCGAGTTGTCTACAGAATTCAATTCGCTACTAGATTATCTCAGCCTATTTTCAAAGTTGCCCCCCAACAGTGTTTCTCCACCTATTTTTTCACTATTACCCCTCTATAAACCTTTTTAGACAATCTTTTCCCTAATTGCCCCCTCTCATGAATTTTAATACTACAGTTATATTATATATCTCTATGTGTAACATAATCTATGCTTTAACCATAAAAAGGGTAGGTTTTCACCAACAAAATCAATTTTTACTCCTTTGGGGTGCTATCTTCTCTGTTGAGAATGCATAAAGGGAAGTCAAAATCTCTCAGTCGTGTCCGACTCTTTGCGGCCCCATGGAATATACAGTCTATGGGATTCTTCAGGCCAGAATACTGGAGTGGGTTGCCTTTCCCTTCTCCTGGGGATCTTCCCAACCCAGGGATCAAACCCAGGTTTCCCACATTGCAAGCGAATTCTGTAGGGTAAGGGAGTTGGAGAAGGCGAGGTTCAGAAAAAGGAGACTGGCACTTTATAGGAACAGGTCACCTTTAATGAGGTGAGAAGGGGCAGCAGTCAGGTTAGCCAGCTACTGCGCTAACCTAAGAAATGAGTAAGTATATACAGGCATGTATGTGGAAAGTTATTGTCTTAAGGGGGCCTGTTCTTCTCCAAGGTTGTTGGGAGTAGTTATCTCTTAAAGGGCTGGGGCAAAGAATTTTGGAGATCGGCCAGAGGCTGGACCAGCTGGGAGCTGGCCGTAATCAACCTTAATGTCCATTTTTTTCTTCGGGTGAGAAAGTTCTTTGTTTTGCATAGAATGGTGGGGAAGACCTGGAGGGGAGTTTTAACTCCAGGCTATTTTGAGACATGTAGCTTTCCTTCAGATTCTTTAGGAGCTGAGCCACAGGGGAAGTCCAAGAATACTGGAGTGGGTAGCCTATCCCTTCTTCAGTGGATCTTCCCAACCCAGGAATTGAACTGGGGTCTCCTGCATTACAGGTGGATTCTTTACCAACTGAGCTATCAGGGACACCCTTTAGAATGCATGGTGTACCTTTAAAATTCATGTGTGTGTCTGAATGTAAGTATTTTATTTTCCTTCCCCTATACAGAATTCAGAATTCTTTCAGCAACTCAAATTTAACATTTACGAATTTAAGTAGATGAAATTTAATTTAAATAGATTAAACTTAAGAAAAATTTGGAAAAATATATGAATATTTTCAGATATGGTAAGCTTGGATAAAACATCAGGCAGACTTCAAAATTATTTTTTTCTGAGAATATTCATTGACCTCAGCATTTGTTTATACTATTAACTGGGAAAAAAGCAACCTACAAAATTATATAAAGATAGTTTATAAATTTAAAAAAATATAGACATACATGTATACAAATGATTAGAAAATACTCATTAAAATGTTAAAAGTTCCCCCTGGAATGAAAGATTGTAGATAAATGGATTTCTGTCTCAACCTTAAACATGTACTTCCAAGTTTTCTATTGTGAGTTTGCATCATTATTATATTTGAGGAAATATGGTTATCAGCAAAATATTTATTGAAATTAGCTCATACCAGGGAAAAATGGAATCATGTATTTTATAATACTTGAGGTAACGTATTTCTGTAGCCTTTGGGGAAAGGTTTTTGGTTTTTTGTTTACATGTCTTAGATAATGGTACACAATTTCTAGTCCTTTATCTCCTTAGTATTTTCAATGCTTCCTCAGCAAGAGCATTAACCCTTAACAAATTGACAATGACCTAGGTTTTTAGAAACTATCCTTCTGTAGAAAAAACTTTAATGTATTTCAAGGCTACAGGGGAATCATTCAGCAAGCGAACGTTTGCTGATGAGCTTTTAAAGAGAGTAATCCCTAAGCAACGACAAGCCATTATAAACTTGATTTGAGCAGAGCCTACTTAAGTAACAACTCAGATCTGAACATCAGCAACTTTGGGGGCTACCGAAGGAAAGATACTTCAAATATCATTTGAGTAACACAGTTCACAGAGTGCTCTTACTGGATGCTCCTGCTAACCCTGCGTGTCACTTGATTATTATTTGTGGGTACACATGGGGCAAATGAAGGAACTGATATTCCAACCCAAGAGTGTGACTTCAAGTTCTGCATTCTCTCTTTCTTTGGACCATTCTTCCTTTCTAAATAAAATCAGTGAGTACTTTAAGCATGAGTAAAGTAACTAAAGCAATTAACCAGGACTTATAATCTTACCAAGAATGGTTTGCTATCAGTTCAATTCAGTCACTCAGTCATGTCTGACTCTTTGTGACCCCATGGACCACAGCACACCAGGCCTCCCTGTCCATCATCAGCTCCCGGAGTTTACTCAAACTCATGTCCATTGAGTCAGCGATGTCATCCAACCATCTCATCCTCTGTCATCCCCTTCTCCTCCTGCCCTCAATCTTTCCCAGCATCAGGGTCTTTTCCAATGAGTCAGTTCTTCCCATCAGGTGGCCAAAGTATTGGAGTTTCAGCATCAGTCCTTCCAGTGGATATTCAGGACTGATCTCCTTTAGGATGGACTGGTTGGATCTCTTTGCTGTCCAAGGGACTCAACTAACCAGAATTACAATCTCACCAACAATGGTTTGCTACAGAGCAGAGTTTAAACATACCCCGACTCACTCCCACACTCCCGTGGCCCCACAGAAAGAGCCATCGGTGGCAGAGGGCTGGCCTGCAGCCCAGTGGGAAGGCTCCGTCCAGACCTCCATCACCAGGTTCTGCCTCAAAGCCTGGGTCCTCCTCCGGTGCTTGCAGGATTTAGGGGAGGGGCAGGATGGAGTGACGGGTGAAGGGACGAGACCACAGCATTGCAGACAGCCACTCAGGGAGCCAGTGCCGTGGTGGACTCTGAGGAATCTCAGCACCAGGCACTCAGCAGGAAGCGTGCTGCAGCGCACGCCGTGCCTGTGCAATTCCAGGCCAGCCCCGCTCACCCACCTGCACCTGCATACGTTCAGAACACCAGCCCAAACACCAAAGCACCCCCAGACTACACCTCTGCATGATGGGTCCACTCAATCTATATTGGAATGGAAAGGCAGCTTACCTGTTAACAACATACAGGACTCTCCTGCTGAGCCGACGGTCAAGAGTCCTCCCGCCAGCTCAGGAGAGGAGGATTAGATCCCTGGTCTGGGAAGAGTACACCTGCCTTGGGGTAACTCAGCCCGCGAGCTGCAGCCACTGGGCCCATGCTCTAGAGCCTGCGCTCCACGCCAGGAGAAGCCACCACGATCAGAAGGCCGAGCACCGCAACATAGACCCCTGCTCAGTCGTGGCTGACTCTTTGCAACCATGGACTGCAGCCCACCAGGCCCCTCTGTCCTGGACTTTTGCAGGCAAGGACTTTGGAGTCAGTTGCCATTTCCTACTCCAGGGGATCTTCCTGACCCAGGGATGGAACCTGCATCTCTTGTGTCTCCTGCTTTGGCGGGTGGCTTCATTACCACTGGGCCACCCGGGAAGCCCCATACCCTCACTAGAACTGGCAAAAGAAAAAAGTGACAATTCCAAATGCTGATAAGGATGCAGAGAAACAGAAACCCCTACACACTGACAGTCGGTAAGTAAAATGCTGCAGCTCCTTGGGAAAGTAATTTGGTAGCTTATTAGATAGTTGAATGTACCTATTCCATGACTTAGTCATTGAATTTCTGGGTATCTGTCCCAGAGAAGTGAAAACGTGTATCTACCCCAATAAATGTGTGTGGAGACTTCCCAGGTGGCCCGGTGGTTCGGAGTCAGCTGCCAGTGCAGGGGATGCTGGTTTGTCTCCCGGTCTGGGAAAACTCCACATGCTGTGGAGCAGCTAAGCCCAGGAGCCACGGCCGCTGAGCCCATGGACCGCAAGCCCTGTGGCCTGTGCCTGCCTGGGGCCCGTGTTTCCCGAGAAGGGAAGCCACTGCAATGGGAAGTCCATGCACCACAGCTGGAGAATACCAGTGCAGCCACGAAGGCCCAGTGCCGCCAAAAATACACAAGAAATGTATGTGATGTGCCAGCTTCGTTCATAACAGCCCGAGGGTGAAAGCAGCCTGAATGCTCAAGACCAACTGTGGGGTGGATTACTATGCAGTAGCTTAAAAGGAGCTTCAGTAACGTAGATAAACCTATATAAATACGTTACATGAATCATGCAGATAAATCTCAAAACCATTATCTGAATGATGCAAAAGAATAAGCACTGTATAATTCCATTTATATAAAATTCTGAAACCTGCAACACTCATATTCACAGTGAGAAGTCAGAGCAGCGGAGGCATAGGGGTGGGTTAAGGGAAAGAAGCAGGAGTGTGCTGACTGCAGAGAGGCAGGATGCAACTGTGCCGGGTGATGGGGACGTCCGCATGACAGGTGTGTGCGATGAACAGGAGGGTACATCTGTCACCTCGTCGAACACAGTACTTGAAGTCTGTGCTTCTTATTATAAGTAAATTCTACCTCAATAATTTGATTAATACCAAGCTTTAACACACATGTTTTCTAAAAATAAAATGTGCAATACTCTGTAACTCAAAAACAACAAGAACATTCCTTTCACAGAAGCTACTGATTAAAGCTTGTGAGTCTTTCTGTCTGGGCTCATCTAAGGACATAAAGGGAGGAAGTGGAGCCGCTCAGCCGTGTCCGACTCTCTGTGGCCCCGTGGTTGGAAGCCTACCAGGCTCCTCCACCCGTGGGGCGGGGAGCCTAGAAGGACGCAGGATCTCACCTAGTCAAGATTTCAGTGCTCTCGTTTCCATCAAATGTATCCTTATAAGACTGTGGGACCGTATGCTCTCATTCCATCACCTTCCCAACCCCTCTGTGTGTGTGTGCGTGTGTGTCTGTGAGTATCTCTGTGTGTGTCTGGGTGTGTTCCCATAAGCAACAGATGGCCAGTTATTGGTCAAAGATGGTCAACGGACAGCTCTACTGACATGGAGACAGGCTATACATTCTGAGCTCGGAAGTGGCAAATTTAAATCATCTTAGTTCAAGGCCTGTGTTTTGTGTAAACCATGGTAGGTACCCAACAACCGTGATTCAATGAATGAGTGATTGAATAAGTGAATAAGTCAGTCTTCATCCTTCACTCACTATAAACATTTTATTTAGTGGGCACCAAACATTTGACTTGGCTTTAATGTCCCTTGCCACCTATTCTATGTAAGCATATAATAAAAATAAAGCAACAGCAAAAAAAAAACAGAGTGATTCAAAAGGAAGTATATATGATATGAACAGGGAAAGTCAGAGATAGCATCTAAGAGGATACTTTCTCTCCTTTCCCCTGACGCTTGTTTACAACCAAATGTCTTCTGATGCAAAGAGAAAAAAGTTGGGACTTGCATGGTGCTCCAGTGGTTGAGATGGCGCCTTCTAATGCAGTGGGTGTGGGTCCATCCTTGGTGGGGGAGCTAAGAACCTACATGCTTTGGGGCCAAAGAAACCAAAACATAAAATGGAAGCAATATTATAATAAATTCAATACAGAGTTTTAAAAAATGGTTCACATAAAAAAGTTTTTTTAAAAAAGAAAAAATGTTGTTTAGTATTTCTAATTAAAAAGTATTATAGTCCATGTAATTCTGGCTTTGATCCTGGAGAGATGGGGGGGCACGATAGGATAAACATTTGAAGATGAATATGAAGGGTTCAGTATCGATGTTAAATCTCCTGATTTCAGTCACTTTGCTGTGGTTGTGTAAGAGGATATCCTAGGTCTTAGAAAAAACATGCTGGAATACTTAAGGGTAAAGAGTAAAAATACTAACAAGTCTATCATAAACAGTAGGGAAAATATAGGAAAGTACAAAGAACAGAAAAAAGAACACAGTCTTATCACCCAGAGAAACGGTACAGTGTTGGAGCCTCACAGTTTTCACTTCTCATTTAAGCAGATGCCCACATCACTGAATAGTCTCAGGGGATTTCTTTTCAGTGGCTGGTAGTGGCGTGGCCCGTTTTACCGTGTCCCTGTCCCTCCACGCCGTAACCGCTGCAACATCCTCCTTGCTGGAATCACACGGTCACAGCCTGTCCTCCACGCCCCCGTCCTGAGAGACTAGGGCTTCCGTATGACGTCAAGAATGAGGAAGGGAGGTTGGCCTGCATCACAGGGCTGACGGACTGCGTGGTTAGGCGGTGGGAGACCAGGGCTGCCTGGAAAGAGCCCCCGGCCTGGGGTCTGCCTGGGGCGCCCAGGGAGAGGTGCCCTCACGCCCCACTTCTGTCCCGCCGGAAGCTGTGTTTGTCATGACGCTCGCAGGGAGACGGGGGCTACACCTCACAGGCATCCGGCTTTCTCTGTTCGGGGGAAAATGAATTCTCACGAAATTTGGTCATCTTTCTTTTTTCTTTTTTGCCATAAAGCATGTGGGAATCTCAGTTCCCCAACCAGGGATGGAAACTGAGCCCCTGCATTGGAAGCTGGACCACCAAGGAAGTCCCTGCTCACCCCTTTTCAACCCCACGGCAAGCGGGATGTATGCGTTAGTACTGACTAGGGGGAGCTTGAAGCACACGCTGCCCAATAGGACTGGCTGCGACAAGAATGTTCTTTATCCAGGCTGTCCAGCTCAGCAGCCCACAGCCGTGTATGACCAGGGTGCTTCCAAGATGTGGCAGCTGCGAGTGAGGAATGGAAGTTTTAATTCTATTTAATTTTAAGAAATCTTCAAAGCTAAATACCTGTATATACGTGCTGCGGGGTTGCCGTGTTGGACAGTCAGCAGTGCGGCCACTGAGGGTGTGCTTCCTGGGCCTGCAGCTGGCTAGAAGAGGGGCGTCTCCAGCCCTGCCCCAGGCCTGCCGAGGCAGACCCGGCATTAACGGGACCCCAGGAGACTCGCGCGCACATTCAGGTTTGAGTGAGTTGCCCTGTGTCTAGAAGGAGACAGGTCAGCAAGCCGTCAACATCATCTCCTGAGAGGAGGCCTGAGCCCGGAGCTGTGGGGCTAGAGGAGATGGGGGAACACGTGGAGATTTTCCTCTTTATACCTTTGCTGGCTCAATTTTGATTAAGATCTGTATCGCAGTCAAGATAAAAAGGATGGTGGAATCAGCCCCACAGGCGTATACAGTTAACACTAATGTCTCATGAACTGGTGTGCGTGAAGTAAACTGCAGACCTGCTTCCGATGAGTGAAGTGGGAACTCACTCATCAGAAGACTGGAACTCAAGGACAGAGGCGCATAAAACAAAGGACTGAAGGCTCTCTCTCTCTCCTCGTTCTAAGAAAACCCTCCATATCTAATATAAGTTTAATTAATTACGCTTCTCGACATCCTGTTGCCTGCCATCCGAGAGTGGTTAATGAAATTCACCCTTTCTGAGCCAACAACCTAACCATCAGAGTTGGTTTGCAGCCAGAAGATAAATATTTCCTGCGGAATTTAACCGAAGCAAGTACTTTTGTGAATTCTGGGTTTAATGAGGTTTTAACACATTTCCTTTCCATGGATGCTAATCCACAAAGAGAAAAATATTCTAGGAAAAAGTAATTTAAAAATTCCTGACCTTGGGGGTGGGGATAGAAGCTGAGAAAAAGAAATATTAAAACTTAATCAATATGATCCTCTTAAAAGTACTCATTACAAAAAGATTATTAGTTACATCAAATGATAAAGAGATTTCTTCAGTTGTAAATTATACCTCAGCAGCCTTCAAACTTTTTGGTTATACTATATGACATGAAAATAATTTTACACACTGATACTCACACCACACATATGACTTTAATAAACACAAAAGTTTATCCCTACCCTAAGATGCACTGTTTTCTATTTTATTGTACATTATTCTATATATTCTATCCTATTTCAGTGTTTTGAAAGTGCTTATTATAACCTGCAACACCAGCTTCATAACCTACTAATAAGTCAAGAACTATAACTTACAAAACACTTTTAAGACAAGAGAAGAAAAGGGGGAGATGAGAAGTTGATCAATTGATCAATTGATTGATTCGGGAAAGAGAAAAAGGAAGATAAGCTATCCAAGAGACAGGGAGAAGGATATATAATGTCAGAAATAGAAGAAAGGGAGAGGAGTGACTGACCCCAGCCCCTCTGATCTGTCTTGCTCAGGTCAATGCCTGCCGGCCCTAAGGGTGTTCTCTCACCCGCAAGCCTGACCACAGTCTCCTGCTCCGGGTTTTCACGTCCTCCCAGCATCCCCTATTCCCTTCGTCTGCGGCCTATTACCTCTTAATCACCTGAAAGCACTTTTTCTCTTTTTGGGCTAAGATTACAAAGTCCCCTCTTGGGGTCTCTGACAGGTTTCTTTCATCTCCAGTCCGCTTTCTCCATGCTTCTGCTGATGGCCCCTTCTCCTTGTCTGCTTTCCCTTGACTGTCCAACCTTCTCTTTGCCTCTATTTCTTCTCTCTCTTTGGTTCCTGACTGTGCCTCTCCCCGTGACTGCCTACAAGATCAGTGCTGGGTTCACAAATCCAACTGCACGAGCACGGTGGAGGGTGAGCTGGTCAAGTGAGAAGTTATGGGGTGCTGTTTCTTGAACTCTGAGCACTCCTAGACCTTGGAGAGAACCCTTGCAGGCCACCAAGGCGGCTTGGCTTCCGTTCTAAGACACCCTGGCCTGGGACTTCTGATGTCTGTGACTGTGAATAGAGCTGCTGTGATCGTGGTATTCAAGAGAAAGGACGAATAACCAGCGAGCCTTCTGCAAATGGCAGCCTGTGGAAGGAAAAGGCTGTGAGGACACAGTGGTAGACCGTGGGTAGAAGTCGCCAGCAGGAAGCCCAGTTAGCAGGCTGGGCCAGTGCCCACCCCTGGGACAGTAAGGATCTAAACCACTGACAGCAACAGAAGGAAAGGCAGGAGAGGACAGATGCTTTCTACGAAGAACCTTGAGTGAGTGTCCTGGCCTCCTTAGCCTGGAGCAGGCTTTAAAATCCCGCAAGAGCATGGGAATCATGCGAGAGCTATTCCAAAGGTAACCCTGAGCCCACTCTTCAAAGCTCTTGAAAACTCGAAGCACACAGATGAAAATTAAATCGCTCCAAGGAGAAAGAGCACGGGAGAGTTTTTTGAGGATGCAGAGCTGACGCCTGGTTCGCATGCAGCCAGGAACAGCTTGCCAGCCTTGGCTGCTAGCTCCTTCTCTGCATCCCTGAGACAGGAAATTACATGAGGCCCAAAATACGCTCCCCTGCAACGCCATGACGGAGTGCAGCTGTCGGACAGCATTTCCTGCATCCGGACTCTGCACACGTGTGCAGGGCCAACACGTTCGCTGAGCACCTACCTGGGTACCGCGCTAGCCCTGCGTGTGAGCTTAGCCCAGCAGAGGAGAGCTCAGCGTTGGGAGGAAAGGAGCGCCCTCTGCCCTCTGGCCATCCCCCAGGGCTGCTCTCCTCCTGAGGGCCCGGGGTCCCTCCTACTTCTAACCCTACCCTGGACCCCAGGACCAGCCTCTTTCTCTCGAGGCATTCTCCACCCGCAGGCATTTTAACTCACCAATGTCTATGTGTGTTTAAGAAGCTCCAGAATAGAAGCCAACACATCACAATGATTAAACATGGCTTTCTAGAAGACATGAGGGTGTTTACAGCTCATGAAGTGCTGTCTGGGGCTCTTTTTCTCCCTGAACTCGTCAATCCACTGCCTGGGCCCTGTGTTTCCTTCACCGAAAGAGAAAGATGGGGAAAGAGAAAGAAAAGAAGGGAGGGAAGAAGGAAAGATTGTGAAATATGAAGAAAAAGCAGACCTTCCTTCCTTCCCAAAGAGGGAAACACTTTTAATTTTTTTCCTTTAGTGCCTGGCAGAGACTGTACGGTTGCAAATGTTACCCGGTACTAAACCAGATTAATTTTCCATTCAAGAAGAAAAGCAAGCAAATTGGGCTAAAGGAGGTGAATTGCATTGCATGGACCTATTATTTAGCACGTTTGAAATGAAAGCCAATACTGCTATTGAAGTGCAGGCTGAGAGCTTTCCCTTCCTCTCTCTAACGCCGCCCACAGGTTGCCTGGCAACCGCATTACGGTGCTGAGAACACTCCCCAGCGATAACTGACCCTGCATTTTAATTTTTGTGCTGATGCTTAAGTGGGATAAATAAATAAGTAAATGCCATCGCCCTGAAACAGTACGCATTTTGACTAAAGAACTGCATGTGTAATTACAGGATGGGCAAATAGAGGGGTTAAAAAAAATGGTGAGGTCTTTCTCTTTTCAGGAAGATGTTGCTTAAAAATTATGAAAACTCTGGGTAGGCGTGTGGAAAAACCTAGTCACATGGTGGAATGAAGTTAAGAAAGAATGATGAATTTCACCAAAAGATTTTTAACATCTATAGTAACATAAAGAATTCAATGTTAATTTTTATGATTCCTTAATTGGAATAGTTCTTCCAAAACTAGAAATGCGGTATGCTAAGAGGATCTGGTGGGCCACGTATGAGCCTAACATGACCCTCACGTGCAGGAAATACAATCCTTGAAGTGCATAGGAGAAAAAAAGAGGCAGGCTAAGTTGGAGGGTTTCCCGTCCACATGGAGACGCTGCTCTGTGTTTTGAATAAAAGACTTTGAAGGGAACAGTCCCCATCGCTCTTTATTGACAACTTTGAAAGATGTGTCCTCTGTAGTTATTTAAGTGTTCCTAATCTGGGGGTTAAGAATGTTTTTGCCATTTCTGAAAAATCCCATCCTTTTAGCTCGTCATAAAGATGAAAACAAAGCGCAGCATACCACTTATCACTTGAACATGTAGCGATATTTTTGCCTGGAAACTTAAACTCTTAGCTGAAAGCACTCTTTATGTACTTAGCCAAGCAAAGCAAAGATTTAGGATTCAAATTCTGGATCCCCAGCTTATCCGCGGTGGGACCCAGTGAGTGCCACCTGGTCGCTGATGTCTTCATCGCTAAGGAGGACACCGTGAACAATCACCTCCCTGAACAGCTGTGGGCTGGATCCCTGCACACAACGCTCTGTGTGGTCAGTGCTCGATTCAGCTGTCGCTCCTGCTGGCCGTGCGTGTGTGTGCTCAGTCGCTTTGGTCCTGTCTGCCTCTCTGCAGCCCCATGGACTGTAGCCCGCCAGGCTCTCTGTCCATAGGATTCTCCAGGTGTGGATACTGGGGTGGGTTTGCCATGCCTTCCTCCAGCAGATCCTCCCCAACTAGGGATTGAACCTGTGTCTCCTGCGGGTTCTTTACCACTAGCGCCACCTGGGAAGCCCACTGCTGGCTATGCAGTGTGGTCCTATGAGTGCAGAGGCTTTGACCTATTGTCCATATGCACCCTCTCTGGCGATGACGGAGTTATTCTCCTAGCTTCTAGGGATACTGCTCCGAGACGGCCATCAGCTCTGAACTTCCTTTGAAGACTCCCTCAGCTAAAATCTCTACCTAGCTTGAATGATGTGAACTTTCTGATGCAGCCTAAAATGAGCAGGCCCCCTGGGGATATAGAGGTCCAGCCCCCTCACTCCGACCCGGGACAGCTGGAGAGGGCCACTCCTGATCCAGAGCCCCCCATGGGGTTACCTGAGGCCTTTGGCCGGCCTGTAATGGAGCAGGACTCCGTGGGTCCTTCCCAGGACAGAGTTCTGCCACCCCACCCACGTCCTCCACCTGCCTATTGTCTGTAGGAAAACGTTAGCCAGAGACTAAATTTAACCAGAGAATGAAAAAATGCAAAAGCAAAGAAAGCAGTCAAACAGTACAAAATAATAATAGCTGAGTCATTAAATGGGTTTCTCTGGTGGCTCAGCGGTAAAGAGTCTGCCTGCGATGCAGAAGACGCAGGAGAGGAGGGTTCAATCCCCGGTCGGGAAGGTCTCCTGGAGGACGGCATGGCCACCCACTCCAGTATTTTTGTCTGGAGAATCCTGTGGACAGAGGAGTCTGGCGGGCTACAGTCTCCGGGGACACAAAGAGTCAGAGATGACTGAAGCAACCAAACACAGGAGTCATTCAACAGAGGCAAAGGTCTTCAGCTCCTCAAGGGCTACAGATACTATCCTGAGTCATGTCCTTTGAGCGGCTTTACAGATACCGAACAGTCCACCAGGTAGAAGAAGTCAGCGACACGATGCTCGGACTGTAGCCATGACACAGGCCGCTTTATCTCACACGGGTCCGAGAACTGGACCCCGGAGATGGGAACAAACCCACCCAGGAACTGAAGATTAACTGCGCTTAACACAGTCAGGGTGACGCGGTCAGACCACTACATGATCAATTTCAAGAAGACTGTCAGAGCTGAATGCTCTGTTCTGCCCATCATCCCCACCCCTAGCCCTGCCCCCGCACCCCTGAAGCTCCCCCTTTTAAAGCTCTTGACCCCTGATTGGCAGTGGGCTTTGGGACACAAATCTACCTTCTCCTCATGTTGTCAGCTTCCTGAATGAAGCAACCAGCCCTAGTCTGTTGAGTGTCAACTTTCGAGTGGTGAGTGGCCAGAGCTGAGTTGGGAGCCCACCCACATCCCAGTTCAGCTGGTCCCTCTGTCCCGTCCTGCCTCCTTCTCTCCTTTTCTGCAGCTGCTGATTTCAAGGCCTCCACCGAAGAAGTACTCTGCACACCAATGAGCATCTCAGAGTCTGCTTCCTGGGGAATGAAACTCCATAAATATATTTAGGAGGAGTTTTAGCAATAGTGGAGTAATTATCTGCGAGAAGAGTAGGTTACCCGACTCAGCGTATGGCATGATCTCAACTAGGACAGGCTGTCCACCTGAGTGCGTAGGGCTGGAAGTCTGGAAAGCACACCAAGATTAGCCACGCTGCTTTTTGTCTGGTAGGATTAGAGGTGATCTCCATGTTATTGATATTTTGCTGTGCTTTCCAAGTTTCCCTCAAGGACCAAATTGCTTTTTCTCTGGGGCAGGGATGGATTATCCAGGACTGTTTGCCCCAGTGGCTGAGCTTTCAGACAGTCACGAGCGACAACAAGCCCATCTAGAACGCTCCTCTTCGCCACGACCCGGCAGCTCGTTGCCAGGTTTCCAACAGCTGGGACCTGGGGATCTCGAGCTTCACTAAGGAATCTTTTCTTCAAGTCTCTCAGATGTCACTTTGAAAAGCCCGAATCAGAGGTAGGATTTGCGAACGTCACAGAGCTGTCACTTTGACCTCGATGATGTTATCTGAAGGGCGAGGCATAAACTCTGACTTCAGTCAGGTCGGAAAACACAAGGAAGAGACAGCAGGCATGAAACGGGTCAGCGTTGTGTCACCATAAACGAGAACAGTAGGAGGCAGAGAAAGGGGATGTGCCTGCAGGCTGCAGTCATCAGAAAGGGGCTTTGTGGGGGAAGTAGGTCTTGACTGTGTCTCCAAAGAGTAAAATCTAGCAAAGCAGAAGGCAACGGTGAGGTCATTCTGGATAAGGCCAAAGCACGGAGGGAAGCGAGGATGGGGTAAGTAAATAGAATGCCGCTTCCTTACCGGAGCTGAGGCTGCCCTTGGAAAATGGGAAAATATGGTTGGATCAACATCGTGGGCGAGACTGTGGGAGGGAAGCCAAGCAGTGAAGTTTAGACTTCCTCTTCAGGTGAAACAAGCATCCAAGGGCCCTGACTAGTCAAAGGTGGTCTGTTAAATAGCTTTTTTCTGACTGTGTTTTGCAGGGTGACGCGCAGAGGGAGAACTGGATGGAAGCACCGGCGGAGGCGGTGGTCTCCAGCTCAGGGTGCCGTGGCCGGCCTGCAGTGGGCGCTGGCAGTAGCCGACACCCTGAATCTGGAGGTAGCGACTATGATTCTCTCATGCTGATGAAAACCAGCCATATCACACACGAATAGCTAGGTCACCCCTCCTAGAAACTTCTCTTTAATATAGTTATACGTCTTACCTTCCAGCACTCCACTGACAGCGACCCCATTGCCAAAGAGTAAAAGAAGCAGGAACAGATGAGGGGTGAGCCAGAAACCCTCAGGGGGGAATTACCCCTGTAGCTGGGCCCTGGCTTCTGCCTCGTTGAACAAACAAGACCTTCAACAACTCTGCCCAGAGAGATTCGGAACAACATTGAAACTTCCCTTATTTTATGGCCTCCATTGAATGCGTGAGTGGAGAGATGATGGAGGCCATAAAATGATATATGGGGTTTCCTGATCCCAGGTGTGTTTCCTCAGCTCTCAGATTAGAATCAAGCAGCGTTTATGGATGGCTCACTGCTTGCTAGGTAGTTTGCATGCACCTGGCTCAGTCCTCAGCACTCTCTGAGGTCAATATTTGCATCTGCATTTTGCAAACA
Source organism: Antilocapra americana (assembly GCA_007570785.1). Taxonomy (NCBI): domain Eukaryota; kingdom Metazoa; phylum Chordata; class Mammalia; order Artiodactyla; family Antilocapridae; genus Antilocapra; species Antilocapra americana. The sequence continues at coordinate 10,733,674 of ML664172.1, read as the reverse complement.
ATTGGCATTTTATAGACGTTCATCTCTATTCACCAACATAATCTAATGTTTTTTCAGGATTTTTATTTTTAAAATGAACAAACAATCCCTTCTTCTCCTCTTTATCTCAGTACATGCAAAGGGGAGGTTTAGATCATAGGGCCTGGCTCTACAGGTAACTGTGGAACAGCTGTTCACTAACTGGGTACTTTTTCCAGCAATGGTAACTTTTTTTTAAATGGAAGGATAATCGCTTTACAAAGTCACGCGGGTTTCTGCTGCAGAGCGAGGTGAGTCAGCCGTATGGATGTATATGTCCCCTTAGAACTGTTGCTTTTGAACTGTGGTGCTAAAGACTCTTCAGAGTCCCTTGGACAGTAAGGAAATCAAACCAGTCCATCCTAAAGGAAACCAACCCTTAATATTCATTGGAAGGACTGATGCTGAAGCTGAAGCTACAATCCTTTGGCCACCTGATGCAAAGAGCTGACTCACTGGAAAAGACCTTGATGCTGGGAAAGACTGAAGGAGAGAGGAGAAGGGGGTGACAGATGATGAGATGGTTGTGTGGCGTCACTGACTCAGTGGACAGGTGTTTAGTCACTAAGTCGTGCCCAACTCTTTTGTGACCCCATGGACAGTAGCCTGCCAGGCCCCTCTGCCCATGGGATTTCCTAGGCAAGGACACTGGAGTGAGATGCCATTTCCCTCTCCAGGGATCTTCCCGACCCAGGGATGGAACCCACAGCTCCTCCCATCCTCCTGCACTGCAGGCGGGTTCTTTACTGCTGAGCCTCCAGGGATCGATGCTCGTGAGTCTGACCAAACTCTGGGAGACAGTGAAGGACAGGGAGGCCTGCTGCGCTGCAGCCCATGGGGTCTCGGAGTCAGACACAACTTAGCGACTGGACAGCAGCAAACAACACATCCCCTCCCTTGCGAGCCTCCCCTCCCCTGTCCTACCCCTCTAGGTTGTCACGGAGCTGAGCTCCCCGCGCTATGCCGCAGCTGCCCAGCAGCTGTCCGCTTTACACATGGTCGTGTATACATGACAACACGCATGGGCCGCGGGGGAAGGAAGTGAAGCCGGCAGAGGCAGTCACTGCCGAGAGTGAGGTGAACACTCAGTGCACAGAGTAACATTCAACGGCAGTTAAAGGGGGCGTGTGATGGGGTCTGATGAAGCTACATCTAGGAGGAGTCCCCCTTCCAAACTCCAAATTGACAGATATTTCCTAAACTCATCAAACATCCGAGACAAGCAAGCCATCTTTGTCTACACTTCTGCTGCTATTTTCCCCCCTGCTCAGTCAAAACCTATCTTCCTCATTATTGCCTCTCTTTCCATTGCCCTTTGCTCTGACCTATTTCTGGCCCTTCTCCTTTCCTACCTGGGATTTTTTCCTGTAACCTCTGGGCTGGTGTCCCAGTAGACATGGCTGGGTTCCCTCAGTCCAGCTTTTTAACCCCTGCCAGACTCACCTGGCTTCCCTGGTGGTTCAGAGGGTAAAGCATCTGCCTGCAATGTGGGAGACCCGGGTTTGAGCCCTGGGTCAGGAAGATCCCTGGAGAAAGAAATGGCAACCCACTCCAGTATCCTTGCCTGGAGAATCCCATGGGTGGAGGAGCCTGATGGGCTAGAGTCCACGGGGTCGCAGAGTTGGACACGACTGAGCGGCTTCTCTTTCACTTTCAGACTCACCTTGGCAAAATGCCATCTGTGGGAGTGTGCTCTCCTGCTCACAACAGACCCACGGCGCCTGCTCTCTATTGGAAAAAGTCGAATCATCTCACACTGTCACTCAAGTCCTTCCAAAATCTGGCCCCAGCTCCATTTCCAGTGTGACTGCCAAGTACTGTTTCTATCTCACCTAGGGTAGCTGCTTCCTGCTTCCCACCAGACCACACCCATTTCTGCCTCTTTGATTCAGTTCTACTTGTGTCTCCTGTCCTGTGACAGTCAGGCATCACATCTTGTTTTCAGATCCACTCCGGTCTCACAGCCTCTCACTGAGTTTTCCTCACACTCTTCCTTGAGTTGCCGTTTAGTGTTCTTCTACATACTTGGTATCCATCCAGCTAAGTGGCAAGCAATTTGGGATCACTGATTGCATCTACCAGATATTTCTATTCTCCCTAGAACGGCCAATCTAGAGCTGTGCAAAGAGTAAGTGTCTAGTTACTTAATAATAGCTGTGGAACAATAAATGTAGAGTTAAACTTTATTGTCTAAAAGCAAATGTACCTTTTACCGTTTCCTAATTCTTGTGTTCAATTCTGCAACATCCTCATTGCATGACTTCTGGATTTTGCCATTTCTGGGTATCTCAATCACCATCTGCAGCTCTTTTTTTTTTTTTTTTAATGCTACCAGTAGCCACATGTGGCCACTGAGCACTTGGAATGTGCCCAGCTCAGCTCAGGCATGTCCACTCTGCAACCCCGTGGACCGCAGCGCTCCAGGCCTCCCTGTCCATCACCAACTCCTGGAGTCCACCCAAACCCATGTCCATTGAGTCAGTGATGCCATCCAGCCATCTCATCCTCTGTCGTCCCCTTCTCCTCCTGTCCCCAATCCTTCCCAGCATCAGGGTCTTTGCAAATGAATCAGCTCTTTGCATCTGGTGGCCAATGTATTGGAGTTTCAGCTTCAACATCAGTCCTTCCAATGAACACCCAGGACTGATCTCCTTTAGGATGGACTGGTTGGATCTCCTTGCAGTCCAAGGGGCTCTCAAGAGTCTTCTCCAACACCACAGTTCAGAAGCATCAATTCTTCAGCACTCAGCTTTCTTTATGGTCCAACTCTCACATCCATACATGACCACTGGGAAAACCATAGCCTTGACTAGACGGACCTTTGTTGGCAAAGTAATGTGCTAGGGCAACTGACTTCTCCCACCTGACACAGCAGGGCTGATCTCAAGAAACCAGCTCCTGCCTAAGGGCCCCACTTGAAGTAGTCTGCTAAGACCCCTATTTATTTCATTACCTGTCTTTTCCTGTTTTGGGTTCAAGGAAGAATTTTGTAAAAGTTAATACAAATATCTGTCATTATTCATGTCAGTGGAAGGCAAGCATGACAAAAATAAATGATGCTCCCTCATAAGCCATAGGTTAGACAAATATGCCTGTCCTCCCCAAACTGTGCCCATCAAAAAGTGGTCGACAGAAAGTAACACGATATTATAAATCAGCTATCTACACTCCAACAAAAATCAGCTTAAACATTTTTAAAACTGCAGAAACATGTGGTCGAGTTGCCACATGTCAACTTCAGCTCTGAACAAAAATGACAGAGAACATGGACTGAAGGTTTACAGTTGCTGGGGGCAATTTAGGTACATCACAGAAGACATACAACTCTTTGAGGCAGGTACTATTACCATCCTCATTCCACAGATGAGGAAACAGAGGCCGGAGAGGTCACAGGGCATGTCCAGACCCAGGGAGCTGGCGCAGAGCAGAGCTAGGATTTGCCCCTGGGTGAGTTTGGGTGAACTCCAGGAGTTGGGGGTAGACAGGGAGGCCTGGCGCGCTGAGGTCCATGGGGTCACAGAGAGTCGGACACGACTGAGCAAATGAACTGATTCTAACTCCAGTGCCTGGGCTCCTAACTGCCCTGCAGTTCTCCTGGTGAGCCACATCTGAGGTGTTAATAGTCATTCCTTCATTCAAACCAAGGTACAGTGAGCACTAGCTGCCCTGCGTACCAGGCACTGGACATGGAGCTGTGGCCCAGGACTGGAGGAGCTCGGTCACGGGGCCTGGTCATCCACCACCAGGCTCGCTCTTCACGGCAGGGAAGGATCCCTGTGAAGAAGACCATGAAGCAGAAGGATCCATGTCAGGTGAGGGTTAGCAATGCATTTCTCAGAATATTGGCTTTGGCGCCGAACCTTACAGAATGAATTAAAACCTGATAGAATTAAAAGGTAGGGCCATTTCAAGTCTCTCCAATTAAGCCTCAGCCTCTGTGATGATTCCCCCCGGTCCCAAGTGGCCCACTTGGAGTGTCCTCTCTCTCAGGAACACCCTGTCCCATGTCTCTGCCTGCCGAGCTTCCTCAGCGTCCCCTCCTAGGGCTCGGCCCCTTACAATGTGGACCTCCAGTCACAAGAAGCAGCTTAACCGGGGAGCGTGTTAGACACGCAGCATCCCGGGCTCCCCTCCAGACCTGCTGGATAAGAATGTCCCCTTAGCAAGATGCCCAGGTGGTGCCCAGGCCCATCAGAGTCCAAGATGCACTCACACAGCTGGCACCTCGCACCCCTGAGCTGCCCGAGAGCGCCCACGACCCCCTCATCTTCAGTCCGCTCCTGAGGCTGTGGCCCCTGCCTCCTCCCTGGATTCCTGAAGGCAGCTGTGGTGTCTTATTTCTCTTGGTTGCTCCAGTGCCCATGGGCTTCCCTGGAAGCTCAGCTGGTAAAGAATCTGCCTGCACTGCAGGAGACCCCAGTTCAATTCCTGGGTCAGGAAGATCCTTTGGAGAAGGGATCAGCTACCCACTCCAGTATTCCTGGGCTTCCCTGGTGGCTCAGATGGTTAAGAATCCGCTTGCCATGCAGGAAACCTGGGTTTGATCCCTGGGTTGGGAAGATCCCCTGGAGGAGGGCATGGCTACCCACTCCAGTGTTCTTGCCTGGAGAATCCCCATGGACAGACTGGCAGGCTACAGCCCATGGGGTTACAAAGAGTCGGACGTGACTGAGCGACTCAGCACAGCACAGCTCCAGGGCCTATAACACGACTGAGTAGGCGCCAGCAGAACACAGGAATGAACGGCTCTGAAGGAACCCGACTGTGATTTGGATGGTTAGCCTGGACGCCGTCTGGAGTGCGTCCTTGGCCTCTCTCCCTCCGAGCCGCCCGGGGCCACCTCCTGGACGGGCGAGTAGTTCCCCGATCCCACCTAAGCTCAGGCTCTAGGCCGGAGCCAGCCCAGGGGCTGGCGAGCCTTCTGCTTTCAGCCACCTCGTCACAGAGCTCAGCAGGAAAGCCCCAGCAAACAAGGGCGGGCCCTCAGCCCTGTAGCCTCAACAAAAGCAGGGTGCTTCCTGTGGGGCGCGGCCCAGAGGCCTCCCCCGCCGCGGGGGTCCCCGGGGCTCAGGAAGCCCGCCGCTCCCGTCTCTGGGCACACCCTGCCCCGGGGACAGCTGCAGAGGCTTGGCTGCTGCCGGAGCTCAGGGGCCCTGCAAGCGGCAGGAGGGGCTCCGAGCCCAGAGCCGGTCCCCACGGGCCTCGTGTCCTGCTTCCTTCCAGGGAGGCCTTGTGGTCCTGGAGGGCCTGGAAAAGGCGCTTTCCCTCGTAACCGTGTCTTTCTTTGTACGCAGTTGGCGTTCTGTTTTGCTCGGAGCATTTTTGGTAGCACCCGAGGTTGGGTAACACCCAGGGCTTGGCCAACCCCACTGTGCTCTTTTCTCCGCTGGTAACACATGTGACCACAGAGCCACCGCAGGCATCACGTGGCTCGCTCGGCGGCTCGGACGGAGACACGCCTCTGGCTTCCCTCCGAAGGCGGGGCTTCGCCTTTACTCTTTCCTGTGGGTCACTGGCCGTCAGGCCGAAAGGAGTGGGGGAAAGGAGGAACTGCCCACTTCCTTTAAGAGGCTGTAAAGCAAATTGCTTTTCCATTTTTAAAACTTTCAGAAGGATTTTATGCTCACTGTGGAATAACTGGAAAAATAGAGAAGCTTAGATTGCCCCAAATACCACAATACAGTTCAGTTCAGTTCAGCCACTCATTCATGCCAGACTGTTTGCAACCCCATGGACTACAGCATGCCAGGCCTCCCTGTCCATCACCAACTCCCAAAGTTTCAACCATCTCATCCTCTGTCGTCCCCTTCTCTTCCCGCCTTCAATCTTTCCCAGCATCAGGGTCTTTTCCAATGAGTCACCTCTTCGCATCAGGTGGCCAAAGTATTGGAGTTTCAGGTTCAGCATCAGTCCTTCCAATGAATATTCAGGACTGATTTCCTTTAGGATGGACTGGTTGGATCTCCTTGCAGTCCAAGGGACTCTCAAGAGTCTTCTGCAACACCACAGTTCAAAAGCATCAATTCTTTGATGCTCAGCTTTCTTTATAGACAGTTACTATCTCACAATTTGTTAATATTGGTAAGTTTTTCCCTAAACATCTGCAGCCCTGGAATCATGTGAGTTTGGACGGAGGAAGACGAGGGATGCGCTGGTATCCACCTCCCAGGCCCTGCACTCACTTTAGGGGCTTGGGGGCCACATGAAGCCTACAGCTGACGCGGCTAGCATCCTGGCCCCTCCTCACAGCAGGAAGGGGGCCTCACTGTGCTCGCAGAGTTGGACTAAACCCACAGCCAATTGTGTATGCTAAAAGTTTTTTAAAAGAATATCAAAGGTATTCCCTCATGTTAACAGTTTTTTCCCATTTTTCATTTGTCAAACAGGTTTAAATGAGATGAGAAATTGTTGGACATTAGGAGGTTACTAATCTGTGGTAATAAGGTTTTAATGAGGTAATGTATATTCAGAGGGCTTAGCCTGTAACCCTGCATATAGTAAACTTTTCATAACTAGTAGTTTGGCCATAGATTCTTGCTACAATCCCATTTCAGTGCCAGCGTAATAGTTGATTCTAAGGAGCATATTTAAACATCCTTTTATTGTACTGAGCTTATTTCTAATTCTTCCTATTTAAAATTGTAGCACTGGTACAGATATCTTTGAATATAACTTGTTATCCACTTTAAGGAAGTGTTATCTCTTTAAAATGGATGACTACATTGGATGATATGAGTATCTCAAAGGCTTTTTATTATATATTGGCAAATAAGTTTCTGGTGATTGTACCAAATTTCTCTCCAGCCGTGAGTGGGATTACCTGTCTTTCCGCATCCTCATTAGCAGTAAATTTTCTTGTTTTTAAATTTGACTGGTGAAAATTCAATTTTCTCTCTCTTTGATATTGCATTTTGAAAAGTTGCCAGTGAAAGTGAAACATTTTTTTGTATTCATTAACCATTTGTATGGCCTCTTCCACAGTAAAACAGAATTTATCAATCAAGTTTTCTAATAAGGTTTGGGTTTTCTTTTTGCGTGTGTCATTTCTCATGTCAAAACTCAGAAACAATCTCTTTCTACACAGAGCTGGACAGGTTAATAGTGAGGCCATTTGGGATTTGATTAGCGGTGTCTTTAACTTGAAACGCAACTCGTAAACACTCAGTGACTGCCCAGTCACTGTGTATGCCCATACAGCGGTCTGTCTTAAAGTCAACTTTCCCTGGAGCATAGTTGACTCACAGTGTTACGTTAGTTTCTGCTACACAGTAAAGGGAATCAGTCACACATACACAAATATCCACTCTTTCAGAGTTTCTTTTACCATGTAGATTATTACAGAATATTGAGTAGGATTCCCTGTGCTATACAGGGGGTCCTGATTCATGATCTGTTTTATAGATAGTGGTGTGTGAATGTCCATCCCCAAATCCTAACTTACCCCTCCCCACTTCCCCCTTGGGAACCCTAAGTTTGTTTTCGACATCCGTACAGTGGTCTGTAACGCAGGTTCCATCCAGGAGCCACGGGAGAGGAAGGGGAGCCAACGGGCAGAGAGTCCAAGCAGCCGCGAGCAGCCAGCAGGTAGGTGGGGGGTCATCCTGTCCTGTAGGTGGATGGTCAGCAGAGAGGTCATCCTGTCTGTGTCCCAAGTGATTGTCGGAGTCCGTGCCAGGCGCAGAGAGGCTCGGGACCCAGAGGTGACACGCCAGCCCCCTGGCTGGCACCGGGCATTGGCTGACCCCTACGAGTGGGCGATGATGTGATGCAGCACGTTGTTCACACAGGGCTGCCGTTCACACCGCCGCCTCTCACCAGCTCCTTTTCACGGATGAGGACACCTTGGCTCCAACACGTTAGGTCGTCAGAGTCCACAGAGTGAGGGGCAGAGCAAAGGTTCCACCTTGGGCCAAACGGACCCCGAAGCGGATGCTCTCAGCTACCAAACTGCACAGCTTCCCTTGTAAACATGTCTTCAGACATGAGAATGTCAGAGTTTACATGCTGAGAGCCTCAAAGAAATCTTGAGTGAGCAACACAATTTGATTTTTTGTCCTCCAAGTAAAATGACTGTCTCCAGGCCAGAAGTCTTGTTTCCCTGAGAACTTGCCAAAGGAGGGATGGAAGGATTTCTGTCACCTCCCCTGCCTGGGTCTTTTACTTCCAAGAGGGAAGCTGAGGTCAAGGGTCATCCTGGCTTCTGGAGAGGGACTTACTCTTACCGGGAGTCAGTTTTCTGCCCTGAAAAGGAGGATCCAATCTAAACCCTCCCTCAGAAAGTTGGTGAAGTTGGCTTTGTCAGTCCTTGGATGAAGAAGATGATCTTGGGGTGTATGAGACAGTTCCCCACTCACTGTGCAGCATCTGTGGTGATGAATGATGGCTGAAATTACTGGGAAAGTCATTTGCAATTACCAAGCAGGATCTCCAATGCCTTGCCAAGAAAGCTGCATATCAATCCCAGCAAAGCTTTAACCACAAAAGTAGGCATTTTCCCCACCAGCCCTTCAACCCCTACAGTGCTGGGACATGCAATAAACAGGGTTACCTACCATCCACCACTTAAAAACAATGAGTTGAACTCTGAAGCATGGATTTATGAAATGTGCATTTAAAGTATTCATAGCCTGATTTCTCATAGGGCTGACCTAATTTCTAGGAGGTACTGATCCATTATGACATGTTGATTCATATGATGGAGGTAATATTTCTCTCGCTTCCAATACCTGGGGAGCTATGAAAATATTCAGCTCTCTGAGCTATAGAAATCAGTTTTCCTGTTCGTGTTCTGTTAAAAGTACCCAGTGCTATTTGTCAGGAAGGGATTGAGAAACACATCCTTCTGTCTCTGAATCCTAATCAGGAGAGGCAAGGCGTATTGCACAGCCCCCATGACTTCAGACCATGCTGTTTTTAATTTCCAACTTGTGTCTAAACTTGGGAACCAATTTGACTACCTGGAGTGTACAGAACGGTTAACTAGGTTTGCTTCCGCACGCAAGCTGAAGCTAACTGCTTCTGCCTGAGTTCAATAAACTCTGGCAGTGCTGTCCAGACCTGGCAGGACCAGATGGCAGTCGCCACACCTTGCCAGGTGCCAATCAGCGTTCAACAGCTGCCCTTGACCCTGGCTTCCGATTATCTGTTGGCTATAAATAGAAGCGGAGTGTCAGAAAGGGGAGCAAAGTACTTGATGCCGGCAATTCAGGAAATCCATCGGACGGCAGCATAACCGGCTTAATGCAGTGAGCTAGTTTCAGGAAAACGTGAGAGTGGAAAAACATGAAGTCCGATGCTTGATCGTTCCAGTTCCAGCAGCAAGACACCATGGGTGCTTCTGTGAAATGAAGGACACTTCCAGATACATATGTTGTCATTTTGAAAACGTCACCCAGCAGTGTCTGAAGTTCCCCGGATCTGACAGATAACAGCTGCTAGAATTTGTTCAGGAGACAGAAGAGCATATCCAAAATGCAGTGTCTTGCTTTTCCCACGCAAAAAATAAAAGAATAAAGTAACAGGCAAAAGCCTCTCAGCAGCTCACCATTCTGTTCCACAAAATATATCCAGACACGTGTCAGACGTCACAGTAGAGCATAGAGGGTTCTGTGGACTCAGAACTGGACCAGGTGATTCTAAGAGAGCGCTGGAAAGAGGATCTCCACATGTTACGTGGCTAAATATGCGTCTTTTACAAAGATAAGAGATGAGGGTGGGGGAGCAGGAAAGGGCAGTTTTAGAAACCAGACTGACATTTCTGCGGGGTGAGGTGGGAACCACGCCTCTTGAAGGAAATGCAAACACAGCCCAGCCAGAAAGGAATAAAGTGGAATAAAGAACTGGAAAAAAGAAAATAGCCGAGTTTAAGCTCCAGAGAGGCTTTCGCTAAATTGCTGCACAGCTCAGGGGCTGTGCTTTACCAAAGGTGAAGGCCACCCCAGGCCGTCCGGGCGCCTCTCACCCGGGACAGCGGGACACGTCTTTCACGGCCGACAGCGGGGACGGGGGAGTATGGGGACTGAGCCAGCAGTTGGGGGCTAGGCGGGCCCCATTGGGCCGGGGGCAGGCCAGCCGGGCCAGGCCCAGCGTCCCAGAGCCCGCTCGTCTCCCTCTGCAGAGTAGGTACCGCCTGAGCCGAGGCCTGCGGGACCAGGGCAGCCGTTCCCACGGCTGGGCTCAGAGGAGTGTCTTTCAAAGTCAAGGGCAGTGCGGAGGCCTCCCCACCCCATGCGAATACTCCAAGTGGTCAAAAGACTGATACCAGCCACAAGGAATTCATAAGACTTTGAAACATAATTCGCATTTTGTTCCTCACCACACTGTCCCTATAGATTTGGGAACGAGTTCTACTAAAGCTCTGAAACACGTCGTTTTTCCATCGAGAGATGGATTGCAGGCCCCTGGCCATTCTGAAGCATGGAGAGAACATGGGATGATAGAATCTGACTTCGGAGCCGACGGCTTGATTAGAAACTGCATTATTTATGCCCCGCTGGGACTGCTGCGGCTTTGGAGGCTTAAAACCACCTTCTGTGGCAGCTCTTCCCCTGATTTTGGGTTCACTGACCTCCTTTGCTGGATATGTGCCTCCACGGCAGGGTTTGAAAGAGAATTAATTAATCCATTCTCTTGATTGCTTTCCATTAATTACTCCATCAAACTAACCTCGACCCAAATTGGGAGGGTGCCTTTTTCCTTTCCCTCACACAGGTCTCCCTTTTCTAGATGTTTCCATACTCATTTACTCAAAGTTTCCGGTCACGGTGTGCTCACTGAGATGCTGAAAAAAACCAGTGCTCTCTCAGCAGCGAAGGTATTTCTCACAATCTGGTACTCAAACAGCAAACAGGGAAACTGTGATCAACAGTAATTGGCAGAGCTTTCAGATTCTGAAGAATTTCCAGAATTGTACACACGTCTCTCTTTCAAAATATTAGGAGGCTGATACATACACCCTGATCAGGCTGGTTTTTATCAGTTCAGCTTCTCTGAGGAGACCCCGCCCAAATCCACGGCCCAACTTGATTACTCTGAAAAACATCCTAATTCATGTGCAAGCTGTTGGTTAATAAAGAGGATCAGAGAAAGCTGGTGTTGGAAAGAACCCTGGGGAAGCCCACCTATCAGAGCTTTTACATCAGGGATGGAAACCTGAGGTTTTAGAGCCCAGAACACATACTCACAACGTCTTTCTCAGTGGTTTCCATGAGGGTCTTGGAGGTATGAACCTGTACCTCCTTGAAAGTCTAAAATGGAGAAGCGCTGGTTACCTGAAAGCGAGTAAAGTGGGCCTTCTCTGGTGTAGCCCACCCTTTGCCTTGTCAATGCGGAGTAACGACGTGCTGGCCATGCTAGCCAAGGCCTTTCGGCCTCTTGATGCTCCATCAAACCAGGGACCCACCGTGGACTGACATCTAACTTTTCCATTTTGAGCCCCATCTCCATGGTCTACCTGTTCCCGGAAACTCAGAGGTCACCTGAAACAGTGATCCCGGGCTGAGATCTCAAGGACGTAGCGTCACCAAGGGGGCCGACCAGGCTGCTCAGCTCACCTGGATGCAACTCTCTCTGCGAGCTGAAGGCTGACGAAAGTGAGCAGAGCTGAAACAGGTTAGTTCATAGACATCGAAGCGTGTCTACCAGGGTTAAGTAGAGAGTCCAAACAAGAGGAGACAGGGAGTAGAGACTCATCACAGGGAACTGGCTCCTGTGATGGCGAGGCTCGGCGGGAGGGGCTGGAGCCCACAGGGGAGGCTGTCAGGAGGGGCTGGTGAGAGCCGATCTGCAGTCACAGGTGGAAACCTCAGCTCTGCTTCCCAGACTCTTCAGCAGAGCCAAGACCACCGGCTGACTGAGGACAGTCTCCTCACTTTAGGGCAGTTGACTCCAGACTGGATCGCATCCACAGAACGCCTCCAGCAACACCTAGACTGGTGTCTGAACACCGAGAACCTCTGGCCTCGTCAAGGTTGTGCAGCGTCGACCCTCACAGGAGCCCTGCTCCGTGTTCCTTATGGAACAGTCGCACCCAGCTGTTCCTCCGTTTGTGATGAGCATGAAGCTAACAGCAAGTAAACATGAATTGAATGAATGAAAGAGTGAGTGAGAGGAGGAGATTGTGATAGGGATGTGCCCATGGGCTACAGACCTCAGCCTATCCTGGGGTGGGCAGGGGCCTGTACTGGCCAAATCACAGTGCCCCCAGGACCCAGACAAAGCCCCAGGGATGGGCGTGATGGTCCAGACTGGGGTTGGGGCATGTCACCCCCAGCAGTTCTATACGAGCAAAGGAGGTAAGCTTTGCACCGAGGACCTCACTGATAGGGGAGAACTCATAAAGGACAAACAAATATGCCTGTGGAGAAGGTGGACACCCTTCCATGGATGAGGGGTCAGGGCAGAAGCAAGGCTCAGAAGAGGAACTGCCAAGGCTTCCCACCGCCCCCCTGCCCAAGACTCTCGGGTCAGAGAGGCTAAAGCAATGAAAGCAACAGCCGTGAACTGCCTGCCCCCAGGAAAGGACCAGGGCTGAGAGCTGCTCACCTAGCCTCCGGCTCTCTGTAGGATGTTGGCGAAGGGACCTGGCTCTGTGGTCCTTATTTCTTGATCTTCAAAGTCTTTTTTTTTTTTTTTATTGTTTTTGCCATACATTGTCATGATATCACCATGGGTTTACATATGCTTCCCCTCCGGAACCCCCCTCCCTCCTCCCTCCCCCCCCGGGAAATCTCGCTGCACCAGTCCCGAGCATCAATCCTGGGCTGGCGATTGATTAGACACATGACAATTAACATGCTTCAATGCCCTTCTCCCATATCATCCCACCCTTACCCTCATCCACAAAGTCCACAAGTCTATTCTATACATCTGCGTTCCTTTTGTTGTCTCCCATGTTGGGTTCTCATTACTGTCTTTCTAAATTCCATATATATGTGTTAATATACTGTATTGTTGTTTTTGCTTCTGGCTTACTTCACTCTGGATAATGGGCTCCAGTTTCGTCCATCTGAGTAGAATTGCTTCAAATGAATTTTTTTTTAATGCTGAGTAATATTCCATTGTGTATATGTACCACAGCTTTCTTATCCATTCATCAGTTGATGGGCATCTAGGTTGTTTCCATGTCTTAGCTATTGTAAACAATGCAGCGATGAACATTGGGGTACACGTGGCTCTTTCAATTCTGGTTTCCTCGGTGTATATGCCCAGCAGTGGGATTTCTGGGTCATATGGCAGGTCTATTTGCAGCTTTTTAAGGAACCTCCACACTGTTTTCCATAGTGGCTGTACTAGTTTGCATTCCCACCAACAGTGTAAGAGGGTTCCCTAACTCCCTGGCCCAAGGAAGGATTATGATACGTGTTGAGAACCGTGGCAGATTTCCTTTGAAGCTAATGAAAGGAAGCTTCAGGACTCCTCCCTTGCATGGGCCGCCCACGGCTCCAAGCATCCCCCAGAGGTATGGGAGGAAGCAGACCCTCAGAGCACAGGCATGTGGGGTGCTGCTGTAGTGGGGGGCTCCCCTCTGTGCCTGGGGGGCCATCCAGGGTTGGGGGACCAGCACTATCTCCATGCCCGGTCACCTGCCCCTTAGGAACTAAGGGAGTGAGTTATTCATGAGAAGAGGAAGGCAGATGAATTTCCCCAAATGTTAGGACTAGTATTCTTTAAATCCCTTGCACAGTATTTGGGCTCCCCTAGTGGCTCAGCTGGTAAAGTATCTGCCTGCAATGCAGGAGGCCTGAGTTCGATCCCTGGATTGGGAAGATCCCCTGGAGAAGGGAAGGGCTACCCACTCCATATTCTGGCCTGAAGAATTCCATGGACTGTACAGTCCTTGGGGTTGCAAAGAGTTGGACACAGCTGAGTGACTTTCACTTTCACTTTGCTTTTACTTACACAGTATTTGAGTCAGTGCAGGGTAAAGAGTAGATGCTAAGATTAATGTCCAGCTCTTAGATTCTCTCAGGAGTAGAATTCTGACCTGCCAGGATGTTCATTTTCCTACTAAAATGAGCTATTATTATGGATCTTCAAAGGGTTTTTCTTATAATCGGGATATGATGGGTAAAAAACAGTTGGTTTGTGGGCTTCGTGTTAAAAATAAAACATGGTCCTGATTATCCTAACCATCTTTCTCCTCATTTTAGTTCTAGATCCCACAGACTAGTTTCTAGCTAGCAAGAAAGTGAGAACGGAGTTGAGTGGGCAGAATTAAGAGAGAAAATGAGCAAACAAAGGCAGGAACGTTTAAGGCGAAGCTTAGTCGGTGCTCACGGCTTCCAGAGAGCAGCCTAATGCTCTTCTCCACTGAATGAAGGGCTTGCATTTTTGCCTCCGATTACTGGAAAAATTATGGGAGAAGGTCCAGCTCCATTTATTAGAACTTGAACAGATTCAGTTCAGTTCAGTTCAGTCACTCAGCCGTGTCCGACTCTTTGTGACCCCATGAACCACAGAACGCCAGGCCTCCCTGTCCATCACCGACTCCCGGAGTCCACCCAAACCCATGTTCATTGAGTCGGTGATGCCATCCAGCCATCTCATTCTCTGTCATCCCCTTCTCCTCCTGCCCCCAATCCTTCCCAGCATCAGGGGCAATTTATGTATCTTTTTTTCTTTTGTTGATTGTGTTTTTGGTGTCAGATCTAAGAATCCAATGCAAAACCCAAGATTAAGAAAATTTACCCCTATAGACTTCCCTGGTGCCTCAGATGGTAAAGCATCTGCCTACAATGTGGGAGACCTGGGTTCGATCCCTGGGTGAGGAAGATCCTCTGGAGCAGGAAATGCCTACCCACTCCAGTACTCTTGCCTGGAAAACCCCACGGACAGAGGGGCATGGTGGGCTACGGTCCGCGGGGTCGCAGAGTCAGACACGACTGAGCGGCTTCACTCTCACTTTTCTTCTGAAAGTTGTACAGCTGTGGCTTTGCATTTAAGTCTCTATTTTGAGCTAATTTTTGTACATGGTGAGAAGAAAAGATTCAAATTCATTCTCTTCCATATGCCTATCCAGGTGACCTGTAAGTTTATCCTAAGCCAGTATCACACTGTCTCAATTACTGTTGCTTTACAGTAAGTTTAGAAATTGGGAAATGAGTCCTCCAACTTTGTTCTTCTTTCTAAAGATTATTTTGACTATTCAGGACTCATGTGAATTTTAGGATCAGCTTGCAAATTCCTACAAAGAAGCCAATTAGGATTCTGACAGGGATTGCACTGAGTCATGGATAAATTTGCTAAGTATTGCCTTCTTAATGATATTAAGCTTTCCAAAGGACTTCCCTGGTTGTTCAGTGGTTAAGACTCTGCCTTCCAATGCAGGCGACACAGGTTCGATCCCTGGTCGGGGAACTAAGACAGCACATGCTCACATGTGGAAGGCTTACTAAAGCCCGTGCATCTCAGTTACTGAGCCTGTGTCCTCTGGAACCATGCTCCACAAGAGACCCCCTTGTGCTACACCTGGAGAAAGCCTGGGCGCTGAAACAAACACGCTTGGAAGATGTTTTGAAATCCCTTGTTATATTTATTCCTAAGTATTCCATACTATTTGATGTTACTGTAACTGGCCCTGTTTTTCAATGTCCTTTTCAGACCGTTCATTGCAAGTGTGTGCAAATACTCTTGAGTTTTGCGTCATCTGGTAGATCCTGTATTCTGTAGCATTCCTAAACTCTTTTATTAGTTCTTATCATGTTCTAGTGGATTCTGCAGGATTTTCTATGTATAAGATGCTATCTGCAAATAGTTTTATTTATTTGTTCCCACTATGTCTTTTATTTCGTGTTCTTATTCCTGTTACTCTTGACTTTTCTTACCTCTATTATATTTCACTGGGCTGATCATTACAAAACATACTGTTTATCTGTATAACTGCCCTTTCTGGTATATAAGCTCTCAGAAAGCAGATGCTTCCTCTTTTCTGTTCACTGCCTTCCCAGATCTTCTAGAACAGAGCCTGGCACATAGTAGGTGCTCAATAAATGTTTATCTTCTCTGTTAGCTTTCAGGGTAAGTCCTCCAAAGGGACCTGACCTCCTGACCTCAGCCTGCTCTCAAGACCCAGCACTCCCTGGAGTTAAGGCCACACCTGAGTGGGAGCAGGTCAGGGCAGCTGGGGCCACTGTGACGGGCACCCGTTCTGGGGTCGGCACAGACATTTCCGAACAGCAAAGTTCCTTTCCATCTGTAACTATTCCCAGCAAGTCAACTTGCATCTCAGGCTCCAAGATGGGGGTCTACGAGATCCTTGACTGCTTGCCTGACTGTAGGGACCGTGTCTCTGACAACCTAGGGCACAGGGACCTCTTGTGGCTGCAGAGCAGTGCCAGGAGCTGAGGGGCCTTTTGAATGCTACCCCATGGAGGTAAGAGGCTCCAGGATGAAGACTCAAGAGTTGCTACAGTCACGGCACTGGACAAATCCCAGGTGTACAAAGACCTGAACGCACGCCTCCCTACCACATCTCCTGCCAATAACCTCTTGCCGGCCAGTATTTCTGTAGCTTCTCTGGAACCATCCTTTATTAGGATTAACAAAAGATTAGTAATCAGAGCCATGGAGAGTTGAGAGGAGCAGGTCTCTGTTAAAAAGAGGAAGAGCTAGTCTGGAGCCAAGATTGAGTGCTTTGGGCTCCAGGATGCCAAGTGAGATCCCAGAATCAGGCAGGCAGCCAGCAGTGACTCAGGAAGATGGGCTGGGGGTGAAGCTGTATCCCTCCCGCAACCCACGTCAGGGCAACAGAGGGAGAAGGGGGCCTTTGGACTCTGTTTTATTTATTGAAGGAAAATAAGTCATTTCAGGTAACATGACAAAGTGAAGTCAAGATTATGAGGCAAAGAACAGCAGACATTTAGAGTGTATAAAGAATTATTCTTAGAGGTCTTCCCAGGTGGTCCAGGAGCTAAGACTCTGCACTCCTAACTCAAGGACCTGGGGTCGATTCCGATTCAGGAAACTAGATTTCCAACTACTGCAACTAAGACCCAGCACAGACAAAAAAAAAAAAAGAATTATTTTCTCTAAAGGTTGTTCCTAAGCTCTGGCTTTATTTGACCTAGAATAAGTTCAAGAAAAGTAAGTGCAATTTTCCATGTCAAATGTAAGAAAAAAAAAAAAGAAAGGGAAACCATAAGAGTTCCTAAGGAAATGAAGGAAAATAAAAATTGATTGGATACAGATGATAAGGTCTTTCATAAGGCAGTTTTTACATGCTGATGGGTTTTGTCTATTTTAACCATACCTTGGCACAGGGAAAGGGAAGCTTGGCATGCTGCAGTCCATGGGGTCTCAAAGAGTCGGACACAACTCTTTGAGTGACTGAGCTGAACTGAGAAATCTGTATGCAGGTCAAGAAGCAACAGTTAGAACTGGACGTGGAATAACACACTGGTTCCAAATCAGGAAAAGAGAATGTCAAGCCTGTTTATTGTCACCCTGCTTATTTAACTTATATGCAGAGTACATAATGAGAAATGCTGGTCTGGATGAAGCACAAGCTGGAATCAAGATTGCTGGGAGAAATATCAATAACCTCAGATATGCAGATGACACCACACATACAGCAGAAAGTGAAGAAGAACAAAAGCACCTCTTGATGAAAGTGAAAGAGAAGAGTGAAAAGTTGACTTAAAGCTCAACATTCAGAAAACTAAGATCAAGGCATCTGGTCCCATCATTTCATGGCAAATATATAGGGAAACAATGACAGACTTTATTTTCTTGGGCTCCAAAATCACTGCAAATGGTGACTGCAGCCATGAAATTAAAAGACATTTGTTCCTTGGAAGAAAAACTATGACCAACCTAGACAGGATATTACAAAGCAGAGACATTACTTTGCCAACAAAGGGCCATCTAGTCAAAGCTATGTTTTTTCTAGTGGTCATGTACGGATGTAAGAGTTGGACTATAAAGAAAGTTGAGCACCGAAAATTTGATGCTTTTGAACAGTGGTTGTTGGAGAAGACTCTTGAGAGTCCCTTGGACTGCAAGGAGATCCAACCAGTCCATCCTAAAGGAGATCAGTCCTGAATAGTCATTGGAAGGACTGATGCTGAAGCTGAAACTCCAAAACTTGGGCCACCTCATGTGAAGAGCTGACTCACTGGGAAAGACCCTGGTGCTGGGAAAGATTGAAGGCAGGAGGAAAAGGGGTTAACAGAGGATGAGATGGTTGGATGGCACCACCGACTCAATGGACATGAGTTTGAGCAAGATCTGGGAGTTGGTGATGGACAGGGAGGCCTGGTGCACTGCAGTCCATGGGTCGCAAAGAGTCAGAAACGACTGAGTGACTGAACTGAACTGAACAGGCAATTGCATTATAATATACGCTGGGATTTCAAAATCTTAAAAATGAAAATTTCTTGCAAATTTCTTTCTATTATGTTTAAATGTCAGGCTTAAATTTTTTATTTAAGAGAAGAGACCTAAAAACTAATGCATGGGCTTCTTGATAGGGACCATGTACTATGCATAGTTCTGCAGCAACTCTCAGAGGCAGCTACGACTACTACCCCATTTTCCAGAAGAGCAATTTGAGGTGAGTGATGTTATGAGCAAATTTTCCAAAGCTTTATAATCAGTCACACTTCCCTGGTGGCTCAGACAGAAAAGAATCTGCCTACAATGTGGGAGCTGCAGGCAATGCAAGTTCAATCCCTGGGTCGGGAAGATCCCTTGGAGAAGGAAATGCCAACCCACTCCAGAATTCTTGCCTGGGAAATCCCATGGACTGTGAAGACTAGAAGTTTGGGAGGTCACAAAGAGTTGGACACAACTGAGCAACTAACACTTACAATTAGTCTGGCAGGGCCTAAATTTGGACTTGGTCATCTCACTTCAGAGTCTGGGTCATTGCTACAATTTATTTTCTATGCCTTTATAGTTTACGATAAGGATTCTACTCAGTCTAAAAACTCTTGGTGTGTAAATGACCATTTATCTGTTTTCAGAGAGAAAAGCATCAACCAGAAGATGTCTCTGCTGTGGGTTACTGAGAAATTAGCCACAGGATACACTTGTACATACACCAGTCACCAATGTGCATGCCAAAGACATTCTTTTTTTTTTGTTTGTTTATACTTCACTTTTTTTTCTTTACTTTTAATTTTCTTTACTTTATTGGTTTTGCCATATAATGACATGAATCCGCCATGGGTATACATATGTTCCCCCTCCAGAAACCCCTTCCCTCCTCCCTCCCAATTCCCTCCCCCCTCCCAATTCCCTCCCCCTGCGTCATCCCTGTGCACCAGCCCTGAGCATCAAACCTGGGCTGGCGATTGATTTCACATATGATAATTAACATGTTTCAATGCCATTCTCCCATATCATCCTACCCTTGCCCTCTTCCACAGAGTCCACGAGACTGTTCTATACATCTGCGATTCCTTTGCTGTCTCACATGCAGGGCTCTCGTTACCATCTTTCTAAATTCCATATATATGCGTTAGTATACTGTATTTTTGTTTTTCCTTCTGGCTTACTTCACTCTGGATAATAGGCTCCAGTTCCGTCCACCTGACTAGAACTGATTCAAATGAAATTTTTTTAATGGCTGAGTAATATTCCATTGTGTATATGTACCACAGCTTTCTTATCCATTCGTCAGTTGATGGGCATCTAGGTTGCTTCCATGTCCTGGCTATTGTAAACAACAATCTCTTTAACAAGTGGTGCTGGGAAAACTGGACAGCCACTTGTAAAAGAATGAAACTGGAACACTTTCAAACACCATACACAAAAATAAACTCAATATGGATCAAAGATCTAATCATAAGACCAGAAACTATAAAACTCCTAGAGGATAACATAGGCAAAATACTCTCCGACATAAACCAAAGCAGGATCCTCTATGACCCACCTCCCAGAATATCGGAAATAAAAGCACGAATAAACAATGGGACCTAATTACAATTAAAAGCTTCTGCACAACAAAGACATTCTTTATAGGATTATTTTCTTTTTAGTAATAGCCAAAGTCTCAAGAGAACCTAGATATCCAATAAGTAGTTAAGTAAATTATCCATTAAAATGGAATATTTGGCAGTCACTGAAAAGAACAAGCGAGACTGACTTATGCTGATGTAGAAGCTTTAAAAAGATGTAAAAAAAATGTATTTGGATTAATAGTAAAGAATGTGCATATAATTTTCTGAAAGGACATAGAATACAACTGTGGTTAACACTGGGGTTAAGATAATGAAGAAAAATAGTATGTAAGTACACTTAACACTACTGAATTGAACACTTAAAAGTAAAGATAGTGAATTTTGTGTTATGAAGTTTTTGCCACAACAACAAAAAAATAAGATAACGAAGATACATTTACTTCTCACTTCAGATCTTTCTACTCTTTGATATTTGCTCATATTACTTTTATTTGCATTATTAGGCCAGAAAAAAATGAAGGAAATGCATAAAAGAAAACTGTGAGTAGTCAGAGGGACTAAAAATCACCATCCAGCTGCTGTCTTTTTATTAACGTCCCATATGAAGTGCTCCCAGGTGGCTCAGTGGTGAAGAACCTGCCTGCCAACGCAGGAGACGAGGGTTCAGAGTTCAGTCCCTGCGTGGGGAAGGAAGTGGCACCCCACTCCAGTGCTCTTGCCTAGAGAATCCATGGACTGAGGAGCCTGGGGCTATAGTCCACAGGGTTGCAAAGGGTCAGACACGACTGAGGGACTGAGCACATATAGACACACGAGGAGCTCTGAGTCAACAATCCCTAAAAAATGTATGTGTGATTTCAAGCGACTCTGTGGTCTTCTCAGTTTTCTTAAACAAACCTCCCAGCCCCCTGAGAACTTCACATCCCATGGAGAGAAGAGGGTTTGACTGAATGTGGCCTGTGGGAAACAACAGCAGACTCAGCACTCACCTGACATATTTTCCTGGAATTTATTTCAGATTATCTTGTTTTGAAGAACAGGGAGTTCCTCTGCAATTTCAGACTGTCCTTCTGAGGACGCATCATCCCATGTCCTCTCTATTCTTGACCGTGCAATTTCTCCATCCCCTTTATGGTTTTTGTTTTGTCTCCTCTGCCTTTGAAAAATGAGCCAGAATATAAAAATGCTCAGGGAGGCTGCAGAACACTGTAAATTATGTGTCAAGGGGAAAGACAAAACATCTCTGTGAGGGGCAAGCATCTCACGGAGAACTTTGCTGTTTACTAATTTGACTTGGATGGTCCCTAGCTCTATATGAAAATGCTGACTGAGCCTGAATCTCTGAGACTCTGTCTGTGCCTTCCAGGTTTTAAGACGCTGAGTTGAGGGGGAGTCTCAGCTTCCGGAGGAGACTATGGCGATCCCCTGGTTTCCAGTCCCCACAGGGGCCGAAAGGTAAGGAGACAGCTACAGTGGCCAGTGAGGGTGGGGAGACCTGCAGACAGAGCCCCGTCTAGGGAGCGTGCCAGCCTCAGTACCAGCCCGCAGCTCCCTAGGGGACCCAGGAGGGCAAGAGCGTCTCTCCAGTTTTTCACGGGAAGCTGGAAATCTAGACCTGATGTAAATGATTCCAATTTTTTAATGTTGGCAACTAATTCCAAAAAATGTGAAAGTCAGGGCCAAACAAAACATGTCTCTTGGCTGAACTGAGATGTGACCTCAGATTGGATCCAACTCTCTTCATTTTACGAAAGAGGCCGGGGGGAGTGGAGCTGACCGCCTGGAGTCGACTCTGGGCTGGGCTGGAGACAGAGCCGAGACCAGACAGACACAGCGTGCCTTCCCATCCTTTGCTGTTTCTTGCACTTTTCGGTCCCACCAGTAGCCACAGACTACTTAGACAAGCATGTGACAAGTTTCCACCCAGGCACACACGTCAGTAAGACGTCTGCCTAACAGACTGGACCTTGACCACAAACAGCAGATCCAACGACAAACTATACCCCCTCTCCACTTAATCCTGGCTGGAGTCTAGCTCCTGACATTTTGGGGTGGATATGGGGAAGAAAACAGAAAGGTTGAAAAATCTCACCCTCAGAGCGTCTGTGGGAGGCATGGGAAAGTCTACATTTTCTGGCAGAAATTATTCTGAATTACTAATTATAAATGTGGGCTGGCTTGGGAAGATCTTTTACTTGGCTTCCCGGAAAGTAGTTACAGGGTCTTCATTCCTGGCTCCGTGGCCACTTTACAGCATGCGGCTTTGCCAAGAACTTATGTTTCCCATGTCACAAGAGGAGATGAACCTGTTGGCTAAGAACGTGGACTCTGGAGCCAGATGGCCTGGGTTCAAATCCATATCCTGCGAATCCCCAGCCGCGTGATCTTGGGGAGAGCACGGGACTTGGCTGTGTCTGCAGCTTCACACCCATCAAACGGGAACAGAATCCACACGTCTCTCCTAAGAGAGCCGCAAGGATTCAGCGTGCGGATATGCAGAAGGCACGGCTTCCCCGGTGGCTCAGCGGTAAAGAATCTGCCTGCAGTATGGGTGTCACAGGAGACTCCTGCTTGATCCCTGGGTCAGGAAGACCCCGTGGAGGAGGAAATGGCAATCTACTCTGGTGTTCTTCCCTGGAGAACCCCTTGGACAGAGGAGCCTGGCGGGCTGCAGTCCATGAGGTCACAGAGAATCAGACATGACTGAGCAGTTTAGCAGGCTGCAGTCCACGGGGTCACACAGATTCAGACACGCCTGAGCAGTTTAGCGCGCGCACACACACACACACACACATAAAGGCACACGGCAAGCGCCATGTATGTTGGCTGCATTGTGGAAGCACCTGGACGCTTGGGTCTCACCCCCAGAGATTCTGGTTTAACTGGTCTGAGGTGTGCCTGAGCATCCGAGCCTGAAGAGTCTACCCAGGTGACGCCAAAGTGCAGCCAAGACGCAGAACCTCGGACATCAGTGCTTGTTGAGTAAACGATGGTCCTCTCGGTGATTAATCTGGGGGCTGATGAAACAACAGAATTTTATCCTAAGTCCAAAATCAAGTGTGGGCAAGACCGCTCTCCCCCTGGAGTGTCTAGGGAAGACGCTCCCCTGCCTAGTTCCAGTGATGGTGGTGGCCTCTGGTCCTCACCATTCCTTGGTTCGCAGCTGCATCTCTAAGGGACTGATTTTTAAAGACACTAAAATCCTCTCCTTCATTCAAGCCCGTATTTTGTAACCTATTTACAAGGCTCCCCAAGTGGTCGTCTCTCAGTGGCATTCAGCGGGGAGGGTCACAAGGGCGGGAGCCTGCCCTTCTCCACACCCCCCTCTACCTCCGCCCTGGCTTCAGGTGCTCAGACAGCCCTGGAGGTCCCGACCCAGCCGAGTCGTGGGAGATACCCCGGCATGAATTCTCATAAGGTGAATGGGCGTGCATTTTTTAAACTTTTCTTTATTTCTTTTTGGCCCCACCGTGCAGCTTGCAGGATCTTAGTTCCCTGACCAGGGATTGAATCTGGGCCCTCAGTGAAAGCACAGGGTCCCAACCACTGGACCACCAGGGAATTCCCTAAGTGTGCATTCTTTTTAATATTTAATTTAACTGATTTACTTATTTGGCTGCACTTGTCTCAGCTGCAGTGTATGGGGTCCTCAGTTCCCAGACCAGGGACCAAACCTGGGGCCCCCGCACTGGGAGCTCAGCATCTTAGCCACTGGACCACCAGGGAATTCCCTAGGCGTGCATTCTCATAAGAGGGATCTGTACACCCAAGTCATCTTTAATGAGTGGAAGAAGCCTGTGGGGCTGCACACTGGAGACGTGGGGGTGCGTCTTCTCCCACATCCCCGAATCTTACCAGTTCCAACAACCCAGGCCGATAGACCCCGTCTCTAACATGGCCCTCCTGCGTTAAAGATGGTGCCTCTGGAATTCCCATCTGAGACGCTGACAGACTGACTCAGGAGTCCTGCTGATACAGTGAACGCTTATCAACTGACTGAGTGACATCTTCAACAGGCAGTATGCTCTCTAAACGAAAAGGGAATCAGCCTGACGTCACTCCACAGGGAGGCGTGTCTGTCGGTGCCCAGCAGCTTTGGTGTTTTCATGAGCAGAAGCTCTGAGGCCTCTAGGTTGGGGTGGGGGCGGAGGTGGAAAAGGGGAAGATTCTCACGTGATAGAATGTCCGCCCTGAAATGGGAAATTTGGGGGGAAGCTTTTACACCAACTGAAACCTCGATGAGGGGGTGGCAGCATCTGTGGTTTGAAGCACGGATTAACTGAGTTCCTCTGTACGTGCCTCTGGGGCTTTTTATAAGCCTCCGTGTTTTCCCGGGGCTTGGTATCTTATTCGTAAGCACTCTGCTGCACACATTTGTTCTCACGATAGGAAGGCGAATCTAAAAACTTCCCTGGAGATTCCAGAATCAGCCACTAAGAACAGGAGGAAGTTCGTCAACCAAAGGGAGATTCATTTTCTCACATTTCCAAACAGGAGCATCGTGACTGTCTCTGAAATCACGCCACCGTACTGTGGGACTTAGGCTAGAGCAGCCTAGACCTCTGGCCACTATCAGACCTTTTCTCTGTCCTA
Source organism: Antilocapra americana (assembly GCA_007570785.1). NCBI lineage: Eukaryota > Metazoa > Chordata > Mammalia > Artiodactyla > Antilocapridae > Antilocapra > Antilocapra americana. The sequence continues at coordinate 10,709,162 of ML664172.1, read as the reverse complement.
GGCTGTCAAGACTTCTGGGATTTCAGGAAAAATAGTGACAACAATAATAAGAGTTAATACTGGCATTGTTGTTGTTTTGGTCCCTCAGTCGTGTCTGACTCTTTGCAGCCCCGCGGACTGGAGCCCGCCAGGCTCCTCTGTCCATGGGATTATCCAGGCAAAAATACTGGAGTGGGTTGCCATTTCTGTCGTCAGGGATCTTCCCAACCCAAGGATCAACCCGAGTCGCCTGCATTGGCAGGCAGATTCTCTCCTACTGAGCCACCGGGAAGCTCAGTGCTTGCAGAGTGCCAACTATCCCACGCCTGCTCCATAAACTAAAAGATTCAGTCCTTACAAAGCTCTATGGTGTAAGTAACCCTGTTTGTCAAATGAGGAGGCTGAGACAGAGAGGGTAAACGACCCAGCCAAAGTCCCCAGCTAGGATCGGCAGACCTTGGACTAGGATTCAGTCGTCTGATTTCAGATACCCTGCCTTCCCAGAGTCTGCAGACTGGCACAACAAAACTTTTATTAGATTGTGTGGTCAGGGGCACTGTTTCAGACGCCTGCTTCCTCTCTGTAAGCCCCTAACAAATACTAACCCTCTGTCACCTGCCTTTCAGCTCTTCCACGGGTGAGACTATCTAAGCTGTTTCCTGGGAGATCCCTCATCTGCCCTGATTTCCCTGCCCCCTTACACTCGTAAGGTTCCCTGGTGGCTCAGACATTAAAGAGTCTGCCCATAATGCAGGAGACCTGGGTCGGGAAGATGCCCTGGAGAAGGAAATGGCAACCCACTCCAGTGTCCTTGCCTGGAAAATCCCATGGACAGAGGAGCCTGGTGGGCTGCAGTTCCTGGGGTCGCAAAGAGTCGGACATGACCAGGTGACTTCACTCTCTCTCTTACACTCGCAGGTCCTCCTTCTCTCCTGCTTCAGAGATGGAGCCATCCCCCCTACAACCATCACTCTGGCTGCTCTTTAAATCTCTCTTATATCATCTCTTTTTGGAGCAGCATCATTTCTCAAGTACTGTATATTGTTCCTCCTGCAGACAAGCTGGAATCAAGGTTGCCGGGAGAAATATCAATAACCTCAGATATGCAGACGGCAACACCCTAAGTAGCAGAAAGTGAAGAGGAACTAGAGAGCCTCCTGATGAAGATGAAAGAGAAGAGAGAAAAAGCTGGCTTAAAACTCAAAAAACTAAGATCACGGCATGCAGTCCCATCACTTCATGGCAAACAGATGGGGAAGGTACAGTCCTCCACCACACACTTGCCTTCCCTCATCGTACGTCCACTCTCTGTTTCTTCTTCTCTCCCTACACTTACTTCTACAGCCGGGCCCTGTCGAGGGTTCCCTCAGGACTGAATGCTGAAGCTCCCCCAAAACCGCTGAGTCATTATCCACACTTGACACAGGAAACCTGGAGGGCTTCCTCACTCACCCGAAATCCCACAGCTGGTGAGTGACGGAGCCCAGGCCTGAAGCCAGGCCGCCAGCGCCTCACCTGCGCCGCCAGCATCCTCCGCTTGACCGCGCGCCTCGCCAGCCCCGACCCGAGCGCGTGGCTGAGCACATGGGCAGGTACTCAGGAGCAATGGTAACGGTAACCCAGCAACTCGTCGAGCAGTTACTGAGCACCCAGCCCCTTTCTAGGCACTTTATGCCTAGTAACCAATGCATTTCTCACAACCGCCATGTGACGTAGGGACCGTTTTTCTGATGTTTGC
>ML664172.1:10597608-10701253 GCA_007570785.1 Antilocapra americana | reverse complement strand
ATCCATTTTGAGTTTATCTTTGTGTATGGTGTTAGAAAGTGATCTAGTTTCATTCTTTTACAAGTGGCTGTCCAGTTTTCCCAGCACCACTTGTTAAAGAGGTTGTCTTTTCTCCATTGTATATTCTTGCCTCCTTTGTCAAAGATAAGGTGTCCATAGATGCGTGGATTTATTGCAATCACTTTTGAAGAGTAATAAAATAATTTCCAAGTAGTAACATTAAAATATCAATTATGTGGTGTGTTTTCTAACCTGATACTAGCTATGAAACCTACAATTTGCTTTAGACTGTCTTTCACTTAACTGTGTCTCGTAGGAAAGAACCCACAGGGTTTGAGAACAGATAGCTGGCATTGTGAAACATGAGTGACTGTTTATTTGCATCTTTTAACTTGAAATCAAGCATGCAAGGTCACTTCACCTTATATGCTTGTAATAAGAAGTCATAGACATTTTTCTCGGCTAGGTTTACAAGATGCATCAGTTACGGCTATGATAGAGGAGGACCGTTGTACACAAGGCAATTTTAGTTCTACTTGATGTTAGTTGGAGGAAAAAAGCAGTCGTGCCATTTCTGATGAAGCATCATTATTCCTCTTCATATCTTGTTTTGGTTATATTACATTACATGTGTCTGTAGACATCCTTCCAGATGAAGAAGGTGTTAAACTAAGGCCATTTTGATGGTCCAAAGGAATCAAATCTGTCATTTCTATTTAACTCGTATTAAGAACAAGAAAAATTAAGAATAATTGTATACAAAACAACTATAAATTTATGTTTCTGAAAACATGATCCCTAAATGAATGCACTGATATTTGGAGACATCTAAATAAGAGAAAAATGATGTGATATTAAAATTCAGCCTGTCACGATGGAGTACTAAGCATGTGATCTGAGCTTGCGCTTATTAAAACGCTGTAGCAGAACCAAGTGCGCTGGAGTTTGGGCCAGGCAAGGGCAGCGCTACTTCGGCATCATCCCCAAAGAAGGGGCTGGAGATTAATGCAGACAGAGCAAGAGAAATCAATGCCCACTTATTTTAAGGTGTGATTTTATGTGCAGAAAAAATGCACACAGAAGTGCTACGCATTTGTTTGTCTGACAAAGGCTAGAGCCGTGGTCTCAAGCCTTGACCTGTGAGGGGTTGAATTAGCTTTGACAGTATTGTTCTGGGCCTCTGAATACCTTTGAGTCTGCTTTTCAGTGATTAGCTGAAGAAAATACGTTTGCACACATAATGAGCCCTCTTCTATCATCGAGTTTCTATGTAACGGTCAGGGCTGAGCAGCCAAAACTACTTGAGAAGCTACTGACAGTGTGAGGCAACTACGCTTACTGAGGCTTAAGGGAGGCATGTGACTTAAGCCGTCGTGGACGTAGCCAGACGGTTTGAAGCATGCCTTCAGGAAATCCTATTGGAAAATAGTTTGAGGGGTTTTGTTTTGTTTTTTGGATTTGGTGTTGACTCCATTTGGAACATTTTAAGTCATTTGGATGCTATTTTTGAACAAAAATTTTCTCGCATAGAAGAATCAAGATGAAAGAAAGGAGCTCTAAAATTATTTTACCAATTCCAAACCTTCAGACAACAATGGGATATTTTATTGGAGGTCCACAGGGCAACACTGCCCAATTTGGTTACAAGCTTTCCGCTGCAGTGCACTGCCGGGCTGAAAAACAACCAGGGCGGTGATGGAAATTTTTTTGATCTGGCAGAGACTGAATACAAAATAATACTCTGTAACGTGTCTAAATCAGATCTTCAATATCTCTGAAGTTCTGATTCATCGTCAGAACCAGCCCAAGACAAAAATGTCACTAATTGTTGGGCAGTTTATTTTGGAGAACAACCTCCTCAGATGTACATTCTATATAGCCAAATGTTCCAATGATTCATTTTCCAATTTCTTGCACCAACTCCTGCCAGAAAATGGTCTTAATGTCCCTCCAAGCTGATGGGGTTTCTGTTGGTATATCTAATAACATGAAAAATGCTCTCGCTATTGGGATTAAAAAAAACAAAGGCATTCTCCCTACAAAGATCAAAGTTCTGCCGGCTCTCCCAAGTGTCTGCTTTGCAGCAAACCTGGATACCTGTGGTCCCTTGGGCCAAGGAATTCTGATGAATGGATGTGTTCACTGGACATCTGACAAGCTGTAGCTCACATCAACTCTTTCCAGGTCACCTCCGCCATCAACAACAGAACAAATGGTCTAAATAAGCATCTTCCATGTTTTGGTCAAACAAAGACACGAAGAAATGAAACCCCCAGAAGATAAAATACTCCAATTAGACAGTTCCCAAACTTCGGTTATCAGTATGTCATATTAGAAACTTTTACCGTATTATATTATATATTATATTATACATATTAGGTTATATATACTCAGTCACTCAATCATGTCCAACTCTTCATGACCCCATGGACTGTAGCCCTCCAGGCTCCTCTATCCATGGGATTCTCCAGGCAAAAATACTGGATTCGGTTGCTATTTCCTACTCCAGGATTCTGTTTAGGCTAAACCACACAAAGCTGCCCAAATCTGGGCATGATCTACAAAATCAGAGATTTCGTATGGTTCAGTCTAATATTTTTTATCAAATGTTTTTCTAACTTTAAAACCTTAAATTCCGTCTGGCAATTATGCTCTTTGGTATTCACCCAAATGAGTTGAAAACTTCTGCCCACACAGAAACCTGCACAGAAGTTTACAGCAGCTGTATTCGTAACTGCCAACACTTGAAAGCAACTAAGAGGTCCTTCAGTAGCTGGAAGGATAAATGAACTGTGGTACATCCAGACAATGAAAGATTATTCAGTGCTAAAAAGAAACGAGGTATCAAGCCATGGAAAGACAGGGAGGAAACGTAAATGCAAATTCCTAACCAAAGTAAGCCAATCTGGCAAGATCATACACCTTGTGATTGCAACTATATGGTGTTCTAGAAGAGAAAAAGCTATGAAAACAATAAAATGATCAGGGACTGCCAGAGGTTAGTGGGAGAGGGGGATGAAGAGGCAGTGCATGGAGGATTTATGGGGAAATGGAAGCGCTCCATACAATACCATAGTGATGGAGACATGTCACTGTTCATGTGTCCAAACCCGGAGAATTACGTGAGTGAGCCCTAGTGACAACTGCTGTCTATGGCTGTCCATGAGGTGTCAATGTGCATTCATCAGTTATAACAGATGTACCACTGGGAGGGGAAGGGAGCTTTGATAATGGGGGAGGCTTCCCAGGTGGTGCTAGTGGTAAAGAAGCCACCTGCCCGTGCAGGAGACATGAGAGTCAGGGTTTGATTCTTGGGTCGTGAAGATCCCTGGAGGAGGGCATGACCACCCACCCCAGTATTCCTGCCTAGAAATCCCAGGGACAGAGGAGCCTGGCAGACTACCATCCATGGGGTCACAGAGAGTTGAGCACGACTGAAGTGACTTGGCACACCGGCATGCAGGCCTTGGCAAGGGCAGGGGGTGTATGGAGAATGTCTGCCTTTCCCTCAGTTTTGCTATGAAATTAAATTGCTCCTTAAAAAATGAAAAAGAAAAGAAAAACCTGTCCATTGGCAAACAAAACCTTAAACTGGTGTTATTCTAGACTTGGAGCACACTGTGGTAGAAAGTATGCAAATCTGGCCTCGATCGAGTCCTCCCTGCTGGCACACGCACGCTGCTGCTCTCACCCAAAGCAGCAGCCGCTTCTCCAGCCCCGGGATCTAGACCGGCTTTGCGACCGTCCTTGACTAGGGGAGTACGGCAGAGGTGAAACACTCTCAGATCTGAGCCTCCCTTCCAAGAGACCTGGCAGCTTCTACCTGCTCACTGAAGACAAGCCAGCAGCGGTGTAAGAAATCTGCCCCCTGAGCTGTGAAGAAGCCCAGGAGCGGGGCATGTTGGGGGGATGGGCAGGCGGAGAGGGCAGAAGACCCCCAGCAGGTGGCTAGCTCCACGCCCCAAAACCCATGACACCAGCTGAACCATCCCTGCCAGCTCTCAGCAATTTGCGTACTTCCAGCTCAGCCCCCGGACATGGGAAAGTAAGGGGAGCACCGCTGTGCTGTGATCGATCTGAATTCAGGGTCCACAGAGTCAATGAATGGAGTAGGATGCGTGTTGACCTAATTCCTTAAGTTTGCAGACAGATAACTAACGCACTCTGCGTGAGGCGGTCTGCCTGATGGTTTAGACCAGATGCTGGAGCCAGGCTGCTCCAGATCCCAGTGTGGAGTCTTACTGGGGGGAAAAGTGCACGCCGCTCAGCCGTGTCCGACTCCTTGCCACCCCACGGACTATACAGCCTCCAGGCCAGAACACTGGAGTGGATAGCCTCTCCGTTCTCCAGGGGACTTTCCCAGCCCAGGGATGGAACCCCAGGGGACCGCACCCTCCAGGATTCTCGCCCTTGTGCAGGACTCTGGACTTGGCCACACGACTTGCTCGGGCCAACGGGAGCCTAGCTAGCAGGCTGTACGCAGAGACTTAGCAGGCACTCGTGCGATGGGACTTGTCCCTTTGGTAGACCTGGCGCCCCCATCCACACGCAAAGGAGTCCAGCTGCCCGGCTGAGACGGGCAGGAGGAGAGAGCTTCCCGATGAGGCCCAGCTGCTCCACCCAGCCCAGTGCAGCTGCCCACATGCGAGTGCAGGCGGCCGAGCCTGACCCAGTTGACAGAGGCAGAGAAGCGGCCAGTCCGCGTTGAATGAAGCCACAAAGCCCAGGGGTGGTGTGTAATTAATATACAGAAACAAATAAATGGAAACAGTAGCCATAGTCGTAATTATAATAAAATTACACTTTTTCTAGCACACATTAAAGCTTCTAAAAAGCCAGTCAGTGTACCACTGATAATTATCTTAGGTACTATCAAACAATCCACTTACCAGACTCTGGGACATACTAGTTTGATGGGATGGTAACGATGATGGGCAGTATAACTGCAATCATTACTACTCTCTTTTACATTCTAGGCTACATGGTTTATACACATAATCTGATTTCACCCTCGCAGTACCCCGAGTGGGTAGGCTAGTTATCATTTCCACTTTGTAGATGAGGAAAGCGAAGTTCCAAACGTTAAGGAACTTGCCAAGGTTCACATTTGATGACATTTACAGCCTTTTTTTGTTGTTAGAATAGGAACTTTCCCAATCTGGAAGCAACTGAATGAACTCTACACACTATAGAAATGTGTTTTCTACCTCTTAATTATGAATTGCTGACATCTCTGTTGTCTGTTCAGGGCTACTTCAGATAGAGCTGCTGTCCTTGATCAGAGCCTAGGCTCCAGAGAGGTTTCCTCCCCCACCCTCAGCCCTAGTGGGGAGCTGTCAGGATCAGGGCCAGCCTGACTCTCAAAACCAACAGAATTGATTGGATATTTAGTGTGTGCTCAGTTTGTCCACTGAGTGTTGAGGTGGGAAGAGAGGGAGGGTTAAGGAGGTAAAATACGACTCTAATCCTCAGAGAAGACTAATTCACAAACTCAAAATTGTCACTAGACAAGTGAAAGTGGCTCAGTCGTGTCCGACTCTTTGTGACCCCGTGGACTACACAGCCCATGCAATTCTCCAGGCCAGAACACTGGAGTGGGCAGCCTTTCCCTTCTCCAGGGGATCTTCCCAACCCGGGGACCAAACCCAGGTCTCCCACACTGCAGGCGGATTCTCTACCAGCTGAGCCACCAGGGAAGCCTGTAGTAAGGGCAGTTCTCGCTGAATAAACATGAGCTGCAGTCCTCTCCATGGGCACAAAGAAAGAGGGACCTGTGGAGTGTTTGTGGATAGAGCTGGATTGGAGAAAGGAAGGCTGTTTGACAAGGATGGACAGCCGAGGGCTCTGCAAGGAATGACATCAGAGGCCATGCCCACGGTCTTCCAGGAGGGCCGCTGGGGGCCATGCAAGGAGCCCAGGGGGATCAAAGCCCTGGCAGAGAGCAGCCTTTCCTCCACTGGGACCCTGCCGGACCAGACAAGCGCTTCCCTGCCTTCTCCCTGCAGTGATCCAAAACCCAGAGTATTACTCCACCTACAAGATGGTCCAGTCAGTAAAGAATCTGCCTGCAATGCAGGAGATGCAGATTTGATTCCTGGGTCAGGAAGATCCCCTGGAGAAGGAAATGGCAGTCCACTCCAGTGTTCTTGCCTGGAGAATCCCATGGACAGAGGAGCCTGGGGGGCTATAGTCCACGGGGTCGCAAGAAATCGGACACGACTGAGCGACCAAACCACCCCAAGAGACGTGGGAGGTGCCACAGCAGCTTCTGCCATTGGCCTTGCCCGGAGCTCAGGACTTGCCCTCTCTCTTCCGAAACTGACCTTGGGTTCACACCAAGCTACTTCTTCCCTCCAGCCATGAGCATGTCCTTCACGGTCCCCTCCATCTTCCTCCCAAGCCCTACCAGCGGTCACTGCCAGCCTCCAGCCTGAAGGGGCCAGGAGGCCCCACGGCTGGCCCGAGGGGATTTGGAACACTCACTGCGCTTTGGAGCTCTCCCAGGCTCCCTCAGCCCACGGGGTCTCCATGTCTTCTTCAAAGTCTGCTGCCCTGGCCAAACCACGTGCCATGCCCGACGTCCATCACTCGAGCCCCTTCTGGGGCTGAGTCAGCAAAATCCAAGGAGCCTCCTGTCTTCCTGGCCCTTGGAGCGACCCCAGGCACCAGCACAGGGTTCTCACTCTCTGCGTTCTTCAGGGAACAGTGTGCTTTGGTTTGGGGTTACCTCAAAGGGAAAACAATCTGATGTGTGATAAGCCTCTTTGCCTGCCTGCAGAACAAGAAGAGCCTAGCAAAGGGACCTGGCTCCAGTGAAACAAAGCCGGGCTTTTCCTGGTGGGTTAAGGCTAAACCACAGCCCTAGTTTCTGCTGAAAAGAAGGCTGACACCTGGGAAACCTCCTAGGAGAGTTATAAACGAGCAAAGGAAGTCGTTCCTCAGAATCTGCAACTAGAAAAGCAATTTCATAAGCGTATCCATATCCAACAGCACCTCTGCAAAAACAGCTCAATCTGAAATATTCATTTGCATCAGAATAGTCATGAATATTCAAAAGTCAGCCAGTGTTTCAGAACCATTGTCTATTCCTGGCGCTTTCCTCTTCCCCTTGAAAAGCAGATCATGGGTTTTCAGGAAAGGTGGGTTTGGCTGATCTTTGCACTGCCATTCTTGGCATAAAGGGGGATGATTATTTTCTGTTTCTTAATAATTAAAAAAAAAAAAAAAGCCTCAGCTGGTGTTAACATCTCTGCTCTTTGTTCTGGCCAGGATAAGAATTCCGCCACAGACCTTGAATCTGGCCTGGGGTGCATTTTCCACACTGATAAAGCTTTCTGTTCAGAATTCTGGACATATTTTCCTACATGCAGGTTTCACAAAGAGAAAATGTTGCCAGGGTCCTGTTCCAGAATGAGGAATGTAGATAGCCCTAAGATCTGGAAGACTCCTGCTCGGAACCCTCTGGGTTACTTCGGCCATCCCACATACATTCCCATTGGTCAAAAAGAGACCAGTAGGCGTCCACCCCCCCCCCTTTTTTTGCCTCATTTTGCAGAGCTAAATAAGATGATACCATGTAAGTGAAAGTGCTCTGAACTCCTTGGAAGAAAATCAAGAGCTGTGGCCAAGTCAGTGGCTGTATATCAAACCTTTCCGTGCCAGAAAGTGATACAATCTCATGATTCATAAGGGATTATCTAAACAGTTTTAATGTTAAGAGAACAAATGCCATTGGAAAAAAAAAAATCACTCACCAGTCCATTGTTCGCTGAGATGACTGACAGTTGTTTCTTTCTTTCATGCTAAAATTTGATTTTCCCAACATGTCTTCCTTATGCCCCAAACTGATAGACGGTTCAGTAACAGGTTTAAGGGAGGTTACGAGACAAGGAGATGCAGGAAGGTTGAATCGGCAGAGACTTTTCTGAGGATTTATCCCCCTACCCCAGCGCGGTCCGGCTGAAGTTCATTCTGCTGTCGCCTAAGCTCTGTCTAAATGGTTCGGTTTATGTGAAAAGTCTCGATGGTATCTCTTGAGGGCTGTCGGCCGAGCCCCTTGCAGTGGCAATGCAGGAGCAAAAGTGCCTTCAGCTGAGAACTGACACTGGGGGAAGCCTCACCTGCTCCCAGAGGTTCAGTGCTCCGTTTGCAAGACAAAGGATGGGCGCCTCTGCACCCACCCCGCCTCGATTTGGCCGTGTGCTCTGTGCATCTATTGTTCAGCTCTTGGGGTTGGCCTCGATTCGCAGGCAGAGTCCTCGAAGCGCTGGGGAGGACTTTGGAGGTCTCGTAGCCGATCCGCACTGGAGCTGGGGATCCAGGAGACAGAATTATTTAAAACAAATACTTGTATTAATCATGCATTAAAAAAAAAAGATGCATCGCTATCAGAAGACAAAAAAGGATCTGAATCAAAGGAAAAATCTGGGGACAGGGTGAGTCAGATAGGAGGCTAGGAGGCTGCCCTACAGCCCTGCCTGAGCACAGTTTGATGCAGGAGACATGCCACACTCCCCTGCTCCCGGCTGGGCCCCCTGGCCGGTGCGTCTGCTCAGACGGGAGGCTCCCTCAGAACCTGACCCCCGCCGCCCAGAGTGGGAACCTGCTCCTTAGCACTGGCTCTCCCCGCTCCCTGAGACCCCCAATCTCTCACCTGCTTCTTGAGATGACCTCCCAGATTAACCACCTGCACCCAGTTCTTTGTCTCAAGACTGCCTTCGACAATGTGGAAGTCCACATATCCAGAGGGGGCTTTCCCAGTGGCTCAGTCAGTAAAGAACCTGCCTGCCAATGCAGGAGATACAAGAGATGCAGGTTTGGTCCCTGGATGGGGAAGATCCGCTGGAGAAGGGAGTGGCAGCCCACTCCAGTGTTCTTGTCTGGAGAATCCCATGGACAGAGGAGGCTGGCGGGCTACAGTCCGTGGGGTCACAGAGTCAGACACACTGAAGCGACTCAGCATACATGCGTGATGATGGTGTGGCTTCTGCAGCTACAGAGTGACAGGGGACAGAGCTGGCATTTAGTCAGGGCAGTGTGGAGCATAACTGGGGACTTCAGGGACACCGCTGAGGTCTCATGGGCAAGGCACCAACGTGATGAATCCTGCAAAAGTGACCTCACTTCCCTTTTAACTCCCTGTTGCTGCTGTCGTTTGACTGCCAGGTTGTGTCTGACTCCCTGTAGACAGCAGCCTGCCAGGCTCCGCCGTCCGTGGCATGTCCCAGGCAAGAACGCTGGAGCGGGGCGGTTGAACACATATTACTTGCTGAAATCATTTGGGGGTTAATTGTGTTATTTTGAACTCAGTTTATCCAAACTCCTAAATTAGTGTTAGATGTGCCTGAATAGGTGGCAGACATTCAAGGTAAACATGACCAAGCGCAGCTCATTGTACAGATGAAGAAGCTGAGGCTCAGACCAAGGAGGCGGTTCACCACACAACGTGCTGGGCTGGAATCAGGACTGGAGCATAGACATCTGAAGTCCCAGCCCATTGCCTCTTCGCCCGGGGCCAGAGAGGAGCATATGGAAAGCCCAGTGTCTTATTGCTGGTGGATTATATAAGCCCAGCAGATGGCTAACATGGGAGCCAGCAGTTTCTCAAAATCCCCTGATCCTAGTAAACATCAGTCTCATCACACTCAACTGTGTCCTTATCGCAGTGTACCTTCAACCCGTACACACACACACACACTCACCCTGTACACACCCTATAAGCCTTAACCTGGAAAACAATATAGGAAATTCTGATTTGAAAATCTTCAACATTCCAGGTGACATGACCATCAAGAGAGAAAAGTGCAATCAAACTGATGTGAAAAATAATGAGGAATTTTGTCCTTGAGGTCTAGAAAACAGCCAATAACCAGCGAGAGCTCTTGCAACGACCTCACAAATTTACATCCAGAGAGGACTTTCGATATTATCTCATCCAACAGTCTTGCTTTACAAAGAAGTAAACCGAGCACAGAGAAGGCAAGGCACACGCCCAGCCCCACTCAGCGTGGGCTAGTTCGGCCGCCCCACTACTGCGAAACACTCCTCTGAAGGCCGTTTTCTAATATGGTTCTTATTTCAAAAAACGCTAGTCACCACACACAGACGTAGTTCCAAGCTAGAGTGTTTCTGTGCAATCCAGGGGACGACAAAAACAAGAGGTGGAGGGCAATCTGTTGCCTTCCGGGAAATTCTGAGTTATTTTCTTCTAGGGTCATCTATAGTTTGAGTCTTCTTTATGGTTCCCTGAAGAGATAATTCCTACCAAGTTCTGGATCACAGACTTGAGAGAGCAGCCAGCATTTACCGTAAATGAAGCCAATGTGTGGTGCGTAACCACATAGGCTTTGGTCAAGGGGGAGATTGCATCTTAAATGTCTGCAGCTCTATCACTTTAATGAGAAAATCAACTCAAAGCAACTTTTTTCTTTAGCTCCTTGATTTGTTCTTAATTTAGAAAAAATGACTAGTAAATTCAAATGTTGGGCTTCTGTATGGTTTTCTATTGTAACTACACAGTACTTGAGAGCTAGAAAACATCATATTTGTCTTATTGGAAATATCACTGGGCTCATTAATAGGCACAATGCCTGGCACTTAGCAATTACTCAACAGGTTTCTGTTGAATGAATGAATGTCAGTCATTGCTTTAGAAGGCTTTCTGCCTTGACAGGAATTATTAGCCAGTGCAAGTTCTGTTTATTTTTCACAAGTGTGTTTGGATTTTCCCATTTTCATACCACTTATAACCCAAGTCAATCTCAGAACATTCGTCTTTTATCAATAATAATTCAAGGAAGGAATTATTGAAACAGAAGCCTGAGTAGGAACGTAGGTCATCATTTCAAAAATCGTTCCTCCCTTCTTGCAGAAAGTAATCTTTAACTAGGAAATAAACACAGAGAGTAGGAGTTATAAAAGCTCGAGTGTTACTTCCCTGTCTCCGTTTATCCTTTGTGATTTTGTCTTGGTCCTTTCTAAGTGCTGGTGGCAGACTTCCCTGGTGGTACAGTGGGTAAGAATCCCCCCTGGCAACGCAGGGGATATAGGTTCGATCCCTGGTCGGGAATGATTCCACACGCGGCGAGACCACAAAGCCAGGGCCCCCCAACTCTTGCAGCCTGCGGGCCCGGACCCTGCGCTCTGCGCCGAGAGGCCAGCATGAGCAGCCTGCACGCACGGCAGGAGGGCAGCCCGCGCTGCCCTCAGCTCGAGGAGGCCTCAGTGCTGCAAGGGAGACCCAGCACAGCCCAAACACAAGCAAATCAATTAATTTTAAAAAAGGTGCTGGCGGCAGTGTGGTCAGACAGAAACAAAGTCATACACATAAGGCATCTGGTGTGCGCTGGAAATGCACTAAATGTTAGAAAAATAAACAGACTCTCCATGCACTTGTCACCTAGCTTTTCAGCCGTCAGAGTGCATCCAGGACATTGATTTTACCTGTTCCCGTCATCACCACAACTTAGTAGCTCAAAATAACAAGAAGGTATAATTTTTTATGATTCTGGGGGATTGACAGGAAGGTTTCTGCCGGGCTCACTCATGGGAAGTCAGCTGTGGACCAGACCCAGCGGGAACCCTGGGCTGCTGGCCTCTGCCCCACGTGGCCTTTCTTCTGGGCTCCCCTGGGACGTGGTAGCCCCAGGGCAGGGCTCCAGACGCACCAGGGCAAGAGCTGCAGGGCCTCTTGAGGTGTAGGCTCTGCAGCTAACACACGTGCCTTCCAGCACATTCCACTGGTCAAAGCAAGTCACGGGCCAGACTGGGATTCTTATCCTTGTTTTTTAGTTGAAGCATAGTTGATCTGGGGGGTGTCCCAGGTAGCTCTAGTGGTAAAGAACTCACCTGCCAATGCAGGAGAAGTAAGAGATGCAATTTCAATCCCTGGGTTGAGAAGATCCCCTGGAGAAGGAAATGCCAACCCACTCCAATATTCTTGCCTGGAGAGTCCCATGGACAGAAGAACCTGGCAGGCTATGGTCCCATAGGGTTGCAAAGAGTTGGACACGACTAAAGTGACTTAGCATGCATGCACACATGCACACACTTAGTTGGTTTACAGTGCTTTGGGTGTAGAACTACAGGTTATTACAAGACACTGAGTATAGTGCCCTGTGCTATACGGTAGGTCCTTGTTGCTTACCTATTTTATATATAATAGTGCATATATGTTAATCCCGAATTCCTAATTTAGCCCTCTCCCAGCCTGCCCGCTTTGGTAACTGTAAGTTGTTCTCTATGTCTATGAGTCTGCTTCTGTTTTGTGAACAGGTCCATTTGTATCATGTTTTAGATTCCACATACAGGTGATGTCATACGCTGTTTGTCTTTGATTTGCTTCACTTAATATGATCATCTCTAGGTCCATCCATGTTGCTGCACACAGCATTATTTCGTTCTTTTTTACAGTTGAGTAATATTCCGTTGTGTATATGGATCACATCCTTTTATCCATTCACCTGTTGATTGACATTTAGGTTCTTCCAGGTCTGCCTGCTGTCAGCAGCGCTGCTGTGAACCCTGCCTGCACATACCTTTCAAAGCAGTTTTCTCTGGATACATGCAGACTGCTGGATCATACGGCAACTCCAGTTTTAGTTTTTTGAGGAACCCCCGTGCTTTTCTCCACAGTGGCAGCACCAATGTACTTCCCCACCCACCAGGTAGGAGGCTTCCTGGGCCGGCTGAGTTTAAGAGGGTGTGGACTCCATCTCTGGATGGAGGAGCCGCAAAATCACGTTGCAAAGAACATGGGAATGGGATGATTTTCTGCTCATAATGCAGTCGACCACACCATCCTTTCAACGAGCCTCGTGTACCTCTTCCTGGACTGTCCCTCCCAGCCCTCCACACGTCACAAATCTCCCAGTCATTTCAGGAGGCAGAATAGCCTTGTCATGTGGCCGGTGTCTGCTGGGGAATCATGCAGCAAGTCAGCGAGCAAAGAGCTTGTGCCCCAAAGTAGGGTGGAATCGAGGGACACTCAGATCTAGGAACAAATTCAGAAGAGCCGAGTACCCAGGTGCCGTGACTAGGGTCATCTGTTTTCCCCGAAATAATCCAGACTTGGAACTTCAGAGTTGTTTTACTTACGGAGTCACACGGGGCTAGTGTTATGAAAAGTCACCAGCATACATGTAGTTATTAAAAATAGTCTATATGTTTATGGATTGAACTTGACATGAAGGTTTTTAAAAATAAAAAGAGAGAGATGAGGGGGTGACAAATTAGGCAGAAATCGCCTTCACAGCCTTCCTTTGAGCGAGGCCTCAGCACGGGACACAGGCTTCAGCCACTGGAGATGGCGAGGGAGGCCAGTGCTGCAGAGGCGGCAGAACCGCCTGGAGGTCTTGCTGGTGAACAGATCCAGCTGCCGGAGCCTGCGGGCCTGGAAATTCTAGAAACCGGTGGTGTGGCGTTGGTATCTGTGCCCACTGTGATTTCTATGGGAGCATCCGCAGCGGTCATCCGGGGACCATCCCGGCTCCGTGACCCCATGTAAGATTCTCCAGTCTTCCTAGACATTCCGTGAGCTACGTCCATCTCCTTGAACAAATGCATTTCTGCTTCAGTTCAGTTCAGTCGCTCAGTCGTGTCCGACTCTTTGTGACCCCATGGACTGCAGCACGCCAGGCCTCCCTGTCCATCACCAACTCCCAGAGTTTACCCAAACTCAAGTCCAACGAGTCGGTGATGCCACCCAACCATCTCATCCTCTGTTGTCCCCTTCTCCTCCTGCATCAGGGTCTTTTCAAAGGAGTCAGTTCTTTATATCAGGTGGCCAAAGTGTTGGAGCTTCAGCATCGGTCCTTGGATGCTGTAAAGAGTCATCTCTGCTTAACAAGTTTAAAAGGGTTCTGTACTCCATGAAAAAAAAAAAAAACCCTTCCTAGTATATCTGTCTATCAAGGTAGTTTGGTAAGGAGAGGGGTTGACTCAGGACAGTTTATTGGACTTCATTGGAGTTCAGATGAGGCCAGGTCATCTCGGCCCTGCAGCTGTGGGAATGGGTCACTCCAACAGCCCTTCAGACAGAACCACGTGGGATGAACCCACCACGTGCTTGGAACTCACCACAGTGTCCCTCCCAAGGCCGCGCTCTCCCAGGGCTACGCCCAGCAGAGACGGAGTGCGGACGGAGGGCTGGACCCAGGATGCTCTGGGCCAGGTTCCCCCAGGCCTGGCTGAGACGTCCTCGGAGCTGTCTTCCTCGTGTCTCATTTAAGAAACCATTTCTTGTCCCAAGGTCAGGAGAAAATATTAGCCTATATTTCTTGCTAAGAAGTTAAAATTTTCGCTCCTGTAATTAAAGGCGTTTATTCATCTGGAGGTACGTGGGTGTGGAATGAGTGGAGGCCAGTTTGATCTTTATACCTGTGGACAGCCATGTGCTCAGCTCCACTTACTAGAGAGTCCCTCCCGGCGCCCCCACCAAGCCGGTCCCATCACACGGTAGAAGACACATGGATGCCCTAGTCTGCCCCGTAGGGCTCCACCGCGGTCCATCGGTCAGTGTGTCCACCGCGGGCCACCGGTCGGTGTGTCCACCGCGGGCCACTGGTCGGTGTGTCCACCGCGGGCCATCGGTCGGTGTGTCCACTGCGGGCCAGCCCCACGCTCCTATTACAGTAGCTTCATGGTAAGTCTGGTTATGTGTGAGACCTCCCCCTTATTATTCGCCTTCTCCAGAAATGCCTTCACTATGTTGGCCCCTTACTCTTCCAGATAACTTTTAGACTCAGCCTGCTAACTCTATGAAAAAAACAAGGTTTATTTGGATTGGAGTTGCCTTGAATCTACGGATCAATGTGGGGAAATCTGACTTTTTTCCTTTGACTTTCTTGGGAGGGTGGGGATTGGGATTAAACGCCCTGCTGTCCGCTGTTCTGTATGCAGGCGTAGGGAATCCATGCCTCCTTACACGAGCCCTCAATTAACTTCTATGTTTAGCCTCCATCCTCACTCCCAGGGCATCTGATTCTGAGTTTGGAGATTCCAAATCAGTTCTAGGGACCACGTCTCTTCTTTACTATACCTTAGAAGCAATTTTAATTTTCTCACTTACATCTTTAGAGTTTTTCTACAATGAATGTGCATTATTACTGCAACAAAACCAACAAAATAATTATCGCATTCCTTTGGTGATGACTGCCAAGACTGGCGTTCAACTTTCTCAGTTCCTTCGGTGCCACCAGAATCAGCACCCCCACGGCCAGGGTCCCAGGTCCATGGCATTCATAATCAGCCACACCCAAGGCCTGATGCATCCTGTCATCATAATCCTTCTTAGCGCCGCCCCACAGATAGCTGCTGTGAACACATCAAAGTGGTAGGTCCAACTCTTTTGAAAGCCCATGGACTACAGCCCAGCAGGCTCCTCTGTCCGTGGGCTTCTCCAGGCAGGAATACTGGAGTGGGTTGCCAATGCCTTCTCCAGGGGATCTTTCTAACCCAGGGATGGAACTCCAGCCTCCTGCTGTGGCAGGTGGGTTCTTTACTGTCTGAGCCACCAGGGAAGACTCTTTGCCATCCTAGGATGTGGTGACGATTCGCTCTTCCTTCTGGATGTGTGGTCTGAATAATTCTGAAGGAGACAGTCCAGGGAGGCGGAAAGAGCAGTGCACGCGGAGCCAGGTGCCCTGGTGTGCCTGTCCGTGGTGCCACCTCTGACTGGGGACCTTGCAACTGCCAGGCTTCTCATCCTCTAGCTTCCTCGTCAAGAGGGGGACCTGAATGCCAGCCAAGGTCCCAATCCGCTGTAACCCGATGGGATTCTTAATTCCCTTTTGTTCTCATAGGTGTGTGACACAGGGAGAGGCAACAGCAATACTGGCAACAAAACCAAATATCAAGGGCCTCCTTGGCAAGCACTGTGCCAAGCAGGTCACCTGTATTACTGTTGATGTCTCCTTTACAACTCACAGTATCTTGGGATGGTGTTGTTCAGGAAGAAACTGAGGGTTAGAGAGGGAAGCTAACTTGTCTGAGGTCATCCAGCAAGTGGGTGGGTTCCGGTTTGAACCCAGATCTGGCCGTAGCATGAGCTGCTCCACTCTGCCTGCATCCCCCAGGGTGCTCGTTCTGACGCATCTGCTGCAAGAATTGGTCACGCTCCTCTGAGGGCTGTCTCTTGCCCCAGCGGCAGAAGTTCTGGACAAATGGAGAAGTCAGCAGTGCTGGGAGCAGCTCCCAAACAGAGACAGAGTTGGGGGGGTACGCACCCCAGTCTTTGGCTTATTGGGTGGGGTACCCTGAGGCATGGGTCCCCCCTGCCCCCCCTCACTTCCTCTCTCCTAGCTTTGTAGGGTTACCCCCCACCCAGGTCAGATTCTGGTGTTGGGGTCTGGTTCCTAAAGCAAGCCAGCCTGGCACCATGCTAGACCGCTGTGAGGACTGAAGGGGAATGTTGTAGAAAAGTACATTCAAAAGTTGTGCTTCAGGCCCTCCTGAGTTCTCTTTGAATTCAAACTATATAAGCCAGCTGTTTTCAGGTCCGCACCTCTGGAGCGAGAGAGGTGAGCTCGGCACCCCAAGGGCTGGTAGCGCTGTGAAGGCCAGGAGGCCCTTGGGTGCTTGCTCTGTCCTCAGCCACTTGCGAGTCCTCGGACAAGTATGCGAAAGCCCGGAGGTCTGCCTCTTCCTCAGGGAATCTGACTGGGCTTTGGGGTCTGGGGATCGAGGCAATCCAGCCCAGACTGGCTGATCCACAGTTAGAGCTGGAATGCACCACTTCACACAGCTTCCGACTTTGCATAAAGGAAATAAAGGCCCTGGACACCGGCAGGCAGGAAAAGGCACGATGGTAAACAAGGAAATAAGATGGGCAGAGATAAAGGGCTTTGCAGTCAGTCCCAAGGGAAAATGTTCATTCTAATGCAGCTGCTTGGATCACGTCGGAGTGAAAATCCCACAAACTACAATGTGCCTGTGGCTAAATACACAGCGTCGTGGTGAGTTTTTCTTTCCCAGGAGCGCTGTATTAAATTATAGCTCTGAGTTGTTTCTTTCCACCACCACAACACTTGCAGACATTTAATAATTTCTCTGCAGACCCAGGCTCACCCTTCAGTGGCAGTGGCACCCTGCCTTGATGGTGGCTGTGAGGTCAGTTGAAATAACCCCTGCTACTTTCTCAGAGGAATTTGTGAAGGGGCAAGGTCCCCGGCAGAACTTGAGAATAAAGTGAAGAAAGCATCCCACGTGGCTTTTCTCCCCTGAAGTCCTCCGTGGCTCCCTGCCTGCCGTCAAGCTTGGGCTGTGATGTTAATTTTTCCATCTGCTTTGGCTGCAGGTAATTTGGAGACACCGACGTCATCAGACCATCTGTTCAGTAAAACCTCAGCAAGGCTTCTCCCCCCTGCGTTGTTTATGCCTTGACAAGGACTCAGGGCTCTTCTCAATATCTGCTGGGCAGAGACAAAATTGTGTTCCAAACAGTCCCTTAGCATCGCATCAAAGGGTCAGGACAGGATACTAATTCCTTCTGTAATTATTTGTATAAGATGCGGGTGTAATTGAGTTACTAAAACCCCCGATAAGGGAAAGCAGGCAGTTGGCATGTGAGTTGGTCACACAACCTGATTTGCTTTCTTCCTGATGATTTCCTGACAGACTGGGTTTGTACAATCTGATCTCTCCAGCCTTGTTGGTTACTGAGAAGCTGTTCTCAAAATGCCATTGCTCAATGCCATGTGTGTCTTTCCCCTTCCCACTGTGCCTTGAGTCTTCTGAATAATCTGATGCAGTGACATTTATTGAGCACCTACTATATGCCGGACAGCACGTTGGGAGTGAGTATACAGCTAGCAGTAGCACACAAAGGCTGTGCCCTTCAGGGGCTCACAGTCTGGAGGCAAAGAGAAGCGAACACTGAGTAGGTTCATCTCTCTGTGACTCATTTTTCCCATTATTAAATGGGGATAGTTACAGTTCCTGCCTCTTGAGCTATTCTGAAGGTTGAAATGTCAAGCAGAAACAGAAAATGGGATCACTGATGCTAGAAAACCAACAGATATGGAGCAGTTCCAGTTGCTATAAAGGGATTCACCAAGCACCACGTGGGCACTGGCGTGGGCGGGGTTAGTGGGGGCAGCGGGTGGCTGACGGAGGCCCCGTGGGTCAGAACCCCTTGCATCCACCCATCGCAGCAGCGGACATCTGCCCTGCATGTGGCGGCTCCTCTCCTCAAGCCCCGAGCCCTTCTGCTCTACACTTGAGCGAGAGCTTCCTGTGGCACCGTGTGGACAAATGGGAAGTGCTGGACCAACTGCCCCCGGGCTACCCCTCAGCCAAGGAGGGATGGGGCCAGCAGATAAAAATCCAGCCTCCTTAACCCATGGTGGGCCAGCTCCAAAGCAAGAAGGACAGTCCCTCACGGGCCCCAGCAGGACAGACCTCATGGCCCCAGCTCCTCCTGGTTCTGCATCCATGCTTCCCCAGCTCACCATCTCTACCCCTTTACTTGTGCAAATAAATTACCTGTGCCCTGGTCCTTGCCACACATTTTGCTTTGGAGGACACTCAAGCTTCAAAGAATCGGAGACGGGGAAGGAAGCATGGGAGAAGGAAATGGAAATGAAATGACCTCTGAAGAGTCCTCAAAAGACAGAAGTCTGCCAGGTGGGGAGCTGGAAATGCCTGAACCAGGGACACAGAGGGGCAGAGGTGTGGAGGCCTGTGGGCATCCGGAGTCTCTGGAGCCCCGGGTTCACAGAGGGCAGCGGGCAGCACCGAGACGCCATCTGGGGGCAACCCAGGTAGAGCCCTGCCTGCAGAGTGGGTCAAGAGCAAAACACTCCTTCATTGCACAGTAAGGTCCACTCAAGAAATAGTACACGCGTAACAAGGCACTCATCATCACTGATTATTAGAGAACTGCAAATCAAAACTACAGCGAGGAGGTGGCAGAGGATGAGACGGTCAAATGGCACCTCTGACTCAATGGACGTAAATTTGAGCAAACTCCGGGAGGTAGTGGAGGACAGGGTGACCCGGCGTGCTGCTGTCCATGGGGTCACAAAGAGTTAGACACGACTTGGCAGCTGCACAGCAATAACCACCTCACACCAGTCAGAATGGCCACCATTAAAACGTCTACAAATAATAAGTGCCAGAGAAGGTGGGAGAGAAGGAACCCTCCTACATTGTCAGTGGGAACGTAAATTGGAATGGCCACTATGGAAAAGAGTATCAGGTTCCTGGGAAAACTAGAGTTGCCACCCCTGGGCATATACCCGGACAAAACTCTAATTTGGAAAGATATATGCTGCTGTGTTCATAGCACCACTACTTACAGTAGCCAAGCCTTGGAAACATCATCAACAGGTGAATAAGGAAGATCTGGTACATACGCACAATGAAACACCAGTCACAAAGAAGAATGAACTAATGACATTCGCAGGAACATGGATGGACTAGAGATTATCACACTGAATGAAGGAAGTCAGGAAGAGAAAGACAAATCCCATGGGATATCGCTTACATGTGAGGAAGTGACTTGGCACACAGGCATGCTCCTTTGTCGACAGGGCTTCCCAGGTGGTACTAGTGGTAAAGAACCTGCCTGCCAGTGCAGGAGACATAAGACACAGGTTTGATTCCTGGGTTAGGAAGACCCCCTGCAGGAGGGCACAGCAGCCCACTCCAGAATTCTTGTCTGGAGAATCCCATGGACGAAGGAGCCTGGCAGGCTGTGGTCCGTAGGGTTGCAAAGAGTCGGACTGGACTGAAATGACTTAGCATGCATGCAGGCATCACTTACATGAGGAATCTAAAACATGGCACAACGAACATATCTATGAAACAGAAACAGACTCACAGACGTGGAGGACAGACTTGTGGCTAACCAAAGAGTGGGTTGGGGGGGAGGATTGGGCGTTTGGAGGTAGAAACAAACTACCGTGCACAGGACGGACAAGCAACAAGGTCCTAGTGTATCACAGAAGAGCCATATCACTGTCCTGTGAGAGATCACGGTGGAAATACGAAGAGGAATCCCCATGCATGCATATGTGTATGACTGAGCTTTCTGTAGGGCAGAAATCGATACAACATTGTGAATTAACTATTCTTCAATAAATCTTTTTTAAAAGAAACACAATGACTTATCAAAATGCATTCCTTGAGTCCTGCACCCCATTTGAGTAATCAAAGGTGTGGAGTCATTAAACAGAATATGCACTGGGGCAGACCAATTCAGTCCTAGTGATCCCAGGATTCCAGAGACATCTGCCTCTCTTAGGGGACTGATCAACCTGATACAGGGTAGCAGAGAGCTTTGGTCAACAGCCACTGTCTTCTATGGATCACCAGAGGTAAAAATGCATTTATTTCATGTAAATTAAACGCCAGTGCTCTTTGTCTTAGCTGACTCGTGGTCCTCCTCTAATTTCACAAGTGGGTCTTTGTACAGTCACTCCCTGGTCCGGCGTCCTCGCTCTGGGGAGTACTGACGACACCCTCCGCTCCTGAGGTCTTAGGAAACTCTGAAGATGCCAGAGTAGCAGCCAAGGCTGGGCGACTCTGTCTCCAGATGAGCCGGGCTCTTCCGCTTTTCTGCCCCTCTTAGTGGTCGCTTGTAGTGCTCCTATCATTTCCAGCGAACAGTGGGCTCTGAGAACCACAGAACAGCTCACCTCCACAGCTGCTGGCAGTGGCTTGCTCGCACACCCCAGCCTTGCCACCACCGCGCACAGCGGCTTGACGTCCAACGACCCGAGGAAGCACCGACGTGGCTGGCTAGAGCCCTCTCTGCCCCAACCTAGGAGGCTCCGTGTGCAGGGAACCGATGCCCCAGGGCCTGCAGCAACCCTCAGTCAACAAGAGGGCAAAGTGGAAGGGTACACCCCAGCTCCCCCCGAAGTCGTGATTGCTCTGGGGTCCCTGTTCCTCGCTGACTCCCGGAGGTTCTATCAAGCTCTGGTTACCTGGAAGCCCTGGCTTACTTGTGTAGCTTTCCTGACAGCCATCCCTTTCCTCTCCTACTTTCCATCCCCCTACCAGCGGTGTTGGGATCATTTCTCAAATAAACTGCTTGTATTTGATTTCTGGTCCCAGAGTTTGCTAAGAGCCCCACATTTAGACAACATTCACCAATCATATTTTTCATTTTAGTGCCACTCTCACAATGCTTTGTTTTGTGAGGGGGAAAATTAGTGGTTTTTTTTTTTTTTTTTTTGCTGTTTCATTGGTTACATTTGAGGGTTTCCCCCCCTATTTCTATGTGTTATTACCTTTGCAGTAAAAATGTGCAGAATAGGTGGATGTCAGCGGGGCAGACGGAGTTCCTACAGGACTGAGTGGGAAGAGACTACCTAGAATGAATACAGAAAGACAGATGCAAGGGGAATTAGAAGCAGCTCACTGGCTAGTTAAAATGCAGCAGATAAAAGGTGACAAGTAGAGGTAAATAAAGATAAGATTTCCACTGAGAGAATGGTCTCTCACTTACCCCTTCTCCAGAAGTATGGCAGAATAGTTAGTTACTTTTCCTTACTGACGAAACTTCACCTTTGTTAGAGGGGTAGGTATGTCCAGCCACGACTGATGAATCTTGACTGATGTAATCAACAGTGACAACCCTGGTTCCTTATTACTCATCTTGTGCAGCTAAAAGTTGCCACGTGACGAGCTCTAGCCAATAACATGTAAGGAAAAACCTACTGTAGGATTTGAGGAAGGCTTTGCTTTCAGTCTCCTATCCTCCTTTCTTGTGAGTTAAATGCAGACGTGATGCCTGGAACTGCAGCAGGCACCTTGCAACCGTGAGGCAACGTGCCTAAGCATGACTGAGTGGATAGAAAAGAAAGTCAGAAAGAGCTTGTCTGCATTAAGCCTTATCCTGAGTTGCTGATAAAAGGCAAAGGAGTCCGTCAAGGCTGTATATTGTCACCCTGCTTATTTAACTTCTATGCAGAGTACATCATGAGAAACTCTGGGCTGGAAGAAGCACAAGCTGGAATCAAGGTTGCTGGGAGAAGTATCAATAACCTCAGATATGCAGATGACCCCACCCTTATAGCAGAAAGTGAAGAGGACCTAAAAAGCCTCTTGCTGAGAGTGAAAGAGGAGAGTGAAAAAGTTGGCTTAAGGCTCAACATTAAGAAAACTAAGATCATGGCATCTGGTTCCATCACTTCATGGGAAATAGATGGGGAAACAGTGGAAAAAGTGTCAGACTTTATTTTTTTGGGCTCCAAAATCACTACAGATGGTGACTGCAGCCATGAAATCAAAAGACGCCTACTCCTTGTAAGGAAAGTTATGGCCAACCTAGATAACATATTTAAAAGCAGAGACATTACTTTGCCAACAAAGGTCTGTCAAGTCAAGACTAGGTTTTTCCAGTAGTCATGTATGGATATGAGAGTTGGACAGTGAAAAAGGCTGAGCGCCGAAGAATTGATGCTTTTGAACTGTGGTGTTGGAGAAGATTCTTGAGAGTCCCTTGGACAGCAAGGAGATCCAACCAGTCCATCCTAAAGGAGATCAGTCCTGGGTGTTCATTGGAAGGACTGATGTTGAAGCTGAAACTCCAATACTTTGGCCACCAAATGCAAAGAGTTGACTCATTTGAAAAGACCCTGATGCTGGGAAGGATTGGGGCAGGAGGAGAAGGGGAAGACAGAGGACGGGATGGCTGGATGGCATCACTGACTCAATGGACATGGGTTTGGGTGGACTCCGGGAGTTGGTGATGGACAGGGAGGCCTGGCATGCTGTGGTTCACGGGGTCACAAAGAGTCGGACACAACTGAGCGACTGAACTGAACTGAACTGAGTTGCTGATATATGCAGTATCTGCTATAGAGAAAAATAAATCTCTATTTGTTCAAGCAATTTATGATTGAGTTTTCTGCTACTTGCAGCCTAAAGCATTCATAAATCCTAAAAACATCCTCCATCAAATTTAATCCTTAAGTCCTTTAAAAAAGCATCAGTACATGTGATTTTGTGAAAGTGACAACTAACTAGAAGTATCATTAGGTCAATAAAATCCTGGTTAATTAGAGTTTAACTCAGTTTTGAGAAGATCCACTGATCAAATTTCAGTTAAATTGCAGGAAGTATGGAAGTTAGTTGATTCATTAATTAGGAAGAGCTAAAGGTGAAAGATAGGTATCTGAAGGGGTCATTAACCCCATATGAAAACAGTCCATTTTCAGGGACTATTTGAAGATTATATTGCACGTATACATATTTTCCCTAGGTAACAGAGAATTTTTCACTTTGCTCTTTACCAGTCAAGAGGACATCTTGGATGCTTCCCCACATCAGTTCAGAGAGAGTGTCCTCGTGCTTCTTCTTTTTGCAGCTTCATGGTACTCCAGTGTGTGGCTATCTCCCGGTCTACTCAGACAATCTAATGGGTCTAATGGGCTTAGTGTGTCCCCCTAAACTCGTGTGTTAAAGCCATCACCCCCAGTACCTTAGAATGTGACTACATTTGGAGATAGGGCCTTTAAAGCAGTAATTACGGTAAAATGAAGTCATAGGGTAGGGCCCTGTCCAACAGGACACGTGTCCTCATGGGGAAAGGAAAACGAACCGGAGAGATGAGCACTGAGCAAAGGCCTGTGGGGACGCGGCTCAGATGCGAGCCCGGGAGCTGGCCGCTGCTCACAGCCTCCTCCAAATGCAGCATGGCGGGGAGGGACCGCCTCACCTCAGTCAGAACAGCCGTCATCAGAGGGCCTGCAAGTGACCATCGCTGGAGAGGGTGTGGGAGAGAGGGAGCCCTCCCACGCTGTCGGTGGGAATGTGCGTCGGCACAGCCACCGTGGAGACAGTGCGGAGGTTCCTCAGGAACCTAAACACAGAGCTTCCATACGACCCAGCAACCCGACCCCTGGGCACGTACCCAGACAAAACTCTGATTCAAAGATACGTGCACCCCAGTGTTCACAGCAGCAGTATCCACAGTAACTAAGACACAGCGGCCAACTAAATGTCCACCAACAGATGAGAGGGCAGATGCTGTGCGTACACACCGTGGGCGTCACTCAGGAGTAAAAGGAGCAGGTGATGCTGTGTGCAGCAGTGTGGATGCAACTAGAGGTTCTCACACTAAGAGGTCAGTCAGGAAGAGAGAGGCGGAGAGCATGTGATACCACTTAGAAACCCAAATACGACAACAGTGAACCCATCTATGAGACAGGAACGGAACCAAGGACATAGAGAAGAGACGGGTGGCTTCCAAGGAGGAGGGAGACGGGAGAGGGATGGAGTGGGAATTTGGGATTAGCAAGTGCGAACTGGGATATGCAGGATTGATTAGCAACGCCTGAACTGTAGAGCACAGGGAGCTATATTCAGTATCCTGCATTAACCATGCTGGGAAAGATGATGAAAAAGAAGACATATATATGTATGTATGTATAACCGAGCCCCTTGGCTGTACCGCAGCAGCTAACACAACACTGTAAGTCATCTCTACCTCAGTTTTTTAAAAATGGGGGAAGAAAGCACCCACGACCAGGGGCCTTGGCCCCGGGACGCTGGCCCTCCAGCCGTGAGCCCTGCTCTCCCCGGGCCATTCTCGTGGCGGGGGTGGCAGACCGTGCCCCCAGGTTTGGCCGGGGACGAACACATGGCTGCTGTCCTGCAGCTGCACGCGCGGGAGGGGAGGCCAGACGCCTCTGGGGGTAAAGTGGGGGGCCAGCCACAGCCTGCCCCAGGCCGCCTTCCAGTCAACACTCCCCATGTTTGCCATGGACGGTCCCCCCGGTGACTCGGGGCTCCACGCTGAGCCCAGCCTTCCTCCCCGCAGCGGCACCTTCCTCCTCACGTCCACCTGGCAGTGGGCTCCTGTCCACCCTCTGTCAGCCAGATGTCATGAGTAACTCTCAGGAGATGACAAGCTGGCTCCCACTCTCCATGCTGCTGGGGCTGATTTCCTCTGGAATTTCTGCATCCCCATTTCCGTGGGATTTGGGGAGAGACTGGGGAGGCAGCTGCGCGTGGTCCCCTCACCTTGCCCTAGACACCTGCGCTGCTCGGACAGCGTGAGGGCTGAGGGCCCCGGACCGGGAGGTCAGAGGTGGCGTCCTCGTCCTCAGCTGATCATGACACATGTCACAGGGACTTACACTCCTTTTCTTCATCAGCCCCTTACCGTTCCAACACTGACTCGCTTTAGGGAGCTCATTCCTGGACAGTGGACACCCGCCAGCCAACTCTGTGAGCCTTAGATCCCTGCCCTTGCATCCTGTCACTGCACTGAATCATAAGTAAATACGTGTGTCCCTTGCCTTTTTCCTGCTGTTCAAGGACCTTGAGGGAGTTCAACCAGAAAGAAAATCAGAAGCAAATTGCTCAGTGAGAACTGAAAGCTTAAGAGTCTCAAACTGAGGCAGAATCCTCTTGCCCCTTTCTTATTTTAGAATCCCCTGCTAGCAGCAGACTCTGCTGTTTCTTAAGCCCTAAACCTCTCCAGAAATGAGGAGATGCTAAAAGGGCTTAAGCAAAAAGATTAGGCAAGGGGAGGACCAAAGCTAACAGACACTGCCAGAGTGGCGAGGATACAGTCACGCATCCAAAGGGAAGCTACTGGAACCCAGGGACACTTGAAACACAGCCCTGGCCTCCAGGCATCTACAGTTCCATCGATCAGATCTTCTCTCACGGAGCCAAGTTGGAAAGGAGCAGCCGGGTGTTTGCGGCTCTAGATAAACGTGAGGCTCACTGAGAATTCACTCGGTGGGGCCTGCAGCTGCAGGGGTGCAGCTTGTTGTTGCCCACGAAATACCAGGCTGAAATGGAAGGCAGGAGTCTCACCAAGATGAAGCCTCTGGAGCATATGGCACAGAGGTGGGCCTCCTTGGTGGGAAGCGAGAGGCCAGCATGGCACGGCCCAGGGGGGGCCAGGAGAGCGGGCGCAGGGCGTCACAGCCAGCACCTTGCCCACCCCGCACTGCTGGACCGTCCAGAGGCCGCCTGCTGATGCCAGGCAAGGCTGGCACCCATCTTGTGGGAACATGTGTTTGGAGATGGGCTGCTTTTACATTGGTGACTAATAAGATTAGCGTGGCTCACCTAGCTCAGTTTCAACATTCACTTCAGATACCTCAAGCTGCATAACAAACTACCCCAAAATGTAGCATCTGGAGGAAATAACCAGTTCATTATTATGCCCTGTGATGGTGTGGGCCAAGACTTTGAATAGGACCCAGCACGGCTAATCTCCTGTTCGATATGGCCCCAACCAAGAATCCTGATGGGGACTGCAGCCATGAAATCAAAAGATGCCTACTCCTCAGAAGGAAAGCTATGACCAACCTAGACAGCATATTGAAAAGCAGAGACATTACTCTGCCAACAAAGGTCTATCTAGCCAAGGCTATAGTTTTTGCAGTGGTCATGTATGGATGTGAGAGTTGGACCATAAAGAAAGCTGAGCACCAAAGAATTGATGCTTTTGAACTGTGGTGTTGGAGAAGACTCTTGAGAGCCCCTTGGACTGCAAGGAGATCCAACCAGCCAATCCTTAAAGAAATCAACCCTGAATACTCATTGGAATGACTGATGCTGAAGCTGAAATTCCAATAATGTGGCCACCTGATGTGAAGAGCTGACTCATTGGAAAAGACCCTGATGCTGGGAAAGATTGAAGGCGGGAGGAGAAGGGGACAACAGAGGATGAGATGGTTGGATGGCATCACTGACTCAATGGACATGAGTTTGGGTGGACTCCAGGAGTGGGTGATGGACAGGGAGGCCTGGCGAGCTGCGGTTCATGGGGTCACAAAGAGTTGAACACGACTGAGCGACTGAACTGAGCTGAGCTGAAGAGCCCTTAGTGATTTCAGTGGGGTCATTCAGTTGGCACGTGAGCTGGTCTGGAGGATCCAAGACAGTTTCACTCACATGGTAGAAAGAGTGCTGTGTCCAGCTGCTGAGGAGAGTGGCTACAGGTGACCCTTCCTGCATGGTGGCTGAGTGCTCCAGAAGAAAGTGTTCTAAGAGACAGCAAGTGGGAGCTTCCAGTGTCTTAAGGCCTGAGCTGGGAAGCTGGAACAGCATCATTTCCCCAGTACTCTGTATAGTCACAGAGCTGCCCGGGTTCAAGGGTGGGGAATATAGACTCCACTCCTCAATAGGAAGAGAGTGAGAGAATCTGTGGCCATTTGTACCCCATTGCAGCATTAAGGAGAAGCCTGGAGAGCAGAAGGCTGCAGGGTCCTAATCACAGGGTGACTGACCATCCGGTGTTTGCAGCACTGAAGGATTTCCTGGGACTAGCCCAGGCAAATGCAGTCAGAGATCAGCCCACCTACTCAGCTCCTTCCTGTCACCATGACTTGGACAGTCAAAGTAGTTTCTTCCCTTCACTGTATGCTACTGTCTTCTTGCAGGAGATTTGTGCTCATGTGGGTTGTGGTTTAAGGAGACAGTTCAGGAAACAGCTTGATGAATTTGCTGAATATGGTTATGCTCAATATTCATAAGGATTGAACAGACTGGAATGATGAGATAAGTTTAATGAGATGAAGTTGAACAGAGAAAATTTAAGTTTGAACTTTGGCTTATTAAAGCCCAACTCAAGTATAGAATGAGGGACATGGATTAGTAGCAACACATATGAAATTATTTGGGAATTTCAGTTGACTGTATGAGTCAACACACCATGTGACTATGAAAAATAAAAGATGATTAAGTGGACTCAGGATCTCAGTCAATAGGGATGCTCATCTTTTTCTAAACTGAAATAGAGAAATCACATCTGGGGTATATATTCATTGATTTGGAATACCGACACTTTAAAGGAGTTAAAAAAACAACTTAAACTTGTTCAGAGAAGAACATACAAGACTGAATGAGACTGCCAGATGTGGAATGGTTCGCCTAAGGGACCAAAAATCCCTGGAGTGTTAACTGTTGTTGTTGTTCATTTGTGTCCAACTCTTTGCAACTGCAGTACACCAGGCTTCCCTGTCCTTGTCCATCTCCTGGAGTCTGCTCAAATTCCCGTCCATTGAATCGGTGATGCCATCCAACCATCTCATCCTCTGTCATCTCCTTCTCATTTTGCCTTCAGTCTTTCCCAGCATCAGGGTCTTTTCCAATGAGTCGGCTCTTCACATCAGGTGGCCAAAGTATTAGAGTTTCAGCATCAGTCCTTCCAGTGGATATTCGGGACTGATCTCCTTTAGGATGGACTGGTTGGATCTCTTTGCTGTCCAAGAGATTCTCAAGAGTCTTCTCCAGCACCAGAGTTCGAAAGCATCAGTTCTTTGGCACTCAGCCTTCTTTAGGATCCAACTCTCACACCCATACATGACATCCGTACATATGTTTTGACTACATGGACCTTTGTCGGCAAAGTGATACCTCTGCTTTTGAATACGCTGTCTAGATTTGTCAGAGCTTTTCTTCCGAGGAGCGAGCGTCTTTTAATCTCATGTTGCTACAGTGGTGCCATAGTCACCGTCAACAGTGATTTTAGAGCCCAAGAAAATAAAGTCTGTCATTGTTTCCATTTTCCCCCATCTGTTTCCCACAAAGTGATGGGACATCTGCATATCTGAGGTTATTGATATTTCTCTCAGCAATGTAGATTCCAGCTTCAGCTTTGTCCAGCCCAGAAATTTGCACAATGTACTCTGCATAGGTTAAATAAGCAGGGCAACAATATACAGCCCTGATGTACTCCTTTCATAATTTTGAACCAGTTCATTGTTCCATGCTCAGTTCTAACTGTTGCTTCAGGTTTCTCAGGAGGCAGGTCAGGTGGTCTGGTATTCCTATCTCTTTAAGAATTTTCCACAGTTTGTTGTGATCCACACAGTCAAAGGCTTTAGCATAGCCAATGAAGCAGAAGTAGATGTTTTTCTGGAATTCCCTTGCTTTCTCTTTGATCGTGCAGATGTTGGCAATTTGACCTCTGGTTCTTCTGCCTTTTCTAAATCCAGCTTGTACATCTGGAAGTTCTTGGATTCCCTTGCTTTCTCTTTGATCGTGCAGATGTTGGCAATTTGACCTCTGGTTCTTCTGCCTTTTCTAAATCCAGCTTGTACATCTGGAAGTTCTTGGTTCATGTGCTGCTGAAGCCTGGCTTGAAGGATTTTGAGCACTGCCTTGCTAGCGTGTGAAATGAGTGCAGTTGTGCAGTAGTTTGAATGTTCTTTGGCATTGCTTTTCTTTGGGATTGAAATGAAACTGACCTTTTCCAGTCTTGTGGCCACTGCTGAGTTTTCCAAATTTGCTGGCATATTGAATGGAATACTTTAACAGCATCATCTTTTAGGATTCGAAATAGCTCAGTTGGAATTCCATCACCTCCACAAGGTTTGCCCACAGTAATGCTTCCTAAGGCCCACTAAGTCAGGGTACTAAATAGAATTAATACACTGCCCCAAGTACAGAGAATTAAGATCTAAGTGTTAGAGTTCCAGGGAAATAGGCTTTGTTCATGACAAAGGAATCCTGGCTATAGAATGTATAGCCAGGGATGATGCTGTCCGTGTCACAGGGATTCCCTGGGGGCAGGGCACAGCGGACAGCCATCGAGCACTTGGGAAGACATATTTTCCAAAGACAGTCTTGCCAAGACACATCTGATCCCATGTGTTCTTACAACACGGCATTGCCACTCCATCCAGGGACGGGAACCTGTATTCTCTCCCCTTGAATACAGGTAAATCTTTGTAACTGTCTTGACCAGTAGTGAAAATAATCCCATGTGACTTAAAAGGATAGGTCCTCAGAAATATGTATCTTCTGCCTGATTGTCTCTTTTTCTTTGTTTCCTCTCTTTACTCTGGCCCTGGGAACCCTGTCACCATGCTGTGGGAAAGCAGCCACATAGAAAGCCCATCTGCAAATAAAGTAGTGAACTAATCAGGACCTCCCGTATAGTACAGGGGTCTATACGGCACTCTGTAATGGCCTGTACAGGGGAAGAATCTAAAGAGTGGATATACGTAGAACTGAGCTACCTTGATGTACAACATTATAAATCGACTGTACTCCAATAAAAGTTAAAAAAAAGAGAGAGAAAGGCCACCTGCAGATATTCTAGCCATTTTTTAGCCATTTAAGTCTACCCACCCAAGAGCCGGCATCCACGGGCACACATGTGAGTGAATGAGAGTTGAGATGATAATTTGCCATCTTTTTTGATTTTTGAGCCGAGACCCTGAACATTATGGAGCAGAGGTCAGTGGTGTCTGAATTCCTGACCCTGAGGACCCATAAGCATATGATGATGTTTATGTTGCTATACTTGGGGATACTTTGTCATAGCAACCACTATAAAGAGGGGCCTATCAAGGACTACCACGGTCCCCTGTCCAGGAAGAGGGAGTCTAGCAGATGGTGTGGACTGAAGGGAGGGGACTAGGGGGTGTTAAGAGATAGGCAAGAGGCTGGGAGAGTAAAGTGAAGAGCAAGGTGTTGGACAGATGAGATCAAGGAGGTTGGGAACTAAACCTGAGACCTGGGGACTCTAATTCAGTTGTAGTAAATAGGCATCTGGGCTTCCCAGGTGGCTCATCCGTAAAGAATCCGCCTGCCAAAGCAGGAAATACAGGAGACATGAGTTTGACCCCTGAGTCAGGAACAGCCCCTGGAGGAGGAAATGGCAGAGTCGGACTCGACTGAGCGATTGAGCAGGCATGGCAATTAGGCATTTACTATACGAAGGTTTGCTTTGTAGCTCTGAGTGGCTGCAGATCAGGGAAGTAGACGGCCTATCTTAGCAGGCAGTAGGTGGGCGTCAGCATATGCTGTAGAGAAGACCTGAACCTCGGACGGTTGGCTGGACTAGATGACGGTCTTGAATGCTCCTTTCAATCCTGAAATTCTATGCAGTTCTTAAGGTGAAAGAAAGTGAAGTTGCTCAGTCGTGTCTGACTCTTTGCGACCCCGTGGACTGTAGCCGACCAGGCTTCTCTGTCCATGGAATTTTCCACGCAAGAACACTGGGGTGGGTTGCCATTTTCTTCTCCAGGGGATCTTCCCACCCAAGGGCTTGAACCCAGGTCTCCCACCATTGCAGACAGATGTTTTACTTTCTGAGCCACCAGAGAACTTATGCAGTCCTTAGAAAAGTGTAAACTACCACACAGATGGGTGTGTTATTATTACTGCACACACTATGGGCCCAATAAGAAGAGGCTTAATACGAACTGGTGGGTAGCTGAAAGTTGTTGTGGGGAGAGAAATTATTCTCTAAGTATGAGAGAGGCACAGCTGGAACCCCCTCTCAGGGCAAGATAAATTCCCATTACACCATCCACCCTGCTAGAACCTTCAGTCATACATTAGATTCTGGGCCTCAAGGAATTAGCTCCACGCAGAGGTGAGGAAAAGTGAGGAAGAAGAAATAAATCCATGTGGAAGCAGGTGACAGCATAGCCAAGCATTTAGCCACAAGGAAGAGGTAATTCCAGCTTCTGAAGCCATGTTTGTGAACAAATGATATGTTGTTGGAGAATGGGGGCAAAGGCAACCAGCTTAAGGTATCCACTCCTGCCAAGTTTTCCAAATAGTTAGTACTTCTCTACTGATCCATTTATTGCAATAGCTTTTACTTATTTTTTCAACTGGACTGACTTGTAACTTCTAAAGAGGAAACAGATATCTTCATGTCCCCAGTGATTAGCATAATACCTGAAAGAGAACAGGAATTCAGTGACTGTTTGATGAATGGGTAGATAGAGGGAATGGCTGGCTGACCAGTTCGCTGGCTGGACAGATGGGACATTTGAAGGCTGCCAACCCTAACCACCCAGTATGTGCTTGCTGGTCTGGTACTGGCGAACGTTGGCCCAGAGCCTTCGAAGATGGTTGGTTGAGGAGGACAAAGCAACCTGGACATTTACCAGTGGTCACCTCTGCGTCCACTCCACCCTTCAACTGTTCTGTGAACTTCTGTGGAGCCTAGGATGGGCCCTTCTCCTCTTAAGCATATTGTTCATTTATTCAATATTTACTTAGCACCCTGGTCCCCCTGCTAGGCACCGGAGGTAAGGATTTGAAGAAGCTGTGATCTTGACCTCTCATAACCAAACAAGCAGTCACATACTATTTCATACGGGCAATGATAGTGAAAGAACAGGGTACTGCTGGAACATAATAAGAGTGGACACAAATCTCGATCTAGGGAAGATCAGGGAAGGGTTCCCATAGGAAATGGCTTGGGGAGTAGAACCCAGGTACAGCGAACAGGGTGAGCATTCCAGGCAGAAGGAGGAGCATGTTCAAAAGCCCAGAAAAAAGCTAAGAGAGTTTCAGAAACCGAGAGACATCCTCTGGAGCCACAGGCTGAGCCATTAACAAGTGTGAAGACTCCATGGAAGATCTCTTTTTGTTCGAACTGAAAAACAAAGGCTCTTCAATGAAGTGCCTGTTTGCTGTCCTGGGAGAACCACCTAACAATCTCCTGGCCAGTGAGGACTGGGTTTTACTCACCTCGGTGGTTGCACACGACTAGCTTTCTTGCACAGAGAAGGAGCTCAGCTCCTCTTGCACAGCTAAAACTTTCCCTGACACATGAGCAGATTCCGATTTTCTTCTAGAAGCCTCTGCTCCAGGGTGGTCAGACTAAAGGGAACTTCCTTGGGATTCTGACTATTGCAGCAACTCTGTGTCAGCCTTTGACTCTCCTGATTTGAGCTGTGGTGTTGGAGAAGACTCCTGAGAGTCCCGTGGACTGCAAGGAGATCCAACCAGTCCATCCTAAAGGAGACCAGTCCTGGGTGTTCATTGGAAGGACTGATGCTGAAGCTGAAACCCCAACACTTTGGCCACTTCATGCAAAGAGTTGACTCATCGGATAAGACCCTGATGCTGGGAAGGATTGGGGGCAGGAGGAGAAGGGGAAGACAGAGGATGAGATGGTTGGATGGCATCACTAACTCGATGGACATGAGTTTGAGTAAACTCTGGGAGTTGGCAGTGGACAGGGCGGCCTGGCATGCTGCAGTCCATGGGGTCGCAGAGTTGGACACGATGGAGCGACTGAGCTGAACTGACTGAATGACTGCATACCCATGTGCCTTTGTCTTCTTTGCGTTTCTCAAGAGGCAGGCCCTAGACAAAAACTGGTGGTGAAGACCCTAGGAGCTTCATTAGAGAGGCTCCTAGGAACTGTTGGTAGGGAGGGCAGGAGTAAGGCAGACAAGGAAGGAAAGCAGGAGAGGATGTGGTGGCGAGCTCACGACTATGGGATCTGGGGCTGCATCCTGCGTGGGTCTCTGGGCAAACAACTCAGAGCTGGCTCAGCCAAGGCGGCACGGAGTGGAGGTCTTGACCCGGCCCCTCCCGCCTCGCCCTGGTGGGAGGCAGCTCCTGAGAAGTGACCTGCCAGTGTCTCTGGCCTGCCCCACAGGCAGACAAAGGAAGTGAGGGGCTCGGGGCGGGCAGTGGTAACATCGGCTACAGCTCCCCTCACACGCAGCCTCTCAGCTCTGCTCATGCACTTAGGGAGACGGGAGGTCAGGGCCCTGGGCGCCAGACCTGGTCTGGGGCTGAAGGGGATTTCCTGACGGCAGGCAGGCGAAGTCAACCTGCAGTCTGTCTGATTTCCTGGGGCACCGAGGAAGTAACGCAACTCTTTGCTGCATGTTTTTAGCTGTGATTCTACCTTCTTCCTACCCACACTCACATTGTTCTTACACTATAGTATCTCATCTTATGTATTGCTGTAACTTTTGTTTTCAGTCAAAACGCTGTTCATTAAAATCCTTTCATGCTCGCAAGGTCCCTTGTTATCTGCCTCACTCTTCCACATGGCAGAGACGGAACAGACCCAGGAGGGTCTGACGGTGATCGAGAAACCAGAACTCATTTAGATGAGGTCAACCAGCAGCATAAAAAGGGACCTAGGACTCAAATTCAAGTCTCTAGTCTCTAGTTCAAAAGTCGGTGGACTTTGATCTTTGAGCCGATTTGGCCTACCATCTAGCGTTACCAATAAACTCATATTAGGACATTCATTTATATATTATGATACGGTTTCTTTCATGCTATCATAGAGAGGAGAATAGCTGTAACAGAGACAGTCTCACGAAGCCAAAGAATTTGCTCTCTGGTCCTTTACATTTTCTGCTCTCCTCAAGCCATCCATAGTCACAATACACTCTGTTGTTTGGACTGCACCAGAACCCAGAAAAGTGGGGCGTTGTTGTTTAATAGGTACAGAGTTTCAGTTTCGCAAGATGGAAAGAGTTCTGCACCTCGATGTTCATGCTGCACTATTTACAATAGCCATGGCATGGAAGCCACCTCGATGTTCACTGGCAAAAAAATGGATAAAGAAGTTGTGGTACATATATACAACAGATTGCTACTCAGTCATAAAAAGGAACAAAATTGAGTCAGTCGTAGTGATATGGGTGAACCTAAAGCCTGTCATACAGAGTGAAGTAAGTCGGAAAGAGAAAAACAAATATTGTATATTAATGCATTTATATGGAAACTAGAAAAATGGTACTGATTAACCTATTTGTGGTGTTGGAGAAGACTCTTGAGAGCCCCTTGGAAAGCAAGGAGATCCAACCAGTCCATCCTAAAGGAGATCAGTCCTAGGTGTTCATTGGAAGGACTGATGTTGAAGCTGAAACTCCAATACTTTGGCCACCTGATGCGAAGAGTTGACTCATTGGAAAAGACCCTGATGCTGGGAAGGATTGGGGGCAGGAGGAGAAGGGGATGACAGAGGATGAGATGGCTGGATGGCATCACTGACTCGATGGACATGAGTTGGAGTAAACTGCAAGAGTTGGTGATGGACAGGGAGGCCTGGTGTGCTGTGGTCCACGGGGTCACAGAGTCGGACATGACTGAGCAACTGAACTGAACTGAGCTGATTTGCAGGGCAGGAATGAGATGCAGATAGAGAATGGACCTGTGGGCACAGTGGGGTCAGGAGAGGGCGGGGTGAGTCAGGAGGGCAGCACTGACTCATACATGACGACACGCGTGATAGCTGGGGAGGCTACTGTGGGGCCCAGGGAGCACAGCCTGGAGCTCTGGGTGACCTAGAGGGCTGAATGGCGGGGGTGGTGGGAGGAAGGCTCACCAGGGAGGGGTACCTGCGAGCACATGGCCGATCATGCTGTGGAACCGCAGAAACCACCACAGCAAGGGAGAGCAGTTAGATTCCAATAAGAAAGAAAGGAAAAGAGTTCTGAGGGCAGATGCTGGTGACAGTGGTCTACAACGTGAGCGTACTCAATGCCAATGAACTGAGCACTTAGATGATTGAGATGATGGATGTTATGTTACGTGTATTCCAGCACAATAAAAATAAAAAGGAAATAGAAAAAAAATAACAGAAAAGCGTGTCCTGCTTCCCATTTTACAGATGAGAAAATTTAGGCACAGGGAGGTTAAGTGACCTGCTCAGGATTACTCAGCTGGTTAAGAGGCAGAGACGAGTTTCAAACTCGTGTCTCCTGACGGGGTGTTTATGTGTTTTTCCTTCCCAGCCTCTGCTCCCCGGGGCTCCGTCATGCTGGTCCCTGGTGTAACTCATAAATATCCATCCGTTCAGACAACAGGCCCCCTCAAAAGATAGATAGCTTTCTGTTGGGTGTGAGTAGTCTAGGTGTATATTTTCATGTTTTTCTTGTTGCCTTCCAGCCAAACAAACATAGCTTTGGTGCAAGATAAGTTATACGAATCCAGGAACAAGCTATAAATTTTGATAATGAAGGTGGCTTGTTTTTTTATGAATTGTAATTTGTTGAGGTAGAAATATAAGCCGTTCAAGTGCAGAGGAAAGATTTGTAGCATAGCCGGTGAGAACTCCGTCTCACTGGTGAAAGAAATACTCCAGAAGGTTCGGCAAGCCAGTTGGGGCCATTCTAAGCCCCAGAACTATTCCAGCGGGACCATATGATTCAGACAGCTTTCTGACAAATGTATCCATGATAAAAGAATTACAAAAATTGTACACATGCTTCATTGGAAGTATATGTATAAGTGACTAATACAGAGAATCACTACAATACTCAAAAAAAATTTGCTGTCCCATCATAATTCATCTGGACACCCATTTTAACATTTAACCATTTAAATAATAAATTCAAATTACTTTATGATGAAAAATGGGTTCTTGATTTTTATACACTTTAGGGTTCAAACTGGCGAACTAAGCTCACATCATGCATCTTAGTGCGTACATTTGACAACGCTCAGAGCGGCCGGCGCCCAGTCTCGCGGGACACGCCTGTCGTTTCTCCCGCCCTCCCCTGTTCTCTTGGGCTCAGTGTGAACACCCACTGTTCCTGGGGCTTTCTCTGGGTCCTAAGTGACCTTAGGTAGACATCTCCCACATTGTCCGTTGCCTCCAATCCAAACAGAAAGGCGGCTCTGGTGCGAGATAAACATCAAGAGTCCAGAACCAGTTGGACGTTGCAGAAGTTACCAAGGCCTTATCCTCTTTCCTGGATGCTTTCCCCTAAATCTCTGTGTCTCTCGCACTGAAGATCAGTGACCGAGAGTCTGCCAGACAGCACCAGTCCTCCCCAAGTCCTCGAGGCCCCTCATGGTTCTTTTCCAAGGGTGTTGGTTTTCCTTTGGATGCGCCATCCTCTCAGGACTGGCCCTGATTCCTTCCTTGTTTCTAGGCGAGAAGCAGAACTGAGTCTTCATCAGAGTTACCATTGAAGAGGGTTTGATTTCCCTGATACACTCTGCGTACCAGACATGCTGGGTCCCTCCCTCTGCCTACCCCCCGAGACGGCAGCCCCGCATGACCCTTCCTTTGGTCCTGAGCACGCCCCCTGCGTTTGGCTGGTATCTGCCACTTAGCCAAGGCGCAGGGAGGGGCTGCTCAACATCTCTGTGACAGGAAGCATCAGTTCCTCCTGGGCATCCAAGCTGAAAATAGACTTCCCCACCGGGCAGATGCACAGCAGCCACCCACTACTGGAGCCCGGTCACTGCCCTGGAAAGGCCTTCGCCCACCCCTCCATCCGCCCTCCCGCTGAAGCCCCATTTGATTGATTGCATCCCTACTTGATCATATCATCCTGAATATTAAGCAGCCAGGACACTCACTGACTGACAGGTACCCTACCCGAATCCCCATCCATTCAACCCCCACTCAGAGCTCCTGAGATTAGGTCCAGAGGCAGCCTGGAGAGGTAGGTGCATATTTTAAACAACAACAACTCCATCTGAAGTGTTAATTGCTGAGATATTCTGTGAAGCAGCATTTTTAAACGGGTAACAATTTAGCCTTTACTCCCGGTTGGTGTTTAGACTTTGACGACCACAGCTCTTTAGAAGATAAATTATTTTGGGAACAGTTTGGGAAGAGAACTGGCTTCTGTTCAAATCAACGTTTGTCACCATCATATACTTTGCTTCCAACACCCTTTCGTCTCCTACTTTTAGCTCCTTGATTTGTTGATCATGCCACATTTCACAGGAGAGAGGTGGCAACCTTGAGGAAGGTGGTGAGGAGCTGGGGGAAGGAAAGGGGCCTTTGACCTCAGAGCAGAGCAGGTGAGTTATTTCAAATGCAAGAAAGAAAAATGTCCATTTTTTTTAGTTACAGGGAATTAGAGGAAAAGATTAAAACAACAAACTTTTAAGAATGAAAGCCATGCTGTATTAAATTAAAATCTTGGACAAACACCAAAAATAGACTGTAGTTTGAGGAACCTGTGACAAATGGAAAGATTCTGTTTCCTCAATCTATCGGAGTCCTATATCCCAGGACAACTGAGACGCACAGCTTTCAAAACATCTCAGCTTCTAAAACCATGACACTCTGAAGATTCTGGGCCATCCCCGGGACTCAGGGCACTCCAGAG
Source organism: Antilocapra americana (assembly GCA_007570785.1). Lineage (NCBI taxonomy): Eukaryota > Metazoa > Chordata > Mammalia > Artiodactyla > Antilocapridae > Antilocapra > Antilocapra americana. Next base: position 10,663,484 of record ML664172.1, on the reverse strand, counting down.
ATCAGCTTTCTACTTCCTGGCCTCCCTCCTTCGTGTTGATTCTAGCAGTTGATATTTCAAGATCAGGATGACAAGAAATAATGCTGTTTTCCTCCACTGTTTTAAAATAAGAATTGTTGAACTCACACATGACTGTCACTCACAGCCCCAATAGGCAACTGACACTTTTTTACAAAGTTATTTTTTCTTTCAAAACAAGGGTGACAATTCCTGCATGAAATAAATCTTCCATCAACTGGGAAGCACAATCACTAGAATTTTTTGGCACGTTACTTTTGGGAGAAAGAGGTGATTGAGATGAGAAGAGTTGAATGTTGAGCATATGTGTTTAAGGCAATTTTTCAGGCTGTAGCCCAGAGTCAGGCAGATCCGACGCAGCTTCCTTCTCACTCTGAATCTGCAGTTTTCGGCCAGGACTGATCAATGGTCATCACTGGTATGGACCCTTGGCCATATGAAGACCCTGACCATCACAGGAAGAATACAGACTGTCTGATGCACTGTCCTTCCTAAGGCAAGAAATTAGACCAGAACATTTCAGGGAGTTTTTCAACACTAGCTGACACCTTCATTTTAACCAACTGATTAAAGAAGCTACAATCTAGATTCCTCACTTCATGTTTAAACTGTTACCTCATCTGTAAAATCAGAAGATTCCACTGGAAAGTTATGAATTTATTTAAGAAAGATCTATTAAGAGCCTAATCTGTGCTGCCTGCTGCCAGGTGCTGTGAACAGAGCCATGAGCAGTCCTTGCACTCAGATGACTTACAGGTTAGCAAGGGAGCCGGATATAAAACAATTCTATAAATAATTTTTAACTGCAGTTGTGGTAGAGTTACCAAGAGCTGGTTCAAGATGTTATGAGACAGTACCGTGGGGACACAGAAACCCCATCTCGGATTCCAAATCCCAATTATGAGAGCATGTTCAAAGGTGCTGAGGTGGAGTGGAGCTCAGTTCTTCACAGAAAATGAAAGTAGGAAAACAGAGCTGAAATAGTATCAGTAAGTCACCAGAGAGGAGGCCAGGGATCAAGCAGTGAGGAACAGAAAGGACCTCCCTGATCAGAATGGTCAGTTCATACTTCATCCAAGTGGCAGGGGGAATTGTGGCCAAGGAACCTACGTGCCCCCGATATCTGTTCGAGCCTTTTCCATTTAGCAATAGAGCGCCAGGATTCAGCCAGGCACACAGTTGCCCAAAATAAAGAACTTATTTATCAGACTCCCACATGACTGACTTCTGACCAAAGAGATATAAGCAGAAGCAGTGAAAGCAACTTCTGGGAAGTCAGTGTCTTTAAAGAAAGGGTGTGGTCTTCCCTCTTCTCTCAGGTGGGATTGCAGTTGTGATGGCAGGAGGCTGAGCAGCCACCGGGGACCATGAAGCTGAAGTCACACACTGAGCATAGCCGTGGACACGATGAGAGAAGCCCAGAGGCCTGTCACCTGAGGGGCCACACAGGTCATAGCCAGTGCGTCTGGCCTTCTACCGTGGCAGACAGAAGTACACTGAATAACACACCTATCCAAGCTGCTCGGTTTAGACTTCCTGCCAGTCTCTGCCGAGCCTGTTCCTAATTGATACAGAACTCATTGCTCAAAGATGAAGTTTGGGGTTGACATGTACACGTGATTATATTTAAAATAGATAACCAACAAGGACCTACTGTATAGCACAGGAAACCTTGCTCAATATTCCATAATAACCTAAATGGGAAAGGAATTTGAAAAAGAATAAAAATTTAAATATTGAAAAAAATATTTAAAATATTATTTAAAAAATACTTCTTTCATGGTGGGATTATAAGCTGTTAAATTCACAAATTTCTATGACTTTTATGAGTTATCAGAATATTTACCATAAGAAATAAAACTAACAAAAATTTTGTTTGCTTATTTATTCATTGCTTTATTTATACACTTGATCATTTGGCCCCAGCTTTGTACAAAGGACTTGTCTTAGATGCTAACAAGGACAAAATCACAAATAACTTGATGCCTACCCTTAAAGGATTTATAACTTGGAAATACAGGAAGTATTTACGGGTCACTAGTAAAATGCAGATGACCAAAGAAGACAGTTAAGGATAAGCTGATGTTAAGAGCATGGATAATTCATAGAGATAAAGCTATCACACATTGAGTATGAGCACTTAGAAAGCTGTCACATCGCCTAAGCTTGTTTAATGCCTCTGCTCCAATTCAGAAATCACCTAAACTAAGACTCTGAGGCACGAAGTCTCAGAACACCAGGGAACTCTACAGGAGCCAAGTGTTCGTGCAATTGAATAATTAATAGGATTCTGCTGACCTCAGAGACCACTCAGGCAAAATGACAGGCGAAAACCATTGCTTCCTCTGAAAGCAGGGAGTAGCAAAGAAAACTTAGCCCAACACGGGGCTTCAAACACCTGTTGATAAAAATCTGCTTTATCATTCTCATGGCCAAAGCTAGTCCCCAGGCATACCGTAGGTTGCTGAGATCTTACTTAAGAGTTAACACTGCAGACTTTAAGGGCGAGAAACCTGATCCAGTGATTAGGAGTTGAAAAGCCAAACGCTTCAGTGAGCAGTACTTTTGGACCATTCACACTAGCTGAAGGAGGAAGCCCAAGGAAGACCCATGTGCTATGGAGTCTTGGGTAAGCAGGCAACAGAGGGGAGGCAAGGGCTATTTCTGAGCACTTTTGGGCCAGGAATCGTGGAAAGCAAACATTACATAGATGTGTGTTTACCGTTTATACCATCTTTGTGATATATGAGTGTTATCTCCTTTTACAGGTGAGGAAAATGAAGCTGAAGGTCACAAACAGGCTGAAATCCAGATGTGAAGTCAGCCCCATGAAGCTCTGTGGGAGAGAGTGTCTTTGTTGCCCATGAATTTGAAGTTCTTGCTTTGTTGTGAAAGAATTCAGAGATGAAGTGACAGGGAAGAAGTGGATTTATTTAGAGAGAAACACATTCCATAGACAGAGTGTGGGCCATCTCAGAAGGAGAGAGAGAGAGACAGAGCCTCATTTTGATGACATGGTTCATTTTTAGGGGCTGGGTAGTTTCATAGGTGGGTGTTGGAGAAGACTCTTTAGAGTCCCTTGGACTGCAAAGAGATCCAACCAGTCCATCCTAAAGGGAATCAGTCCTGAATATTCATTGGAAGGATGGATGCTGAAGCTGAAACTTCAATACTTGGGCCACATAATGCAAAGAGCTGACTCATTGGAAAAGACCCTGATGCTGGGAAAGATTGAAGGCAGGAGAAGGGGATGACAGAGGATGAAATGGTTGGATGGCATCACAGACTTGATGGACATGAATTTGAGTAAGCTCCAGGAGTTGGTGATGGAGAGGAAGGCTTGGCATGCTGCAGTTCATGGGGTCTCAAAGAGTCAGACATGACTGAGTGACTGAAATGAACTGAACTGAACACTAGGGAGGATTAGTCCAAATATTTTGAGGAAGGGGAAGGATTTCCAGGAATTGGGCCACCACCCACTCTTTGGCCTTTCATGGTTAGCCTCGGAACTGTTGTGGCTCTGTCTTATTTTGATGCTAGAGCACAACAGTGAGTGAATAATGAGGCTCAAGGCCTGCGGGGAGTCAAGTCTTCTGCCGTCTTGGATCACGTTGGTGCTAACCAGTCTTTGTCATGTCCTATGGCGTGTCATTCTGTTAAAGGCTGTGACCTGCCCCCTACCCTCCTGTTTCACCTTCAGCTGTAGGTTGGAAGTGAGGGTTGTTAGCAGATAACCTCCAAGGGCATTTTGCTTGTAAACATCAACTATAGTTCTCCACCTCATACCCAATAAGACCGTTTCTAAACCTGGGGGATGCCTTCCAGTCCCAGAAGTAGCAGTCTTCCCTTTGTACTAAATTGATGAATCCAGCATAATAAACCAACTCTCTCTATAGCTAGTTTTCATCTTAAGACTTGAAAACATCTTACAAGTTATGGAAACTGGCACTTTCAAACTTTTGTGAGAAAAAAAATGAGAAAAATTTGACCATATCAACATTTAAAAATTTGGATTCCGTAATTCCATCTGATGCTGGGGTGTTTCTCTCTTGAATAAAAGTCTGGAGGTAGCACTGAAGCTAGTGTAACAGCTCAGCACCGTGGCGTCCTCTGGCACAGAAGATCCTCCAAGGCCAGGGCCCTGTCGTCCCTCCGATGCGGTCCTTGTCACTGTGGTCTGAGGTATGGGCTAGAACTCCAGACACAACGTCTGTATAAATCACATTGTTAGTTTTAAACCTATGCAATTGCTAACGGTTGGCATTCCCATGGTGAGATCTGTGCTCTTACATTATCCTGGGTGTGTGTGTGTGGTTATACATTGGTACAACCTTTCTGGGGGAAAATCTGATACTCTGTATTATGAGCCATACATGTATATAATCTTTCACCCAGTATTTCTATTTCTAGGGGCATATTTATCTCTATCTCCCCTTGAATCTGGCTGACTTGCTCTGACTTGGAGAAAGAAGCAGAAGTGATATCCTGGGACATCCAAGCTCAGGCCTTAGGAGATTTATCAGCTGCATACATTTCTCCTCCTTGGGAGTGAGCCATCACGCTATAAGGAAGCTCAGGTTTCACTATGGAATGATAAGAGATCACCTTGGAAGAAGAGACATTTTTCTTTTTCTTCTTTTCTAACTGATGTATAGTTGATTTATAATGTGGTATTAGCTTCAGATGTATAGCACAGATATTCAAATAGATAGGTGATAGAAAGATAGATATCACTTTTCAGATTCTTTTCCCTTATAGGTTATTATAAAATATTTAGTACATTTCCCGTGCTACAGTAGGTCCTTGTCCGTCATCTATTTTACATATGGTTGTGTGGATATGTTAATCCCCAAATTCCCAATTTAAGGAGAGACTATCTTTGATGATATTGCCTCAGTCAAGCTCTCAGCTGAATGCAGCCACATGTGTGACTTCAGCTATACCACATGGAACAGGATGTCTCAGCTGAGCCCAGTCAATGCACAGAATAGTGAGAAATAAATCACTGTTGTTTTTTCAAGCCATTAAGTTTTGAGGTGGTTTGTCACGCAGCAACAGAAATGAAACCATATCTTAAAGGCACAATGAGAGATATCAAAAAATATTTGTGTGCAAGGATGCTCATAAAGAACATAAAGAAACAGTAGAATTCATTTAAGAGCCTAAGGTCGTCTTCTGTTTTGCACTTTGGCTACTCAGAAACCATTCCCACTTTCATTTCATAAACGAATGCAGAATTTCCTTTATGAAAACCTTCTCCCCATTTCCAATCAGTGTGGCTCCAGTGAGGTTTCCCCCACGCCAGGAGTGGATATTCTCAGACCCAGCTGCAGATCCCCATGGGGTTGGTCAAGAGATGGGCCTGACTCACACATCGTGGTCACAATCAGTGGGTCCCAGACTTGAACAGGAGTGACAGGAAAGAGTGCTTTCTTCCTTTGGGGACTGATGACAGTCAGAGATGACTGGAGGTAAGAGTTCCTAAGAGGTTGGGAATTAAATGAACACTCCACAAGGCAGACTTGAAAGAGAGAGAGAACCAGTTCTAGATGACATGTTTGAATCCCAAGATCAAGTCACATAGTAGGACACAGAGGCTTTCTGGGTATAGGAACCAATAAAAGCCCTTTATTAGCTTAACCCAGTTGAGTGTTTTATCTCTTGCAAACCAAGATTCCTAACTAATAAAAGCCCTCTCAGGGAAAGTTTGTTTGCAAAAGAACAGACATCCATTCAAATTAATTCCAGAAAGGAAAGGAAGTAAAGGAAGGAGAGAAGGGAGAAGAAGGAAGTAAGGAAGGGTGTAAAGAAAGGAGAGCCCCTTGGACTGCAAGGAGATCCAACCAGTCCATCCTAGAGGAAATCAGTCCTGAATATTCATTGGAAGGGCTGATGCTGAAGCTGAAGCTCCAATACTCTGGCCACCTGATGTGAAAAACTGACTAATTGGAAAAGAATCTGATGCTGGGAAAGATCGAAGGCAGGAGGAGAAGGGGACGACAGAGGATGACATGGTTGGATGGCATCACCGACTCAATGGACATGGGTTTGAGCAAGCTCTGGAGGTGGTGATAGACAGGGAGTCCTGGCATGCTGCAGTCCGTGGGGTCACAAAGAGTAGGATACGACTGAGTGACTGAACTGAACTGAAAGAAAGGGGAGAATCTTATGGGCTTCATAAAACTACTTACCCAACCACAAATCTCTCCAGTTCTCTCAAAGTCTCAGTTTTAAATGCACCTACACAATTTCTCCCTGTTTTTATAGCCCACTTCTGTCCCCTTCATACAGACTTCATCATTATAACCTCAATCCCTATCATTTATACTACCTTTAAATTCATTTCCACAAATTTGACCAGTATAGTTTTAGTATCTCCAATGTTAAATTCCTAAAGGAAAAGTGTGATAGGATCAGCTTTGACTGTCCACTTGTGGTCCAATCAGTCATATCCAAAGGCAAAGATTATGAGATCTCTAGGGGTTGCTTTTTCAGTGGCTATGAGCTGATACCACTCTAAGGGCAGAAAGCAAAGAGGAATTAAAGAACCTCTTGATGAGGATGAAAGAGAAGAGTGAAAAATCTGGCTTAAACTCAACGTTCAAAAAATTAAGATTATGGCATCTGGTCACATCACTTCATGAAAAATATGGGAACAAAGTGGAAGCAGTGACATATTTTCTCTTCTTGGGTTCCAAAATCACTGCAGATGGTGACTGAAATTAAAAGACACTTGCTCCTTGGAAGGAAAGGTATGACAAACCTAGACAGCATATTAAAAAGCAAAGACATCACTTTGCCAATAAAGGTCTGTATAGTCTAAGCTATGGTTTTTCCAGTAGTCATGTATGGATGTGAGAGCTGGACCATAAAGAAGGCTAAGCACAGTACTGATGCCTTTAAACTCTGGTTTTGGAGAAGACTCTTGAGAGTCCCTTGGACTGCAATAAGATCAAACCAGTCAATCCTAAAAAAAAAAAACTCTGAATATTCATTCATTGAAAGGCCTGATGCAGAAGCTCCAATACTTTGGCCACCTGATGCGAAGAGCTAGCTCACTGGAAAAAGACCCTCATGTTGGGAAAATTCAGGGCAAGAGGAGAAGGGAATGGCAGAGGATGAGATGGTAACATAGCATCACTGACTCAATGGACATTAAATCTGAGCAAACTCTAGGAGAGAGTGAAGAACAGGGAAGCCTGATGTGCTGCAGTCCATGGGGTCACGGAGTCCACCATGACCTGCAACTGAACAACAATAACAATAAAATGAGCTGGATAGATTTTCTAAAGAAAGATGTGGGCAAGGAGTAAATTATATGTATGTCTAGAACATCACAAGGCAAAGAAGGAATGAGCAACCAAACAGTAATATATTATGGAATATCAAGCAACCACCAGAACCATGCTTTCAAAAAATGCTTAATATCCTTCAACAAATGGGACAACTGGATTTCCACATGCAAAAAAAAGAAGTTGGATCCTTACCTCATACCATATATAAAATTTAACTGAAAATAGATGAAGGAGCTAAACGAAAGCACTCAAAATTATAAAACCCTTAGAAGAAAATATAGGTATACATCGCTATGATGTTGGTTTCAGCGTTGGTTTTTTAGATATGACACTAAAAACATAGGTAACAAAAGAAAAAATAGATAAAATGGATTTCACAAAAATTAAAATCTTCTAATGTGTATCAAAGGACACTATCAACAGTGTGCTTAAAAGGCTACCCATAGAATGAGAGAAAATATTTGCAAATTATATATCTGATAATGACTTAATATCCAATACATATAAATAACTTTTTAAACTCACTAACAAATAGAAAAACAATCCAACTTAAAAATGGCAAAGGACTTGAATAGACATTTCTTTAAAGAAGATATACAAATGGCTAATAAAAACATGAATAAATGTTCAATGTTATTAGTCATTAAGGAAATGCAAATCAAACCCGAGAGCTATCACTTCATCTCATTAAAACTCTTAGAACAATAGATAGATGTAAATATTCATGGCCTTGCTTTAAGCAGTGGTTTCTTAGATATGACATCAAAAATACAAGCAACAAAAGGAGAAATAAAGCATACCATCAAGAAAATGAACATAAAACCCACAGAAAAGAGCCAATACTGCACCTGTGAACTGAAAATACAAAGAACTCTTACAACTCAACAACAAACTGACCAATAACCCATTTTTTAATGGGCAAAGGATTTTAAGGAATATTTCTCCAAAGAAGACATTAAACTTGGCAAATATTTCACAAAAAGATGTTCAATATCATTAATCATTAGAGAAATACAAATCAGATACCACTGTAGTCCCATGAAGATGACTAAAATTTTAAAAGATAGAAAATAAGAGCTGGCAAGCCTGAGAAACTGCGACCCTTACACATTGCTGGTGGGAAAGCAAAATGGCATAGCTGCTTTCAAGAAACTTTTTGGCAGTTCCTCAAAAAGTTAAACACTGAATTACCATATGACCCAGTCACTCCACTCCAAGGTACGTACCCCAGAAACTGAGAACATGTCCACACAGACACCTGTACCCAAGTGTTCACAGTAGCCAAAGACAGAATCGAAATAAGCACCAGTCGATGGACTGGCAAAACCAGTGTGGTTCGTTCACACAATTGAATGTTAATCAGCAGTAAAGAGGAAAGAAATACTGATACCACATGGGTGAGCCTCGAAAACATTATTCTAATTAAAGAAGCCAGACAGAAAAGGCCATACGTTATTGACCCATCTGTAGGAAATAACCCTGAATAGGCAACATATAGGAACAGAAAGTGAATTAATGTTTTCCAGATGCTGCGGGGGCAGGGAGAATGGGTAATGACCGCTATCAGCTATAGAATTTCTTTTTGATGTGATAAAACTGTGCTGAAATTTGATAGTAGTGATGTTTGTACAACTCTGAATATGCTAAAAACATGCTGAATTGTATACTTCAAAAGGATACATTTATGATATGTGGGTTATATCTCAACAAAGCTATTCATTTTTAAATGTCCATATTTATTTTTTATTTCATCTTTTTTTAATATAAAATTAATACTTGTTCATGTAAATGTCATGCTTTTCAGAGTTGATAATACAAAAAAGAATTCAGTAGCAACTGCCCTCAAGAGAGCCCCTGGTAGTGATTTGGGGCAGAGGTCAAAGGGTTATTTCTCTAAATATCCATTTTTTACAAAAATCCTACATTTTACATGCTGTTACAATTGTAAAATTTGATCAAAGCCACATTCTTAAGCCAGTAAATGTAACTGTACCTCCTTTGTTCTTGTTATTTAGTATAAGTGTGTGTGTTCATGCGTATGCATGCTAAGTTGCTTCAGTCCTATTCACCTGTTTGCGACCCCACGAACTGTAACCTGCCAGGCTCCTCTGTCCCTGGGGTTGTCCAGGCAAGAACACTGGAGTGGGTTGCCATGCCCTCCTCCAGGGCACCTTCCCGACCCGGAGATAGAACCCATGTCTTCATTGGCAGGCGGGTTCTTTACCAGTAGTGCCACCTGGGAAGCCCATTTAGTGTTATGCTGTATAAATATAATATTTTACCACTTCTGAATCTCTGTACCTATTTTTTTTTACCTTGTAGTATTGTGTTTATAGGGCTTTCCTGTGGCTCAGCTGGTAAAGAATCTGCCTGCAGAGCAGGAGACCTGGGTTCGATCCCTGGGTTGGGAAGGTCCCCTGGACGAGGGAATGGCTCCCCACTCCAGTATTCTGGCCTAGAGAATTCCATGGACTCTATAGTCCACGGGGTCACAAAGAGTCAGACATGACTGAGTAACTTTCACTATTGTGCTTATTTCTATGTAACAAATTACACCAAAATTTAGTAGCTTCAAACAACAAACGTCATTATCTCCTTGTTTCAGGAGTTTGGAAGTGGCTTAAGGATTTCTGGCTCAGGATTTCTCACAGGAGTGCTATCAGGACATCAGCCAGAGTCCAGTCGCCTGAAGGTTTGAGCAGGGCTGGGGGTTTCATGTCTAAGGTTGCTGATTTGTACATGTGGCAAGATGTTGCTGGTTGTTGGTAGGAGGCCTTGTAGCTCGCCACGAGGACCTCTGCTGCTCGAGCATCTTTTTTATGATAGGAGTACAGCTGCCTTACCACGCCGTGCTGGCTTCTGCTGGACAACGAAGCAGATCCGCCATGTGTGCACACATGCCCCCTCCCTCTGGGGCCTCCCTCCCGAAGTTTCCAAACGGGTAAAAGTCACAGCAAACGTGTGGGTGTCTTCTCAAGTAATGTGGTGGATATCAGCCTAATCTGCCTACTTCTATTTCTCAACCTCTTATAACACATCCCATATTTCTCTGGGGGAACTGCCTCTCTCTATTCCGTATGGTTCTGGTGGGGATGCAAAGCAGAATAGTCTGCTCCTCTGGCCGTCGTCATCAGTCCAGTGGGAGAGCCTCGGATCTAAGCAGAGCTAATCAGATTCCTTGCATGGATTTCACACATGGATATGGGAAAGAGAAGATCTTTCTTTGCTGAAGGTAGCTCCCTGATACAGAGGAACCTGGACTTCCCCGAAGCCAGACTACTCCTTCCCTACCACCAGCAGAGAGCCCCCTTAGGGACAGAAAAATAGAATGAGAATGAGCCCACTGCACAAAGAGATACAGAGAGTGAGCTAGCGACATCACTCCAGCACTGGATCCAGCCCTCCCTGAAGCAAGATCCACCCCTGGACTGCCCAGGTATCTAATAAATTCCCTTTATTGGAACCGGATTTCTGTCTCTAGTCACTGGAAGCCTTCCATTATCCAGCGTCTTTTCACACCTGATTTCTGACTGGAGCGCCGGATGCTCCAGTTCTCCATGTGCACACGTGCTAAATCGCTCAGTCTTGTCCAACTCTGTGTGACCCCACGGACTGTTGCCCGCCAGGCTCCTCTGTCCATGGAGATTCTCCAGGCGAGAACACTGGAGTGGGTTGCCATGCCCTCCGCCAGGGGACCTTCCCGACGCAGGGATCAAAGCCGTGTCTCTGGGGTCTCCTGCACTGGCAGGAGGGTTCTTCACCACTCACGCCACCTGGGAAGCCCCCTCACCCCAGTTTTCTAGTTTGTGCTAAAAGAGAAATGTCCCCCTCCCCAGCCCCATGCTCACGTGCCTGCAGTCAGCACAATTCACACAGCCCCTAAACACCTAGCGGCTGTTGAATTAAACTGGTTCCCTGGTTTCCTAGCAACCAAGCTCCCTCTCCCCTTCCTCACACACTGGTACCCTTTCTGACATCTCCTTTTCAAAGCGGCCCTTAATGTGTGTGTTCAGGAAAAGGAGAAGGCAAGGAAACACACACATATCCTTCTCCCTGAAACCCTAGACCCAGACCGCGGGTGAGAAATGGCCGAGCGGGGAGGTTCAGCACCTTCTCTGGCAGACTAGAAATAGCAGGAGATTTTGCTTCACTGCTGATTTCTTGCTCACTTATACCTGATTACTTTTGTAAAATTAATAGTACCTGTTTTAATCAGCGTGGAAAGACATAGCGATGTAGACTGGGTGACTTAAATAACAGAAAGGTATTTCTCACAGTTCTATAGGTGGGAAGACTGGCGGGGGTTGGGGGCCCAGCAGGCTCAGGTTCTGGGGAGAACGTTTCCTGGCTTGAGGGCCACCCACGGGCTCCTCACCGGCCTTTCCAGTGCTCGCATGTGAAGGGAGACAGAGACACAGAAAGAGCTTCCGCTTCTTCTAAGGCCGCCAATCTCATCGTGAGGGCCCCACCCTCATGACTTCATCTAACCCTAATTACCTCTCAAAGGCCTCCAAATACCATCCCACTGGGGGGTTAAGGCGTCAACATACAAATCTTCAAAGGATGCAAACATTCTGTCCATAACGGAACCTGAATATTACTCAAATATTGTTCATATTTGGAATTCACACAACATTCATAATAGCCATGCAAAAGGACAGACTATATTTACATCACAACTTACCTCATAGAGGAATCATTAAGGGACTTGTCCAGAGTCACACAGTCAGAAGACCAGAGCACAGTACTCCTCTTCTCTGCAGACTAATTCCATTGTCTTCTGAGTTTAGAGGCTTTTATCATTTCGTCAGCCATGTGCTGTGTTATCCAGGCCCCATGATGGTTGGACTGAAGAGCATCTGTCACTATCATTTGGCAATGCCCAGGGGCCTTTCCCTGCATCTCAGATCGCATACCAGCTTATGCTGAAATCAGTTAATAAAGAGGTAAACATTATAACAAACGTGGCTACAGAGGGTGCGCAGCTTTACAAGAGTAGCAGACTGGAATTATTCCCACTCTGAACGTCAACTGTACTGGCACCTCTGTCCATCCCAAGGCTGCCCTGGAGGCTGAGTCAGCCTTGACCCCAGACTGTAGCCCTCATTCACCGCATCAACCCGTCGCCAGGAGTCCACCTCCACAGCAGGATGGGTATCCACCCCATCACCACAGCACACGCAACACCCAGTTAAACGTGGGCCAACAGATAAGCAGTGATTTCAGATAAACAATTTTTTTTAAGTAGAAGATCCACGGGAGAAGGGATAGGCTACCCACTCTAGTATTTTTGGGCTTCCCTTGTGGCTCAGCTGGTAAAGAATCCATCTGCCTGCAATGCGGGAGACCTGGGTTCGATCCCTTGGTTGGGATAATCCTCTGGAGAAGGGAAAGGCTACCCACCCCAGTATTCTGGCCTGGAGAATTCCATGGACTGTATAGTCCATTGGGTCACAAAGAGTCGGACATGACTGAGTGACTTCCACTTACTCACTCATATGATATTTGAGACATACTTATTTGTTGCAGATTTGAATTTCAGACTCAATTGGGCATCCTGTATTTTTATTTACTAATTCTGGCAACCCTGTCTCTTATCTGCCTCCACTCCTCATGGCTGGCAGAAAAATCTTTTGAAAATGCTAAACTGATCTGTCAGTCTCCTGCCTGAACTCTCCAATATGTGTGTTTATTCTTAAAAACCCAGCTCCTTCACATTAAGCCCTGCAGGATCTAATCTCTGAAGGTAAATATTTTGAGTTCTGGATCCAAACCGCCTGGGGGCTCGTTTTCAGTGTCCCACTCAAAGGAGCCTTCCTGGTATCCAGATTCTAACTGAGTAATCCCCCTGTACTCTTGAGTCCTTTGCTTTTCCTACTATAGCCCTTGTCAGTATGGGGGAGGGGTCAATTGTTTTACCTGTCTCTGGTTTCCAAGTAAGGGGACCACTGCTAGGGGGACACTCCCAGCCTCCTGCCCCATCCCTGCCAAGGGAGCTGCGACGCCTCTGGCTGGTGGGTGTGAGTGAAGGAACTCCTGGTCTGCTAGTCCCTCCACCTGCAGAGGCGGCTGGTCTAGACCTCCACACCCGCAAGGTAGGCCTGACGGGACAGGCTTAGCCCTCGTGGCCTGAGGTTTCAGGAAGAGAGGTGATAGGTGCAATTCATGGCATAAACCACCCCAGCTGGCCATCCATACCTCTGTCGTAGCTTCTCAGCCATGAAGACGGTATTTTTATCTACATTTCCTTCTGAGCCTTCTAACATTTCTAAACCAAGGGGAGAAGGGGGTGGTGATGAAGGGTAGTGTGTTGTTAGCCTTCCAAACCTTCAATAGCACTCACTAGACATTCATATTTGTACGTTGAGGTTTATTTGTTTACTGTGTCTATTTTATTTGCTGTCATATCCCCAGGGCCTTACGACAGTGCTAGGCACAGACTTCTACCTTTTCAGTCTTTTCAAATATCAAATATCCACCCCATCACTATAACATACACAACACCCAGCTAAATGTGGGCCAACATATAAGCTATCATTTCAGATAAACAATAAGCCTTTTTTCTTTCTAAGTAGAAGTAAGATCCGCTGGAAAAGGGATAGGCTACCCACTCCAGTGTTCTTGGGCTTCCCTTATGGTTCAGCTGGTAAAGAATCCGCCTGCAATGCGGGAGACCTGGGTGATGGGACAAGCAGGACCTTGTCGCTTGCACAGTGCTGCCACCCCCCATCGCTCTGAGCAGAGCAAAGCCTGGGCCTGGGGTGGGAACTGGGTGCTCCCTCCGCTTACCTGGTGGCAGCTGTTGGGCACTTCCGTGCTGTGAAGCACCCGAGGCTGTGCCCAAGCTCATCGTGAAAGTGCACCATGAGTGATTAGTGAAGTCTGCCGCACCCACCGGCGTGGTCAGGGGAGGACAGCTGGCTCAGGTTTGTCTGCCTTGGCTTGGAAGCACAAGGGGCTGTGATGTCCCCACCAGACACACCAGCTCGCAGCAAAGCTCGTGTGACCTGCCCTTGTCCTGTGGCCGCAGGTTTGGGTGGTCCGTTACCTCCTGCCAGGCTCGTCGCATAGCTGCGCTGTCCTTCAAAAGCAGCCCTAGTCCCCTCCCCCCTGGCTTCCTCCTCTTTCCCACTGGGTCCGCTGGAGGCCAGCAGGTAGCACCTCCAGAAATCATGGAGGGTTTCCTGCCCACACATCTCACTGCAGTGGGAAGAAACACGGGCACACTGGCCTCAGGGGACACAAATGGCAAACAGGACCTCTCATGAAACGGTCAGTGTGTCTGCAGTCCAGACTGCTTTTTTTAAGACTTGGAGCTCTGTCTAAGGGAAGTCTCCTGAGCGTGACCTTGATCTTGAAGTTGGTGATATTCTGGCTAGCATGGTCTGCTTCCGTCAATTCAAGCCAAGCTACTAGCTTTGGTTTCTGAGGCTTTTATCTGTGTTCCTGCATGGTCTCTAGGGCTGTGGGCATCCCTCACGGCAGTCCTAAGGACACATAGTATGTGGCTCCCGCCGAAGGTGGCCACACGACCCTTCACCGTTCAGCTGGTCTCTGCCCTCACGCGACTTTGCCCCAGGCTCTCCAGGGTCTTAATCACCATCCTCACCGCATCGCTTGCTTTAGGTCTTCTTTTCCCATCTGAACTTCATGGCCTTTGCATTTCTGACCGTGGCTATCACCTACCCCAGTTGGGGAAACTTCTCCTAGCCCAGCAGTTCTCAACCATGGCTGCACATTAGAATCACTTGGGAGTTTCAGATGTTAAACCTGATGCCCAAGTGGCACCCAGGCCAACTAGATTAAAATCCCAGGGATATAGCCTGAGATGCTGTACTTTTTAAATCTCCCCAGGTGATTCCAACTATAGGCCAAGGCGAGAACCCAGCCCTGCTGTGGACACTTGCCAATTACCATTCAGAGATTCAACTATATAGTTTAATATATATAATCACATAGCTAAAAGCAACCTCCGACTTTCATAAAACATGGGTGGGAAGAACCTCAGAGGCATCCAGCGTTTATGGAACAATAGCCTTGCAGATGCCCCCTAACAAGGGAAAAAAAAGAGATACTGTCCTCAAACAACTTTGGAAAATATGTCATTCTACATATTCCTTCAGAATTGCCACAGAAATGAGCTCCAAAGTTTTTGAGAAATTCTGGAAAACACTACATGTTCTACGTATTTCTTCATCCTACGTATTCCTTCAGAATTACAACACACATGAGCTCCAAAGGTTCAGAGAAATGCCACAAAGAGAAAAAAGACAGCAGGAATCTATTTAACCTGACCTTAGATTTCCCAAGTTTATTTAAGGACAAGAATTAACATCTCAAGGACCCATTGCAAAACACTTGGTCCAACTCTCATTTGGTGAAGGCATGAAGGGGTTAAGTGATTCAAATCCCTGAACACTCCCTCAGACCACCGTGGGATGAATATTTGTGTTACCAAGGATTGGATTCAGTTTTCTTGTAAATATCTCCCATCACAGGAAGGTCTTCCCTGGTGACTCAAATAGTAAAGAATCAGCCTGTAATTCAGAATTGGGTTTGATCTCTGGGTTGGGAAGATCCTCTGGAGCAGGGAATGGCTACCCACTTCAATATTCTTGCTAGAGAATTCCATGGACAGAGAAGCCTGTTGGGCTATAGTCCATGGGGTCGCAGAGTCGGGCGGGACTGAGCGACTAACACTTGGGCTTTCATCACAGGAAGCTCTTCCTCCCACTGGGGTGTATCTCTGCATTTCTTCACCTAAGACAAGGTGATTAAGGTTCAAAAGTACCAAACATCCTATGGTGACAGTGTTAGGAACAATTGCTGTTTGAATATTTCATCTGACATATAAATACTCTATTTGAATTTGCTTATCAGTTCAACAAATAGGTATCGAACTGCTTTTGCCTGGGAGTAGCTCATACGTGCATTCAACAGGAGTTAGTACAGCTATGGAGTAACAACAATCATAACAGCTAACTCTTCCACCGCACTTACCATGGGCTGACCACTCACAGGCTTTACCTGTATTGACTCATTGCAGTCTCACCGCAACCTCTTCAAGGTCGTTGTCACTATTATCCCCATTTCACAGCTGGAAAACTGAGCCAGAAAGAGAGTAAATAATTTGTCCAAGGTCACAGTGCCAACCAGTGGTGGAGCAGGCCTTCCAAGCCGGGCAGTCTGGCTCCAGAGGTCAGGCCCCTAACTACTTCTCTACACCATAGACTTCGGAGAGTGTGGGTGACTATTTAAACAGTGGGGACGTTTCTGAAAGTGAAGTCGCTCAGTCATGTCCGACTCGCTGCGACCCCGCGGACTGTAGCCTCCCAGGCTCCTCCATCCATGGGATTTTCCAGGAAAGAGTAATGGAATGGGTTGCTATTTCCTTTCTCCAGGGGGTCTTCCTGACCCAGGGATGGAACCCAGGTCTCCTGCACCACAGGCAGACGGTCTGAGCCATACTTGCAAACAGAAGTATGCAAGATACGTCTCTTCTTAGTCTTCATATTTCACTTTAACTTTTCATTGAGACCTCCTTCGGCCAGGTCTCTTAGTTTCCTTCAGTAGGTCTCCTGTTTTCCCTGTAGTTATTTGTAAAATGCACGGAGGGAAGATAGGTCCTACTGGGGTTAAAGATGTTGATGCATATGGGCCTCTTGCCTCAGCCGCCATCTTTCCACACTAGTTTCCATGGAGGAATATTTACCCCATCTGAGCCTCACGTTCCTGACCCTGGGCTTCTCTGGGCCCAGCTGTTGGTGTCCTCCAGGGACTTCTTGGACACAGAGGGCCCACCCACCGCCCCATTTGGGGTACGCGGCCCCAGGAGACCGCGGAGCTGCCGTAATCTCCTACTTCTCCCTCCGCCCCATCTGGAGCTGCTGTAGTGCCCATCAGTGCCACAGCCAGCGACCACACATTTCAGTTCAAATGAACTGATCCTTTTAAAGTGTTGTTTGACTCCGAGTGCCAGGATTCTGAGGATTCTTGTGTCTTTGTTCACCGGGGATATTGTCTTGATATTGGGTTTGGTATCAGAATGATGGTGTCCTCAGAGAATGGGTTTGAGAGTGTTCCTTCCTGTGACTTCATCAACAGTTTCAGAAGGAGGGGTGTTAACTCTTCTCTGAATGTTTCCTAGGATTTGCTTGTGAAGTCATTTGATCCTGGAGTTTTGTTGGGATTTTTTAATCACAGTTTCAACTTCAGTACTTGTGATTGGCCTGCTCATATTTCCCATTTCTTCCTGTTTCAGTCACCTCACGTGGTTCAGAATGGCCATCATCAAAAAAAAAAAAAAAAATCTACAAACAATAAATGCTGGAGAGAGTGTGGAGAGAAGGGAAACTCTCCTACACCGTGGGTGGGAATGTAAATGGTACAACCAGGATGGAGAATAGTATGGAGGGTCCTTAAAAACTAAGAATAGAGTTACCATATGATCCTGTAATCTCACTCCTGGGCATATATCTGGAGAAAAACGTGATTCAAAAGGATACATGGACCCTGACATTCATTGAAGGACTGTTAACAATAGCCAAGACAAGGAAGCAACGTAAATGTCATTGACAGATGAATGAATAAGGAAGATGTACATGTATACAATGGACTACTACTCAGTCATCAAAAATAATGAGATAATGCCATTTGCAGCAAAGTGGATGGACCTAGACATTGTCATACAGAGAGAGGTCAGACAGAGAAGGAGATACTGCATGACGTCACTTATACCTGAGATTTTCTTTAAAAAAGACACAATCTATTTGAAAAAGCAGAAACAGGTTTACAGACTTAGAGAAGGAACTTATGGTTACAAGGGGGGAAGCATCGGGGAAAGGGATAGTTAGGGAGTTTGCGATGGACATGTACACAGCTAAATTTAAAATGGATAACCAATAGGGACCGACTGTATAGCACAGGGAACTCTGCTCAACATTAGGTAACAACCTAAACAGAAAAAGAATTTGAAAGAGAATAGATACACATACACGTATAACTGAATCACTTTGCTGTCTACCTGAAATTAACACAACATTGTTAATCAGCTATACTATAACATAAAATCAAAAGCTTCAGAGGTTGACAAATTTAATTAAAATCTTTTAAAAATCAAGAATTCAATTCCTCAGCCACACTGGCCGCATTTCAAGGGCTCATGAGCCACACATGGCTAGTGGCTTCCGTGTTAGACAGATACAGAACATCTCTTATCACGTTGTAGACAAAGAGGATCCCAGGCTGCTCCCAGGCCCAGCCAGGCCTTGGTGAGGCCAAAGGGCCTGGTGATCTTGCCCCAGGTCAGGTTTCCAAATGCAGGGTCTTCCCCCTCCCTTGCCCCAGGTCTTGGCTCAGCAGGCGCCAACCTGGTCTAAGAGGCCTACCTAGCCCATCAAGCCTCCCCCTTCTCTCCTCGCCCACAAGCTTGCCACCCTGGGCAGTCCCAGCTTGTTTGGAAGGCAAGAGGCCTTGCTATTCTTCCAAACCCATTGCCTTTGCTAGACCCTTCCAGGAAGGGCCTAAGCTTTACATCTCAAAATCCAAAAAAAAAAAGAAAAAAAGGAACTTACTTACGAAACAGAAATTGAACAACACATAGAAAACAAATTTCCGGTTACCAAAGAGGAAACGGTGGGGGAGAGAGAAATTAGGAATGTGGAATTAACATATATACAATACTATATATAAAATAGATAAAGAAGGACTGTGTTGCTATTGTGTAGCAGAGGGAATTCTACTCAATATTCTGTTATAACCTATAAAGGAAAATAATCTGAAGAAGAATAGATAAATATATATGCTGTTGTTTAGTTGCTTCAGTCATGTCTGACTACGTGACCTTATAAACTGTAGTCCTCCAGGCTCCTCTGTCCATGGGATTCTCCAGGCAAGAATACTGTAGTGGGTTGCCGTGCTCTCCTCCTTTGAGGCAGATTCTTTACCTCTGAACTATCAGGGAATCCCGTGTGTGTGTGTTGTAGCCACGTGTTCCGGGAAACAGACTCACTCAGAAGGACAATGCAGAGAGTGGGGTGCAGTTTATTACACCGGCGGGCCCAAGGCAGAGTCTCCTCTTAGCCAACGACCCCGACCATTTTTGCGAAAACCTTATATACCCTAAGTATACGTACCCAAACCTGCCTCCCCAAATTCCCTGAAACTAGTCTGAACAAAGGAAAAGAAAGATCCAATCAAAGTTAACCTGTGATTCATATGCCTTACGCCTAGGGAGTTAACAGTGGGCAGCTATCAATAGGCCTGTGGTCACGCCCCAATAAGCATAATAGAATGTGTGATTCTGTTCGGTTACACAGATAGTTAGGGTGTTCTTTTAGGCTATGGAGAGTCTAGGTACGAGCCCTGGGGCTCTTCCATCCTGGGGGTCTGGTTTTCCAGTTGGGATGTTGTTTCCATAAACACTGGGCACAGAGCTCAAAGTCCACAGCCCGGCCCAGGATGGAGTCCTGCTTTCAAGATGGAGCCTGTTCTGTCTGTTTCCTCCTTCACACACACACATATACGTATAGCTGAATCCCTGCCCTGTACACCTGGAACTAACATAACATTCTCAATCAAGTATACTTCAATTAAAAAAAAAAAGAAAGGAAGAAAATAAAGAAACAGGTAAACCTCAAAGTCCAAGGGAAGAGCGCTTTTTCCTCAGAGGTCCACTCTCCCTGAGGCAGAGAGCCCGCATGAAGCGTTCCAAATGTTGTCCTCTACATAGTCACACAGAGAATATGGAAATACCGACGGAATGAATGCCAGCTTGATGATTCGATGAGAAGATATGACAAGGGGATCTGACCTGGGTTGAGCGAGGGGTTCAGAGAGCATGGCCTGCTCTCAGTTTGAAGTGCACATCGAATGTGACCTCACCGCACCCCCGGCACCCCAGCCCCCACCTGTGCCGGTCGAATCAGCCGAGCCCAGAGGCTCCCCGCAGGCTCCCAGCTGCCTCACAGAAGCCCGGGGACCCTTCAGAAGCTAAAGTCAGACCGTGTGGCTCGTGTGTGAAGTCTGTGGTGGCTCTCTATCTCCCGGGGGCACGGAGTCCCCGCCCGCCCGCCCGCTCTCCTGCCCGCTCAGCCGGCCCCAGCCCCGGGCCTCCTGGCTCACCCCTAGATAAGCCGAGGGCACTCCTGCTCCTGGGGCCGCTGCTGCACCTCCTGCTCATGCCCTCACTTCCTCCAGTCTCTGCTCAGAGGGCCTCCAGCAGAGACCCTCCCCTGCCCACCAGTCTACAGGGGGAATCCCATCTCTGTCTCAGCTTCTCCCCTCTTACTGTGCTTACTTCTGGGCTTCCCTGGTGGCTCAGAGGGTAAAGCGTCTGCCTGCAATGCAGGAGACCTGGGTTCGATCCCTGGGTTGGGAAAATCCCCTGGAGAAGGAAATGGCGACCCCCTCCAGTATTCTTGCCTGGAGAATCTCATGGACAGAGGAGCCTGATAGGCTACAGTCCATGGGGTCCCAAAGAGTTGGACACGACTGAGCGACTTCACTTCACTTTTACTAATATATTGTTCAAGCACAACTTTCTAAAAGACACGATTCACAGGCATCCCTGCATTAAGGAACAGAAGGTAAGTGTCCACATCGGTATCAGATATTACAGCCATTCTGATCACAGTGCATTTACATTTTATGAGTAAAACAGTGTCTAAGGGATTCAAATAACTTAAGACAAAATATCTTGCACATGCATATATATATTCAAAAACACTGCCACACCTTGGGCAACCCCTGACTGGAGACGGGTTTTCTTGATATCTGTGTCTTTCATCTTCCAGTTAAAAGTGTCTACTCATGCTGACGTCTCAGACTTTGAAGACAACACATTCATTATCCACAAACACAGACCCTACATTTCAATACGGTTGGGCATCCCAGGAACAGATTATCTCTGGTGATTCTTGTTACATCTGCCAACTGGATGACCATCAAAACACTTCCTTTGCTTTTTCAGATAAAAGATGACTAATTTGAAAAGGGCATCTGTCTTTCTAAGGGTAAATATTCTATCTTTGGGTTCTGGAGAGACATTTGAAAACAGTGACATTTTTTTCAATATTATGTTTTCAAGGTTATGAAATACTAAGGCTACTTCATGCGTAACTTTTTTTTTTTAATAAGAAGAGCTATATAGCTGACCCTTGGACAATGTGGGTTTGAACCGCACAGGTCCACTTAGATGTGGATTTTTTCAATGGTAAACACTACCATACTACATCGTGCACAGTCGGCTGAATCTGAGGGTGCGGCCTGTGGATACAGAGGACCCGCTCACGGAGCGGGCTGACTGTAAGGTAGACATGGCTTTCCCGCTGCCCGGGGGTCAGCACCCCTCAGCCGCCCCACCCACTTTGTCCAGTGCTCAACTGTAGTTCCCTAAGAAGCACACCTGGCCCCCTCCGTCTTTGTGCATCTGGTTAATCACTCGTGCTACATAATGACCTATGTCCGTCTGCTTCACCGCTCTGAGCCCAGAGCCGAGGCAAGCCCAGCGCCTAGCACACAGTAGGGTAGCAATACAAACTTGCGGCCTGACTGGCTACCCCACCGGCTCCTTCCTGTCTCCTTTTGTGGCAGCATGCTCGTCCTTTCCCCGTCCGTTCATACTGACGCTAGCGCACACCCCGCCTCGCAGGCTGCCCACACTCAGCCTCTGCCCCCAGCGCCCGGCCAAAATCCCACGTCCGTCACACTGCTCACCGAAGGAGACTTACTGCAGAGGCTAAAAGTGTCAGGGAGAGCAGACTTACGATTACCAAGGGGGGAGGCAGGAGGGATAAAGGGGGAAGTTGGGATTGACATGCACCACTGTGCTGGGCTGTGCTGCGCGTAGTCGCTCAGCTGTGTCCGGCTCTCTGTGTCTCTCTCCTCTGTGGCCAGGCTCTTCTGTCCATGGGGATTCTCCAGGCAAGGATACTGGAGAGGGATGCCATGCCCTCCTCCAATATACACACTACTATCGATAGAACGGATACCTAGCAGGAACCTACTGTATAGCTTACTAAGGGAACTCTGCTCAACACTCTATATGGGGAAAGACTCTGAAACAGTGGGTGCATGTTTGTGTGTAACTGATGACACAGGAAACTAACACAACATGTACATCAACTATACTCCACAAAAACCGATTTTTTAAAGTGAGAGGTCTGGAATCAGACTACGCGCGTTCAAACCCTGGCTTGTGCACTTGTGTGACCCTGGGCACGTTACTTGACCTTTCTTTGTCTTATTTCTGTCATCATTAGAACAAAGGTAACATTACAGCCTGTGCTATAGAGGGGCTTCCCAGATGGCTCGGTGGTAAAGAACCCACCTGCCAATGCAGGAGACTCAGGAGACCCAGGTTCAGACCCTGGGTCGGGAACCTCCCCTGGGGAAGGGAATGGCAACCCACTCCCGTACGCTTGCCTGAAAAATTCCTTGACAGAGGAGCCTGGTGGGCTACAGTCCATGGAGTCGCAAAGTGTCAGACATGACTGAGCCACTGAAAATACACACATGTGCTACAGAGTTGCTGTGAAAATTAACTGAAATAAAATATAAAGCACTTATGAAAAGGTTTTGGCATATACTAAGTATCTGTAAATGTCAGAAATTATTAATATTATCAGTATAAGCATCAAGTATAAATTCCTGAACTTTATCCAATACATTCTACCATCTGATCTTAGTGGATATCTTTAATTTTATCTCTTCAGTTCTACCACTTCCCCAACCTTGTGAGCCATCTGCTGAGCTGACGGTTCTGGTTATGGTCAGGTTCTGACCCATAACTTCAGCTATCCCCCTCTGGGATTTTCGTCCTATCTTTCTGTCCCCCTGGAAAGCCCTCTTACTTCTGTTTGTATCATTTCCATCCTTCAGAGGACATGATATTTTGCTTCCATGAAGCCTTCCCTGATCTGATCAGGTCCCGCTGGTCTTACCTGGACCCCTGAGGAATATGGCCCCTTACCCCCAGGGAAGCAAATACTGCCCAGGGGCAACTCATGCTTTTTTTCTCATACAACTGAACTGAACAAAATCCTCAGTTTATAACACACTATCATCACTGGTCAGTGGAAGCGGCTGTATTCTATCTTATTGCATTTTATTATTTGTTTGTTTTTTTAAAAAAGTTTCTCTTCTATCCTCCAATCCCAATCCCAGAATTCACACATTATTATATTCTGTCTCTCACTCTGCTTCTTGCTTTTCCACCCTAACAATTTCTCTTTAAGATCTATCCATTTGATATACAAATCTTTCTATTATGTCTTCTATTCCTTGTAGCATCTTAATATTTCACTTTTTTATTTATTTATTTTTTTGGCTTAGACTGCATTTTACTGCTCCATTCTCTCCCTGAAAGGCAGTGAAGTTGTTTCAAGTTTTTTGTTGTTAAGAAAAATTCTGGGATGAAAATCTTCTAGTCCTCAGTCTGTTTACCTACTTATTCCTTCACTCAACATGTATCGATCAGGTATGTACTCTATTCTCTATAGAGTTCTGGGCATCTAGCATGAACAAAAATAGAATCCTTCCCCTTCTTTTTGTAGGAGATAATAATAGACAAATAAATGATGCTAGGTTACGATAAGTGCAAAGAGAATAATTCAGGAAAAAGAGGAATTTGGCAGAGACGGGGATGAAGTGAGGGAGCGGGCAGTGCTGACGTGCGGAGAAGGAGCTTCAGGCAGAAGGAGCAGGAGGTGCAAAGGCCCTGAGGTGGCCGTGTGCGGGGCTGCTCCGGGGAGCGCGGTGGGTGCCGCTAATGCAGAATGAGAGAGCGGAGGCTGACCGGTGATGAGGTCACATGGGGAGGCCAGAGTCCAATCAGAGGGAGTCCTAGGGCCAGGAAAGGGCTCCAGCTTCCGGTCTGAGTGAGTGGGAAGGTTTTGAGGAAAAGAGTAGCAAGGTCTCACTGACCTTAGGAAGACACCCCAGCAGCTGGGTGGAGAACAGACTGGTGTAGAGTGAGGGTAAGGGGGGTCCAGTGAGAAACCCATCACAGGGGTCCTGGAGGAGACCGGTGTGAGAAGGAGGGAAAGAGTCAACGGTGACCCTGGGAACTCTGACCTGGGCAGCGGGGAGGCGGGGTCACCGTTTGCTAAGAGGGAGAAGGGAGCAAGTTCCAGGGGCAGAGCGATAGTCTGGTTCTGAGCATATCTGAAACACTCATCAGACAGCTAAGTGGAGCTGTCAAGTAGGTAGATGGCTTCTGGAGTTTGGGATCAAGGTCTGGACTGGAGATAAACTTGGGAAGTCATCCTGCTATGTACGATCTTTAAAGCCAAGATTTCCTAGGGAGTGAGCATAGACTGACAAGATAACAGGGCCACAAACACACGGGGTCTGGAAAGGCCATTAGGAGCCAGCGAGGGAAAATGAGAAGGAGAGGCCATGAGTCAGAAGAACCCAGCGCAGAATCTGCCCCTGGGGCAATGAAGACGGGGCTCAAGAAGCAGGACACCATCAGTAGTGTCAGAAGACGCTGACGAGCCCAGCTAAGAGGAAGGCTGAGAATTATAGACAGTGCTTTGGAGAAAATTCGCTCTAGAGGAGAGGATAAAAGTGGAGGAAAGTATAGAGGGGAATGTATGACAGAGGAAAGTTTTCTTTTCTTTTTTTCCCGCCTTTCTCCTCTCTCTCCTTTCCCTTGTCTTCCTCTCCTTCTTGTAGGAAGTCCTCCTATAGGACTCATACCTACATGAGGGCTTCGTTAGCCTGCTGATGTGAATGACCCAACAGGGAGGGGAAAAGTCGATGATGCAGAAGAAAGAGGGGACAATCCAGGTTCTGGAGGAGGCAAAAGAGATGGGCAGAGTCAGGATCAGAAGAAAGGCATAGGATCAGGTGATAGATTTGATGATAGGAGCGTACAGACATGTTTTCTGTTCACTTCTGTTTTCTCAGGTCAGTAAGGAGTGAGGTCATCAGTGGAATATGAGGAAGGCAAAGAGGGTATTAGAGGAGAGCAATTAAAAAGGAGAGAAATGGGGTTAGGGAATGTTGCAGGATTAGCAGGAGCACTGCAGACTGACCCGTAGAGCAGGCGGGATGGGGGTGAGCCTCCGCGGGCCCGGGCAGAGGAGAGTGTGAGGCTGTGGGTGTGCAGGGACACAAACCTCTAGGACGCTGTGGATCACTCTCCAGAGTGCCTGCATCCCTGCGCATTCATTTTGCATTCTCAGAAGAGCTTTATAAAATCCAGAGTTGGTCAGTTCAGTTGCTCACTCCCGTCTGACTCTTTGTGACCCCATGGACTG
This sequence comes from Antilocapra americana, assembly GCA_007570785.1. Lineage (NCBI taxonomy): Eukaryota > Metazoa > Chordata > Mammalia > Artiodactyla > Antilocapridae > Antilocapra > Antilocapra americana. Next base: position 10,637,908 of record ML664172.1, on the reverse strand, counting down.
CAGCATGCCAGGCCTCCCTGTCCATCTCCCGGAGCTTGTTCAAACCCATGTCCATTGAGTCGGTGATGCCATCCAGCCATCTCATCCTCTGTCGTCCCCTTCTCTTCCTGCCCTCAATCTTTTCCAGCCTCAGGGTCTTTTCCAATGAGTCAGTTCTTTGCATCAGGTGGCCAAAGTACTGGAGTTCCATCTTCAGCATCAGTCCTTCCAATGAACACCCAAGACTGATCTCCTTTAGGATGGACTGGTTGGACCTCCTTGCAGTCCAAGGGACTCTCAAGAATATCCTCCAACACCACAGTTCAAAAGCACCAATTCTTTGACACTCAACCTTCTTTGTGGTCCAACTCTCACATCTGTACATGACTACTGGGAAAATCATAGCTTTGACTAGATGGACCTTTGTTGGCAAAGTGATGTCTCTGCTTTTTTAATATGCTGTCCAGGTTTGTCATAGGTTTTCTTCCAAGGAGCAAGTGTCTTTTAATTTCATGGCTGTAGTCATTGTCTGCAGTGATTTTGGAGCCCAAGAAAATAAAGTCTGTCACTGCTTCCATTGTTTCCCCACCTATTTGCCATGAAGTGATGGGACTGGATGCCATGATCTCAGTTTTTTGAATGTTGAGCTTTAAGCCAAGTTTTTCACTCTCCTCTTTGACCTTCATCAAGAGGCTCTTTAGTTCCTCTTTGCTTTCTACCATAAGGGTGTGGTTGCATATCTGAGGTTATTGATATTTCTCCTGGCAACCTTGATTCCAGCTAGGAATCATTAAATCTTGTTTCCAGTGTTAATATTTGCCAGAAGTTTGAGGGTAGACTTGTCATGCCCTATATAGTTTTCATTTCTCTGATTCCCGAAGTTGAGCATCTCATTCCATGCTTTTCTACTTCCCCTTCTGTGAAATGCTTATTACATTTGTCCTAATTTAGGTTTCCCTGAAAGAAGACTCTCAATGACTTGAGTGCAAATATTTTATTCAATCAAGGGAGTAAAGATGGTGAGACAAGGAAAAAGAAAATCAAAACAAACAAACAGTGGGGATGAGGAGGTTGCTACTGTGTGTACCCGAGGCTCCATCCTGCTGGGGACCCTCTGAGGAACCACGCTGGATACTCGCCAACATTGTCCAACAAACAAATGGAAAAACCTGGCTGTTTATATGCTACCCCTCATCCTCATTGGCTGAGGACCACCTATAGGCAGATTCAGCCTTCAGCCCTTACAGTTTGCATGGCACCTAAGTTGAATATCTCCCACAGTGCCAGAAAGAACATTTGGATCCAGAGAGAGAGGTCCCACACAGAGGTAGGAACCAACAGTCTGTCACAGCTGTTGGTAAAGCCAGAGGAGGCCACAGGGAGGTGGGCAGGGTGTAGCCACAATATCCTTTTCTTTATCTGATTTGCAGGAGTTCAATGTATTTTCTAAATATTTCTGAGTCAGTTATTTAACTTATATGCAGAGTATATCATGAGAAACTCTGGGCTGAAAGAAGCACAAGCTGGAATCAAGATTGCTGGGAGAAATAGCAATAACCTCAGATATACAGATGACACCACCCTCATGGCAGAAAGTGAAGAAGAACTAAAAAGCCTCTTGACGAAGGTGAAAGAGGAGAGTGAAAAAATTGGCTTAAAGCTCAACATTCAGAAAACTAAGATCATAGCATCTGGTCCCATCACTTCATGGGAAATAGATGGGGAAAAAGTGGAAATAGTGTCAGACTTTATTTGGGGGGGGCTCCAAAATCACTGCAGATGGTGACTGCAGCCATGAAATCAAAAGACACCTACTCCTTAGAAGAAAAGTTATGACCAACCTAGATAGCATATTTAAAAATAGAGACATTACTTTGCCAGCAAAGGTCCGTCTAGTCAAGGCTATGGTTTTTCCAGTAGTCATGCATGGATGTGAGAGTTGGATGGTGAAGAAAACTGAGCACCAACGAATTGCCGCTTTTGAACTGTGGTGTTGGAGAAGACTCTTGAGAGTCCCTTGAACTGCAAGGAGCTCCAACCAGTCCATCCTAAAGGAGATCAGTCCTGGGTGTTCATTGGAAAGACTGATGTTGAAGCTAAAACTCCAATACTTCAGCCACCTCATGCCAAGAATTGCTCATTGGAAAAGACCCTAATGCTGGGGAAGATTGGGGGCAGGAGGAGAAGGGGATGACAGAGGATGAGATGGCTGGATGGCATCACCAACTCAATGGACATGAGTTTTGGTAGACTCCGGGAGTTGGTGATGGACAGGGAGACCTAGCATGCTGCAGTTCATGGGGTCACAAAGAGTTGGACACCACTGAGAGACTGATCCACCCTTTCTTCTAATAGATATATAGCTTTCCTTTTCATATTTGGTTTTTCACTGTCAAAAAAGTTTTATTGTTGTTGTTAGGTTACTTTTCCCCAGGTAGCAAGCCAGTTTCCCAGAGACTATTGAGAAATAATCCATCTTCCCCTCCAGGCTATGACGTCCATACATACAAGCTCTCTTGCACAGAATGGTTAGCTAGAGTCTATCCATTTGGCATCTATTCAGTTCTTCAGGGCTTCCCTGGTGGCTCAGAGAGTAAAGATTTGGTGTGCAATGCAGGGACCTGGGTTCGATCCCTGGATCAGGAAGATCCCCTGAATGGCTACCCACTCCAGTATTCTTGCCTGGAGAATTCCATGGACAGGGCAGCCTTGAGGGATATGGTTCACGGGGTCACAAAGAGTCAGACGTGACTGAACAACTAACACTTTCACTTTTTCATTTCTTCAACCCAGTCTTTATTTTGACAATTATATTTTGTATATCCAGTATCTTTGGTTGACGCTCCTTCAAAACCACCAATTCTTGTTTTATGCTTTCAGCATCTTACTTAGGAAGAACTGACTCACTGGAAAAGACCCGGATGCTAAAAAAGATTGAAGGCAGGAGGAGAAGGAGATGACAGAGGATGAGATGGCTGGATGGCATCACCACCTCAATGGACATGAGTTTGAGCAAGCTCTGGGAGTTGGTGATGGACAGAGAGGCCTGGCGTGCTGCAGTCCATGGGGCCGCAGAGAGACAGGGACGACTAAACAGCTGAACTGAGCTGAATTTAGGATTAAGATTCCCATTCACATCTGTCAGTAGGTCTCCTCGTGCTGCTACAGATTGTTCTGTTTGTGGTTATTCTCTCACAGTACTTTTTTTCTTAGACTGCCCAATGAGTTTTGGCTGGGCTTATCTTCAATCATTTGAAACCATTGACCACCTCTACTTCTGAGGTCTAACTGGGAAAAGTAGCAAAAGCCAAGGCATGGTGGGTGCGAGGAATGGGTGAGATACATCTTTCTGTGGATGGCCAAGTCTAATGACACCCAGTGTTCCTTTGAGTGCCTCCCCAAGGACCACCCCTTCCCTCATTCCAGGATCCTCCTGGGACAGCCACCCATTCTGGCCCATAGTGGCCAACTGCATCCCAGCCGAACTGTCTTGCAACCTGCCATCTCTGTCTACCCATGCCCCATCCCCATCCAAGACTTTTTTCTAAACAAAACATGCCAAGATCCTTCAATAATTCCTCATGTCATGGCTTACAAACTCCTGATTAACACCAATGGGCATATTTTAATTCATCTCTGTCCTTCTCAAGATGTGGCATCCAGGCCAGAATACAATGCCCCAGGGGTTCATAAGATTTAATATTTGGCCAGGTAAATATCAAGGTAAGGTTTTAAAAATTCTTTCTGTGTACTTTCTTTAAACCAGCAAGTTTTCAGTGTATACTTAAAGTCTTAAGTCTTCGAGGGGAAATTGTAACATGTGAGAAAATTATCCTAGCAAACAAGAGTGAGATTGTTCTAATCACAGAATGAACAGCAAGGAAAGAATAAATGGAGATGGGATGGTTAAGAGAAGGATACATAGCAGGCTTCACAGGCATGTGTATCATCACTACTGCCAGCCACCCTGGGACAGAGAAATCATGAGGACGCCAAGGAGGAGACACGATGAAATGTAAAGAAAGAATGAAGGGTGTGGGCTTACGAATGGGAAAAAGAAAGATTCTGGGGTTTGGAAAATTCCAGAAAGAATTAAATTCAGAAATGTGAAACCTTGAAAACAAAGTGGAAATATTCATGAAATTTTCCCATCCATTCCTGAGGGCAGTTTTGCTTTCTCTCATTTTGTTTGCTAAGCTTTTGGTTGGTCCTGTCTTTCTTTCTTTCCTTATTAGGTCATGTCACACAGCTTGTGGGATCTTGGTTCCCAGACCAGGGATTGAACCCGTGTCTCCCACAGTGAGTGCCAGACTCTTGGGAATTCCCTGAAGGCAGTTTAAACAATGACAAAAGAAAGGATTATCTTTTTAGGTGAATGAAATTCATCACATAAATTATTTGCCTATTGCCTTCCCAGCTTCTGTTCTCTAAAAATGTCTTTTAAAAACTATATAATAAGGACATTTCCATGTAAAACTGTTAGAGGAAAGCCTGTGATTAAATCAGGGACTGTGCTTTTGGCAGATAAAGCCAACCTGTTTTGAAATTTATGAATGTTTCCATTTTCACGTATAGGAGGAGACAAGATGGAAAATTTTACTTAAAAAGGTATTTTATTGTTGGCTAATTCACACCACCCTCTTGTAGATCTAGGTCTCAAAGGCATGGGGGCTTATGTGTTTGTGGAATGAAAGCAGAAAAAATGAGTAAATAAGCGAAAAATAAGAAGAAAGAAGAAATTAAGAGGAGGGGGAAGAAAGAAGGAAAGCGTGTGAGCAGCACGGTCAGGATTCGGGATGTCGAGGGCCACCCTCTGGGCCGTGTGGTCCGAGGAGCGCCCAACAAGCAGGGCAGACACTTCCGTGACCCTTCTCCTGTTCCTCCACCTGCTGGAGCGCTGGAAAGGAGATGGTCCACATTTGCAAATTAACCAAAATGATGATGAGATGTTTTTCTCTACTCTTTTACCAGGATTCCTTCTTAAAAAGGTATTTGATGTGTTCTCCTCCCCTCTGTGAGCTTCCCTGGTGGTTCAGATGGTAAAGAGTCGGCCTGCAGTGTGGGAGACCCAGGTTCAATCCCTGGGTTGAGAAGATCCCTTGGAGGAGGGTGTGGCAACCCACTCCAGTATTCTTGCCTGGAGAATCCCATGGACAGAGGAGACTTGAGGGCTACAGTCCATGGGATCACAGAGAGTTGGAACAATGAACACTTTCTGTATTATAGCAGCCCAAGCAGACAAATAGCCACTTTACAAAACAAAAGGAACTTTGCAGGTGCGATTAAACTAAGGATCTAGACATCAGTAGATTATCCTGGAATAGTTGAATGGACCCAGTGCAGTAAAACAAAGAATGGTGATTTCCTCATAAGAGGAGAGGGCTTCCCAGGTGGCGCTAGTGGTAAAGAACCCATCTGCCAATGCAAGACACATAAGATCTCTGCATGAGAAAGATCCCCTGGAGGAGGGCATGGCAGCCCACTCCAGTGTTCTTGCCTGGGGAGTCCCAGGGACAGAGGAGCCTGGCTGGCTGCAGTCCACAGGGTCGCACAGAGTCAAACACCACTGAGCGACTTCGCAGACCTAAGGGAAAGGCAGGAGGGCTGGAGTCAGAGAGGACGTGAGGACAGGAACAGATCACAGAGAGGTCTGAATCTCGCTCCCTAGTGGATGGAAAGACCCCCAGACAGGGGGGTACTGGCTTTGAAGGAGGAGACGCATCAACAGTGAAAGACAGCATCCTGGGCACATGGAGCGGCGGGGAGATGCTGAGATGTGTGATGAAGCCAAGACCCCAAAATGTGAGTGGTAGAATTTAGGGGGTGCGTCAGTGGTGCTAACTTAAAATTCTTTAAACTTTTCTCTGTGTTTGAAATTTAAAAAAATAGTATGTTTTGGAAAAGCAAAAAGATAGTTAGATATTATGGTTTTTCAAAAATTTCTGTTATTTCACTTCCAGAAACAACACGTTGTCTTCTCCTTGCCTCTTCCCTCACAAAGGCTTTGAATTTCTGTGTAAGTTTTTTGTTTCTGCCTATTTCCAATGTGTGGTCCCACTGGTGCTCCTGTTTTAGAAAAGGCCTGAACGCCGAAAGGTAATCAGAGCCTGAGGAGGCTGAAGTCTTAACCTTCAAGTCAACAGCAACAAGCGGTTATCAGCTGGGTCAGCTAGCCTGAGGATAAAGGTATGTAACCCATGGAATGCTAAATGCAGGTTTGCTATGAACCGGCTTCTAACTTCTTAAGCCAGAAAACTGATCACTATCCTCACTTCAAAGGAAAAAAAACAGGGGGGCGGAGGGAGACAGAAATTGATGTGACCTTTGAGAAGAACTAGATTCCACCCCTACCTCTATGAGAAAATTCCCCTTTTTATGGGGAATACTATTGAGCAATGAAGAAAACAAGGCCTGTCTGGGGGTCTTTCCATCCACTAGGGAGCGAGATCAGGAGAAAATCTGTGGCTGTGACTTCTTGAGTTAAAAGTCTGCCTTTTTGTGTCTCTCGATAGCTAAAGAAGCCATCGTGGGGAGACTATGGGAAGAACCAGTTTCTCTGGAAAGTTCTCTGATACAGGTGTGGGAGTGGGGTGGTCATATGTTCATCCATTAGCTGCTGTTTCCCATACCCTGTAATGACGTCTGTCAGTGGAAAAATGTAGCCGGCCATATCAAACAAAGGATGTCACAGCTGCCCCAGTGGTGAGCCCTGAGGAAACTTAGGATGGAAACAGGATGCCTGCCATCTAGCAGTCAGCTGCTGCAGCCACCCCCAGAGACACACCTGAAGAGACAGAGAAAACACAGGATCCGGCCCCAGAGAGCTGAGATGCACATCAAAGGACTGACTGCAATGAGCCCAGGCTCTTCCCATATACATGCTCTTGTTGTTTAGACCCTAAGCCGTGTCTGACTCTTTGCCACCCCATGGTCTGTAGCCACCAGGCTCCTCTGTCCATGGGATTCTCCAGGCAAGAATACTGGAGTGGGTTGACGTTCCGTCTCCAGGGGATCTTCCCAACCCCAGGGATTGAGCCTGCATTTCCTGCTTGGTGGGCAGATTCTTTACCACTGAGTCAGCAGGGAAGCCCTCCCATATTCATAGAAAAGTGCTAAATTCATTAACCTGTGATGTCTGGTTTTAATTAGCAGCAACCTTCTGATATTCTGACTACCTGGTCTTTGTTGCAAAGACTCCTATATATCCTGACTCCTCCCTTACCTCTTTGGAGCAGTCCCTGTCTGACAGGCTGTGTCCCAGGCTTATGCTCTCAGTTTTGTCCGCCAAAGAAAATGTAAGTCTCAACTTTTAGGTCGTGTAATTTTTTTCCAGTAGACACTTTCTTACTCTACATTTTCTGTGGCCTGGTGGGGGCAGGCTGAGGCCTGTGGGTTTCCGCCTGAGGAGAGAGGCTGCAAAGAATTTCCAGTCCAATTTTGAGCCGTTTGGATTTCTAAGCTGGCCTTTGAGATGGTTGGATGGCATCACTGACTCAATGGATGTGAGTTTGAGCAGGCTCTGGGAGTTGGTGATGGACAGGGAGGCCTGGTATGCTGCAGCCCATGGGGTCGCAAAGAGTTGGACAGGACTGAGCGACTGAAGTGAACTGGACCGAAGCAGGCCTCTGAAATTCATGACAGGAAAGCAAAGGTTTTCATTTACAAAACCTGTGCTTTTTGAGAGAGAAAAAGCGTTTTGAGGCACAAAATGTTGCTTGGGGTATCAAAAGCAGAGACCTGAAGCACTCAGGACGTGCAGTGTTTTCAAACCACCGCCATTTTGCCGGGAGCTGAGACTATGCCAGCCGTCTTTGGGGAAGGCTGAGCCTTCACTACACATTTGCCCTCTCTGCACCTCAGCTTCCTCAGCAGGAAATGGACTGTAAAACACTGACCTGGCTGCCTGGCTGCCAGGATTAGGGATGTTCCTGGCACAGCCTCTGGCTCCCATTGTTTCCTTCCTTGTGTGCCGAGGGCCCTTCTGAAAGAAAGAAAAAAAGCAGACCCCGTCTTGGCCATTTCATAGTCTATATGTAATGAAATGAGAAAACTGCATTCTCCCAGTTGCTGGTAACCAGCTTGAACAGAATTTTATCTTTTTGTTTGAAAAAAATAGTTGATTAGTTCTTGGGGTGTGTGCTGTTTACTGAGGTTGCTGGTTCGGCTCCTTCTGGCAGATGGTAGGATATGCCACCCGCCCCCTTGAAGTCAGGTGTGGACATGTGAGTAGGAGTGACATGTGGGGGACCTTGTGAGCCAGAAAATCATTCTCCACATTCTCCTTCCCCCGCCATGTTGACCGCAACTGGCGGAGTTCTCAGCGGAGGAGTGTCCATCAGCTCAAGGCCTTTAAAGACGGTGACGCAGAGCAAAGGTCCCTGCTGACCTGTAGTGAATGATGTCACAAACAAGCAATGACCTTTGTTGTTTTAAAGCACTAATTTTGGGGGAGCTGTTGGTTACCACAGCATAACTTAGCTATCCTAACTACCCCATCCTTAAGGTGTCAGAGGAGACTCCAGGGCCTGGCTGTAGATGTGAGGGCCCTGCAGAGGACAAGAGGGAAGAATGTTCCCCATTGATGAAAGAGGAAGAATACAGAAGTGAAGCCAGAAACTGTGGAAAAGCTGGGACACTGCCGTATGCTTTCCGTCTTTGCAACATTCTCCTCTGAGATGAGACTTCGGCTTGTCTGGCATAGCAAAGTGTCCTGCTTTTCTTGGGCAACACCAGATCGGACTGAGAAGATGACATTGCCCAGGAAAACCCAGGACACTGAAGAGACTTTCAGATTTGAAGACTACTCCATTCTGACATTTAGCCCCATTGATGAAAATCACTCTTTGGTAATCACAAGGGCTTGCATTTTTGTTAGGTTGCCACCATCACGTAATTAAAAAGTCACGAGCTGTGACCCTGGGGTCGCACCTCGCAGGCTGATCAGACCTAAGATGCAGGTAAAAAGGGGCAGAAGGGCTTCCGGGTCAGCATTCTCCAGCCCCGTCACACCAGGGAGCCGCCTTCTTCGTGACCCTGCCAGCTGCAGACCTGCAGGCTATGACTTTCAAGGATCACCAGAGACACAAAGCCCAGGGGTTCAGAGCCTGGATGCTTTGACTCCCTGCCATCACCTAACTGGATGGTTTAGTCAGTGACTTCACCTCTCCGAGTTTCACATTCCTAATTGTAACGTATGGAAACCACTGTCCACCTCATAGGGTTGTTATACAGAATAAATGAAATATTGCATGTAAAAAAAAATTGCCTACACTTAGTGTTACCTGGCTTATACAAGCTTTCCATAGATGACAGCAGTTACCTCTTTTGAAGAATTACTTTGTACAACATTTTTTTCTCCTTGTTGATTTTATCACAATATCTTTGTTATAGAGTTTTATTCACAGAAAATCACTAACTGAGGTATTAGGTCCATTTTTAAATTGGTATAAGTGACGTGAAGTGAGATTTGGAGAGAAAGAAGGAACTCACATCCTCGGGTAACAGACCCTCTGCACTAGTTAGAAGCATTGCAGGTCATCCAGTATCCACTTTCCCCAGGCATACGTTGAAGCCTGCATGTCCTATGTGATCTAGTGCCTTCCTGCCTGCCCCAACCTTACCACACACATGCCTGCTCGTGAGCTGTGCTCAGCACACACTGGTGTATTTAACACCGACAGGCTTCACGCAAAGCTTGCTGCTTCCCAGGCCCCTACTTTGTGTCTCAAATGTTCTTCCATATCCCCTGTCCTTTGCTAAACATCCTCCAGAATGCGGCTTAGCTCCCACCCAGGGTGTGTGGGTACCCAGAGGCTGACAGGTCCAGAGATGATTGGAGCTGGACCATGATGACTGTTGATCAACCAGACTGGTGACCCCCACAGGCCAGTTCCTTACCCTCACTAAGCCTCATTTCCTCATCTACAAGGTGTGAAAGTATTGGTCGCTCAGTCATGACCGACTCTTTGAGACCCCAAGGACTGTAGCCCACCAGGCTTCTCTGTCCATGGAATTCTCCAGGCAAGAAGACTGGAGTGGGCTGCCATTCCCTTCTCCAGGAGAGCTTCCCAACTCGGGGACCGAACCTGGGTCTCCTGCATTGGAGGCAGATTCTTTAGTGTCTGAGCCGCCAGGGAAGCCCCATGAGGTGTGAGGACGATGCATCTGCCTGGAACAGTTATGAAGATTAAATGAGATCCTGAGAGGGGCCAGCCCAGCAATGTGGATCGCGTCGCAGGCCTGCCCAGTTCTGTCCCCACGAGTTCTCCCGCAGGGCTGACACCCTCCCCCCGATTGCAGGACGGAGGCAGACGCTCCCAAGCAGAAGGGCGCTCAGCCTGATGCATGGTCTGTGCTCCCGAGGGAAGCCCGTTTTCCCAGCTGTTCCTCACTGAAAGGGTTTCCCTTGTCACCGGGGTGGAGCGTCCTCACTCTCCCTGCCCCCTCTCTGGAGTCCTGTCTTCTCAGACGACCCCCGGGTTCACTACTCACAGTAATTCTCACGGCAGCCACGAGAAGGGAGCACAGCTAGGCTTTCTGGCAGCCTCAGAGGCATCGCGTTACTCTCTTGACAACTATGTCTTTGGCTGTGCTGCTCAGCGGGTGGGAATCTTAGTTTCCTGACCAGGGACCGAACCCAGGCCCCAGGCAGTGAGACCGCAGAGTCCGAACCACTGGTCGTTGTTCAGCCGGTCAGTCACGCCTGACCCTTTGCCACCCCATGGGCTGCAACCCCCCAGGCTGCCCCGTCCACGGATTCTCCAGGCAAGAACACCGGACTGGGGTGCCACCTCCTCCTCCTGAACCGCTGGCCCACCAGGCAATTCCCTTGACGGCTCTTCTAAGGAATTTCATCAGGGGCTCTCGGGAGAGCAGCACCAGAGCGTGGGTCTTACCCGTAAGTGAGCATCAGAATCGGCTGGGAGGGGGCTTGGTGACCCGCAGATCGCTGGGCCGGCCCTGACTCAGATCTGCATTTCCCGGCGGTGCCGAGGCTGCTGGAGTAGGGCCACACCCGAGAGCGTCTGTGCTGGGGCCGCAAGCCCGCTTCTTCCAGCCCCCCTGAGGGTCCTGGGCAGGGCCCAGGCTGCCCTCCCGAGGCTCCTGCTCTCAGGACCTGCTGGAGCCTGGTGCCATCTGCCTTCTCCCCTGGTTCCCCGATGGGAGCTCCCCTCGCCCTCCTCCTGCTCTCCTTCGCCTTCGCTGCCTCGACACTCTCTCCCCCTGGGGACCAGGTCTGTCTTGCTCACCACGGTGACCCCGGCACTTAGCCCAGCGCCTGGAGGGCAAGCACTCGTAAGTAAACCAGCTCATGCTGAACCGTGCGGATGCCCTCCTTGTGCGTGTGATTCCTGCATCGGTCAGGACAGACCAGGGTATGCTGCTGCAACAAATAGCACCCGCGTCTCAGCGGCTCGGACTTCAGGTAAAGGTTTGCTTCGTTTTCCCTGTGCCCACTGCAGGCTGGCAGGGTGCCGTCCTCGTGCCCACTCCAGGACCTGGTCTAAGTCACCTGGGCCATCCAGAACGCTGCTGCTGGAGCGTGGAGAAGCCCACACCAGACTCGGGTTTCATTGGCTAAGGCAGTTACACTGCCACTTCTGACTTCAGAGAAGTAGGAAGGCCGACACCCAGCACTGCCGTCGCAAGCAGGGAAGGATAACAGGACCCCGGGGCAGCAGTCCTGTGTCTCCCACCCCTACCTGTAATTGCTACCCTGGCTTCTAGACTTGTGTTTCCAAATGTCTGCTCGAAATTTATACCTGGTAGACCCTCTAGTATGTTGATTTTAAGACAGACTGTACTTCCATCAAGTTCCTCTTCTTCCTTTGTATCACTGGGTTTATCCCCAGGAAGAATGTATGGGTCCTGCCTCTTGGCCCTGTCTTTGCCCTCCCTTGCACGATCAGCTGTCATATCCAACCAATCACATGCCTCATATACCAGTGCGTGAATCCTATCTTACACCTGCCCTAAGTCACCCACTCATACCCATTCACGCACAAAGAGGTAGAAACACCCACCACGTGCCAGGAACTGCGCTGGGCTCTGGAGACACAGCACCGGGACAGAGGCCCAGCGCCGGCCCCGGGGAGCGTACAGTCGGAATGGTGATGACTTGACTGCGCAGGGGCCGTGTGATCACGGTTGTTACACAAGCTGTGATGGAGAAAAAGGAGGGCGGGGACATGTTCCAGGTAGGCCCGCGCCACCTCCTGCCCAGAACTGCTGCAGAAGCCTCTGCCACGGCCCTCCTCACCTTCTCAGTCTGCCCAGCACAGCAGAAGACTAGGGAGAGGAGAAGCGAGCCTCCTCTGCAAAGGACTTACCGTGGCATCCCTCTCTCCAGCGTTCTCAGCGAGTCTCCGCTGCCTCTAACAAAGGGACCTGCAAGGTTGGGCGAAGCCACACTGCTGACGGTCCTCCTTACCCGCCACACTTCCCAGCTTCTCGTCCTGCTGCGTGTCTGGAACATCTCCCAGTTCCTTGGGTCAAGATCCCACCCATTCTTCAGACGGCACGTCATCCCCTGTGAAGTGCTCCTTGTAAACCCATCTGAAATGACTTCCCCCTCCGGTCAACGCTGACAACCCTTGGTCTGACTTTCCCGAAGTATCTTTTCTGGATGTGTCATGTGCCTGCCCTGTCCTTCTAGGAGACCGTAACTTGACTGAAGAGGAGACCCGGCTGCATCGGGCTCCTGTTTCACGCCAGGCTCATCGATCGCAGCTGTCCAACCGCAGAATCCATTGGTGCTAGCAGGCTCCGGTCTCAGGAATCCAGGGAACTGCTGCCCTCTGCCCCCGTTTCTCCTTTTCTCCTGGCAGGAGTGCCTCAGGATGACTTGAGAGACTCCCTTGTTTCTCTGAGGGAGATCTGTGAGCTGTAATCTACTGCACCTACCCTCTGGAACTTTCTTCAACCTCTTGGTAAACTTTTCTGCTGAGCAAGATATATGTGCCTCTTCCTTCTCCCCTGCCTAGCCCCTCCAGTCTTTTTTTTTTCTTTTGCTGGTTTTGAATGGACATATTTCCACTTCCCTGCATGGGTTAAGGGACTAGGAACTGGTGGGTGAGTGGGGCTCATCGTGGCTTTGGAGACTGCCTGGCTTTGGTTTGAATCCTGGCTCTCCAGCCTAGTGCCCTAAGTGCAGTCAGTCAGTTCCGCCGCTCAGTCGTGTCCGACTCTCTGCCACCCCATGGACTGCAGCACGCCAGGCCTCCCTGTCCATCACCAACTCCTGGAGCTTACTCAGACTCATGCCCACTGAGTCAGTGATTCCTTAAGCTCAGGAAGAAGCTTTTCTTTCACCTAAGTAATGGGGATAGCCACCTTCCTGCCCCAGACATAGTGGGAAAATACACAGGAAGTGCTTTGCCCACTGAGCCCTCCCACCGATGCCTCAGCCAATGGGCACCACTAGTCCAGTTTGCCTTGCTCCCTCCCCGCCGCCCACGCTTAACTTCTCTAACCTCAGAACTGCCAGCCTGTGCCCACTGCTGCCCACCTCCCCCTCCTCTCCTGCCCCCTATCCCTTCCCCCCTTGACCCCCACCCTGCCCTCTGAGGAAGGGAGGAAGCAGGTGCCCGAGCAAGAGTGAACTAGACACAGGCCAGACCGCCTGCTTCAGATGCAGCCATCCAGTTTGTGGCATCTGGCCTGGAGAGGGGAGGGCGTCAGGTTGGGGGCTCACAAGTGCTCTTCAGCTCCTCTGGACAGCACTGCTCCAGCCATCACTCTCGCCCTGCCACCTGCTGCCGCAGGATGGCCTGCGTCCTCCCAGCCCGTCCGTGGGCCTCCTGGTCCAGCCCAGCTTGCTCCCTGCCAGGGTCCCACAGGAAGGAAGAGCTCCCCTCTCCCTTGCCCACTGTGGTCCAGCCAAAGCTGAACACTGGAGCCTGGCAGTGTTCCAGGGTGCCATATTGCAGGCTTCCTGCTAAAATATTGCACAGCGACAGGGAGGGTCCCTGGAAGGTTGTAGCAAAGGTTTCAATGGGCAAACTGTAATGGACTCTGCTTGTTCTCTGCCTGACTTTGGAGGGGCAGGCTGGGGGACCTCTGACAGCTACAGCTCCAGGGCCTGGGTTGGAGCTGCAGGAAATGTTCTCAGGTTCCCCACAACACAAACACTCTGGAGCCTAGAAGAAGGCATAGGGTTTATGAAACCTTTAGACCCAAGGTTTCCTGGTGATCTGGGGACAGGTCAGGACTATGACCCAACACCAAAGATGCTCTTGAGTCTAAGCAGCTGAAAGCACCAGCTATGATCAGTCAAGGGTTTCTAATAGGCAGAATATTAGGAATGATGGATAACACATGCCAGCCACTGAGCTAAGGTTTATATGCACGAAGCCTCTAATCCCCGTAACAATCCTAGAAAGCACTTTTACAGAGGAGTATTCATCACAGAGAGGGCCTATTCTAAATGGATGCCTGGACATTTCTCCCTCATACCTGGCTCCATAGGGGGATTGACTTTCAAATCCAACCGGCAGCAGCCAGCTACGTTTTCTATGATATAAAAATGTTAGGAATCATTGATTTTATTCATCCTTGCTATTGTAGTGGGGGAAGGGGATCATCTGTGTGTGCATGTGTGTGTGTGTGTGTGTGTGTGTGTATCTGTATTAAGAAGCACACTGTTCCTGTTCTTGGTCATCCACAGCTAAGCAAGGATCCATTGATTGGTCTTCATTAACCAAGCTACCTGATAGAGACTGTTGAGTGTCCTATGCCAGAATAAGTCAGTGTGACATTCTGATGTCTATTAACTACAGATATGCTTATTTTACAGTTTGTTCCTTAAAATCATACCTTATTTTTAGAATTGTAATAATAGCTGTTCAACAGTACATGAACCGTGAACTTCCAGATGTTCCAGCTGGATTTAGAAAAAACAAAAGAACCAGAGATCAAATTGCCAGCATTCACTGGATTATCGAAAAAACAAGAGAGTTTGAGAAAAACATCTACTTCTGCTTTATTGACTATGCCAAAGCTTTTGACTGTGTGGACCACAACAAACTGGAAAATTCTGAAAGAGATGGGAATATCAGACCACCTGACCTGCCTCTTGAGAAATCTGTATGCAGATCAGGAAGCAACAGTTAGAACTGGACATGAAACAACAGACTGGTTCCAAATTGGGAAAGGCTGTGTATTGTCATCCTGCTTATTTAACTTCTATGCAGAGTACATCATGAGAAAATCTGGGCTGGATGAAACACAAGTTGGAATCAAGATTGCCAGGAGAAATATCAATAACCTCGGATATGCAGATGACACCATCCTTATGGCAGAAAGTGAACAAGAACTAAAGAGCCTCTTGATGAAAGTGAAAGAAGAGAGTGAAAAAAATTGGCTTCAAACTCAACCCTCAGAAAACTAAGATCATGGCATCCAGTCCCATCACTTCATGGCAAATAGATGGGGAAACAGTGGAAACAGTGTCAGACTTTATTTTTTGGGGCTCCAAAATCACTGCAGGTGGTGACTGCAGCCATGAAATTAAAAGATGCTTGCTGCTTGGAAGAAAAGTTATGATCAACCTAGAGAGCATATTAAAAAGCAGAGACATTACTTTACCAACAAAGGTCCATCTAGTCAAGGCTATGGTTTTCCCAGTAGTCAAGTATGGATGTGAGAGTTGGACTATACTGAGCACCAAAGAATTTATGCTTTTGAACTGTGGTGTTGCAGAAGACTCTTGAGAGTCCCATGGACTGCAAGGAGATTCAACCAGCCAATCCAAAGGAAATCAGTCCTGAATATTCACTGGAAGGACTGATGCTGAAGCTGAAACTCCAATCCTTTGGCCACCTGATGCGAAGAACTGACTCACTGGAAAAGACCCTGATGCTGGGAAAGACTGAGGGCAGGAGGAGAAGGGGATGACAGAGGATGAGATGGTTGGATGGCATCACTGACTCAATGGACATGAGTCTGAGTAAACTCTGGGAGTTGCTGATAGACAGGGAGGCCTGGTGTGTTGCAGTCCATGGGGTCACAAAGAGTCCGACACAACTGAGCGACTGAACTGAACCGCATAATAGCTCACACTTCTCACGAGCTCTGCCCGTGTGCCAGACCCTCACCCCGCCACACAAGTGCTACCTCATCCCTTCCCACAGCCCCCCGACCCCCACCCCGGGTCTTCAGTGGACTTCAGCAGAGCTCTCACTTAGAGGAGGAAGGAGGCTGGGAAGCCGGGCTGCTCGCTGAGGTCACACAGGCAGGACCCCAGCTTGATCTGCCTCGGGAACCCCCTGGCTTGACTGCAAAGCACCCTGGGGTAAAAGTAGCTGATGGACTTTAAGATGGTGATTTAAAAATACAGAACATTAGGGGCAGAGAGAGCAAAAAGGAGGAAATTCATGAACTAATGGGGAGCTGGGCTTTCCAGCAGAAACCTGCTCTGATTGGAATGAAAGCCTCAAGCCACAGGGAAGCCGAGGCCTGAACGGGCCTGGAGGCCTTATTCGCAGCCTTCAGGGGTGTGGGAGGGAGCTGCGTGCTGCCTCAACGCCTGTCCTTGCCTCAGGTTCCCTTGTCTCTCCGCAGCCCACACCATTCTGCTCCAACAATGCCCATTCTCCCTGTCTCTGAATCCGCTGTCTGTCCTGGTGGATGATTTTTATTGACACCCTCTTATCTTTGAGGCTCCTGACTAATAGGAATGCATATTAGGAATTCATAAACTTGCTTTCAAAGACGCCCCACAGGAAGCTATACAATTTTTTCACACGTCACTTTGTCCCCTTCTAAGAAAAAAATAAGCCTACAATGGAACATAGCCAGTTAAAGACAAGGTCTTAAGTGAAAGCAATTGATTTTCTGTGAAGTCTTTTCTCAGAAGGCCTTTGAGAGAACAGCAGGGGTCCCCCCCCCCACTCCCCGGGGGTTCTCTTCCTTCTCATCTTGCAATGCTGAGCCGGCAGGGAGGTGTCAAGCCACACCGCAGAGCTGTGAGCCTGGCCCAGGCTTCAGTGTCTGTTCAGGGAGGGCGACAGGGGGCTGAGTGGCCTGAAACCAGCTCTTAGGTCACAGCCAGCAGGAGTCAGACAAGGGGGGAGTCACCGCTTGCTTTTCAGCTGCTAGTTGTGGGGGTGGGGTGGGGTAGGGGAACAGCAATTGAAGGCCCTGTAATAGTGGTTCCAGAGCCTCCTGGAGGGCGCAGCCCATGCCACTAAGGATGTCTGCGTCCTCTGCTTCACACACAGGAAGCGTCACCAACTGCAGCCATATCCAGGTGCGCCTGCTCTTTCTTCCTAAGAAAAGCCATTTGTTTTAAAAAAGTTAAACCCTAGGAGACGTACTTTAGACTAGTGTTGTCCAAGAGATATAACGGGGACCACATCAAATTTTCTAGTAGTCATTTTCAAATAGGTGGAAAGGTAAAAAGAAATAATCGAGTAATAGGTACATGATTTTAATAATGCATTTTATTTAAAACAATATACCCAAACCATCCTAACACATAAATCAATATCTTGAAGACTATTAATGAGTCATTCTGCATTCTTCTTTGTCATAGTAATCTCTGACCTCAGATGTGTATCTGCCCATCTCACCCGGGACCAGGCGCATTTCAAGGGCTCTTTGAGGGGCATGTGGCTCAAGGGTGTCTGACTGACTGCTGGATAGGGGTAAGTGCCTGGGTACACTGCTTTAAACAGATCTTCATAAAGTTCAAGGCTCACATAAAATCAGGGGTGCAGCTCTGTCCTAATCTTCCCACTTGCTCTCAAACAAACTGCGTGCATGTTGGAGGAAAGGATCCCACTCACAGCCATCATGTATTTCTTTGTTAATGAGTGATATGGATAATTTATTATGATTAGATTTATCTGATTGTATGGTTTCTAATCCAATTCCTAGCCTGTCAAATTTTATCCTATTCTATTTCCAAACACTTGATTTTTTTTAAGGGATCTTCACATTTGTATTAACCCTCTATATCCAAAGTGAAAGTGAAAGTCACTCAGTCGTGTCCAACTCTTAGAGACCTCATGGGCTACATAGTCCACGGAGTTCCCTAGGCCAGAATACTGGAGTGGGTAGCCTTTCCCTTCTCCAGGGGATCTTCCCAACCCAGGGGTCGAACCCAAGTCTCCCACATTGCAGGTGGATTCTTCACCAGCTGAGCCACAAGGGAAGCCCAAGAATACCGGAGCAGGTAGCCTACCCCTTCTCCAGAGGGTCTTCCTGACCCAGGAATTGAGCTGGGGTCTCCTGCATTGCAGGCAGATTCTTTACCAACTGAGCTGTGAGGGAAGCACTTTGGATCTATATCCAAAGTGTCCACTTAGAGATCTCAAACTCAACTTGTCCAAAACTGAATTTTTAAAAAAATTTTATTGAAAGGTAGTTGATTTACAATGCTGTGTTAGCTTCAGCTGTTTGGCAAAGTGATTCACTATAGATCTGTTCTTTTTTCATATAATGGAAAAGAATATGAAAAAAGAACAGATATATATGGTAGGTTCTTGTTGCTCATCTATTTTATATATAGTAGAGTATACATTTTAATCCCAAGCTCCTAATTTATCCCTCCCCACCTTGTGATTGCCTCTGGTTTGTCGTCTATGTCTATGAGTCTATTTCTTTTGTACATGAGTTCACTTGTATCTTCTTTTAAGAAGCCACATATAAGTGACATCATATGATATGTCTTTCTCTTTCTGACTTCACTTAGTATGATGATTTCTATGTCCATTTATGTTGCTGCATATAACATTACTTCATTCTTTTTTATTGCTAATATTCCATTGTATGTAAGTACCACATCTTTATCCATTCATCACTCAAAGGACATTTAGGTCGCTTTCATCCAAGCCTCGATTTTGGATCCTCCCTTCGCCACCCAAACAGAAAACCCTTGCTCTGCCTACAGCCTTCAACATCAGCTGACAGCAACTCCATCTTTGAAGTTACTCAGGTCAAAAACTTCAGAGTCATCTTGATTCCTCAGTTTCTCTCACAGCACACATCCAGTTCACCAACCCATCATGCCGGCTCCACCTTAAAGTTTATCCAGAAAGCACCACGTCTCACCATTACTTCTCTGACTAAGCCACCAGCCTCCCAGCATGATCCAGAAGACTCTCAAAACCTGTCAGATCCAGCTGTCTTGCTTTGAAAACTCTGCTGACTCCCTGTTTCACGCCCACCAGAACCAGCACTAACAGTGCCCTATAAACCAAACGCGACCCTCCCGGACCCGTTACCTCTCAGCCCTGTCTCTGTCCCTCCAGCCCCCTCCCTCTCTCTGCCTCTTGGATGCTCCAGCGCACCCTGGCCTCAAGACTTGTGTTCTAGCAGGCCCTCTTCCTCACCCGCTTCAGGGCTTCTGAGAGTGCCTTCTCCAGTCAATCCGTCTACCCCTACCCTCTCTCTCCAGCCTATTCCCTGCCTCCGCGTTCCCGGTCCCCATCCTGGCCGGCCTATTACACAGCCCCAGACACTCTCCTGCAAGTATCCACATGGCTCGCTCTCTGCCTCACTTGGCACAGGGTAGGCACGCAACAAATCTGTGATGAACAAGGGTATCTCCGCTATGCAATATAACGTACTCCAGTAAAACTTCCAAAAGCTTAAAAATATCCATTACACTTTCCTTCTCACACCCTCCGCAGACCATTTTTGGGCAGTTTTTTCATGTTTATAGTGGTTTTATTATAACAGAATGCTGGACCAGTTCTTTGCAAATTTATGAACTCAATAAAATTTCTCTTTATCTTCCCACCCTGTCTTTCAATACGGTGTCCCCATCTCTTTGTTTTGTTTTTTTTTTTAATTTTCTTTACTTTATTGTGTTGGTTTTGCCATACAATGACATGAATCCGCCATGGGTTTACATATGCTCCCCCTCCAGAACCCCCTCCCTCCTCCCTCCCGATTCCCTCCCCCTGGGACATCTCGGTGCACCAGCCCCGAGCATTAACCCTGGGCTGGCGATTGATTTTACATATGGTAATTCACATGTTTCAATGCCATTCTCCCATATCATCCCACCCTTGCCCTCTTCCACAGAGTCCACGAGTCTGTTCTATACATCTGCTTTCCTTTTGCTGTCTCGCATGCAGGGTTCTCGCTGCCATCTTTCTAAATTCCACATATATGCGTTAGTATACCGTATTGTTGTTTTTCCTTCTGGCTCCCCATCTCTGACTTTCTGTCTTGGATTTGTTGAACACCGTCTTGAGCCAGTCAGCAGGGACACACCAGAATTGCGATGGGTGTCTGGCGCAGTAATCAGTAGCCACATGTGGTTATTGAGCCCTTGAAATGTGGCTAGCACAGGTGAAGAAATGAATTTTTAATTAAAAGAAAAATTGTAATTGATTTAAATCTAAATAGCCACTTGTGGCTAGTGGCTACCTTATTGGAAACTGCAGCTCCATCTTTAAAGAATATTTATAAGCTCTTTGAGGAAAATATATCTTCTCTCATTATATAATTATAAAGGAAATCAATATGTCCTCTTTGTATTATTTTGAAGTATAGTTGATTTACAATGCTGTATTAATTTCTGCTGTGGGTGTGTGTACTCAGTCGTGTCTGATTCTTTGCGACCCTATGGACTGTAGCCCAACAGGCTCCTCTGTCCATGGGACTTTCCAGGCAAGAACACTGGAGTGGGTTGCCATTTCCTTCTCCAAATTTCTGCTGTACAGCAAAGTGATTCATTTATCCATGTATGCACATTCTCTTTTCATATTCTTTTTCATTATGGTTTATCCCAGGGTATTGAGTACAGTTCCCTGTGCTGTACGGTAAGATCTTGTTGTTCATCTACTCTGTATCTACTAGTCTGTACCTGCTAATCCAAACCCCCAGCCCATCCCTTCCCGACGAATCCTCCCCTTTGACAACCACAGGTCTGTTCTCTATGTCTGTGAGTCTGTTTCTATTTCGTAGGTAAAGTCATTTGTGTCATATTTTAGATTTCACACTTAAGTGGTATCAAGTGGTGTTTGTCTTTCTCTTCCTTTCTTCCCTTTATGATAATCTCTAGGTCCAACCATCATGTTGCTGCAAATGGAATTATTTCATTCTGTTTATGGCTGAGAAGTATTCCATTGTATATATGTACCACATCTTTATGCATTCATCAGTCAATAGGCATTTAGGTTGTTTCCACGTCTTGGCTACTGTGACTAGTGTTGTTATGGACACAGGGGTGCATGTTATACTGTGGTTTTAATTATACTGTTTGAATATACTGTTTTTGTCCAGAAAGTTTTGTCCAGATATATGGCCAGGAGTGGGGTTAGTGGATCATACGGCAATTCTATAGCTTCCTGAGGACCCTCAATTTGTACTGTTTTCCATTGTGGCTGTACCAACTTACATCCCACCAACCTTGTAGGAAGGTTTTCCCTTTTCTCCACAGCCTCTCTGGCATTTGTTATTTGTAGACTTTAAAATACTTTTTTCTTTATTTATTTTTGGCTATCCCACATAGCACATGGGATCTTAGTTTCCCAAGTGGGGATTGCACCTGTACCTTCTGCCTTGGAAGCTGGGAGTCTTAACCACTGGACCTTCAGAGAAGCTCATTTGTGGACTTTTTAATGATGGCCACTCTGACCGGTGTAAGGCAGTACCTCATTGGAGTTTTGATTCACATTTCTCTAAGAATTAGTGATGTGGAACCTCTTTTCACGTGCCTGTTGGCCATCTGTATGTTTTCTTTGGAGAAACGTCTATTTAGGTACTCTGCCCATTTTTTGATTGGGTTGGGGTTTTTTGTTGTTGAGATGTATGAGCTGTTTGTGTACTTTGGGTATTGTTGGTCACATTGTTTGCAAATACGTTGTTCCATTGTGTAGGTTGTCTTTTCATTTTGTTAATGGTTTCCTTTGCTGTGCAAAACCTTGTAAATTTGATTAGGTCCCATTTGTTTATTTTTTCTTCTATTCCTATTGCCTAAGAAAACATTGACATGATTTATGTCAGAGAATGTTTTACCTACATTCTCCTTGAGGAATTTTATGATGTCTTGTCTCATGTGTAAGTCTTCATTTGGGGTTTATT
This sequence comes from Antilocapra americana, assembly GCA_007570785.1. Classification (NCBI taxonomy): domain Eukaryota; kingdom Metazoa; phylum Chordata; class Mammalia; order Artiodactyla; family Antilocapridae; genus Antilocapra; species Antilocapra americana. Next base: position 10,615,891 of record ML664172.1, on the reverse strand, counting down.
TTTGTGTGGAGTGTGAGGGTGTGTTCTAACTTTATTAATTTATGTGCCACCATCCAGCTGTCATAAAACCACTTGCTGGACAGACTGTCTTTTCCCCATTGTATATGTGGGTCTCCTTTGTTGAAGATTCATTTACCGTTGGTGTGCGGGTTCGCTTCTGGGTTCTCTATTCTGTCCCGTCGATCCCTGTATCTGTCTTGTGACAATGGCATGCCGTTTTGATTACTGTACTTCTGCTGTATTGTTTGAAGTCTGGGAGGGTTATGTTCCCTGCTTTGCTCTTTTTCCTCAGCATTGCTTTGGCAATTCTGGGTCTTTTACGGTTCCATATGCATTTTAGGATTACTTGTTCCAGCTCTGTGAAAAATATAATTTGGGTAATTTGATAGGAATCACATCAAATCTGTAGATTGCTTTCGGTAGCATGGCTCGTTCAACAATACTAATTTTTCCAGTCCAAATATTGCAGGATATCTCCATTTCTTTGAATCAGGTTGAATTTCCTTTATTCATATTTTATAGTTCTTAGCACACAAGTCTTTCACCTCCTTGGTCAGGCTTACTTGCAAATTTTTTTTTGGTGTGATTTTAAAAGTCTTTTTTACATTCCCTTTCTAATATTTCATTGCCGGTGTAAAGAAATGGAAGTGATTTCTGTATGTTAAACTATTTTCTGTACCCTAACTATTTAGTACCTTGACTGTTTCCTCTATATTAACAATTTGGGAAAATATTATAGAAAGAAGTGACTTGAGAGTCAAATTTTAGGTTCACGAAAAGTTGTGAGGTAAACTCAAGATGGCCAGGGTTAGGGGAGAGGGAGCATGGAAATTATTTCTTAAAATCAGTACTCTCAAGTTCTCACAACAAGCCTGTGAGGCTGGTTCAACTCTTTCACCTTCATCACACAGACGGAGCAATGGAGCCGCTCAGCTGTGGACGAGGTGCTGTCTGCCCGACTCCGGAGCCTGAGCCGTACTCCGTGTGGCCACTCTCTCCTCTCCTGACACTGCTGTTTAAGCCAGACCCGCACAGAGCAGTAACTTAGGATGCTAGAGGAAAGGAGCTGGGCCTTCACATGGTGCACTTGAGATTTCGTGGGGCTTACTGGGGAGTGAGAGGGTCAAGGGTGTGGTCCTGGGTATGCAGTCGGAGGTAAGGTAGTCAAGCCAACAACGGAACAACCAGAGGAACACACCTCAGAACTGATTGCTTACAGCCAAGCTTTCGTCATGGGTTCTCTGTGTAGGCCAAAACGAGGAGGCAAATTGCGAATGTATTCGAGGTTTCTGTTTGTCTTTTTCACCAGCAGGCATACCCAGCAGAGGATGCGGCCCTCCCCTTTCCTGCAGCTGATCTTTATTAGTGTTTACTGCTCACTGGTATAAACTGTGCTACTCAGAATTGGATTAGGGAGAGATCTGGTCTAAATTAAAGCTGTAATAAATGAGCACTGTTTACATTTCCTCACACCCGCCCTTCTCCACACACACATCAAATTACTCTGGAAATGAAATGCAAAATAAAAAGGAGGGAGGATTCTGTTTTTCATTACCGTGTAATTATAAAGTGCTAGGGAGCCCTGCTGGGTGGAGAAGGCAGGCCCATAGTAGGGCTGGCGATGCCGGAGGGTGCGACGTTTCTCGGTGCTATTAACTACAGATGGAGTATTATTTCCACATCTTTACAAACATATGAATAACAGCGAGGACTTCAGTGGATCTCCCCAGGATCAAATCAAGACATGGACGGAGCTGTGTTCCCCTCTGTGGGCTCTGGGTGGGGGCCACTTCCTGGTCTTTTCCAGCTTCTAGAGGTCAGAAAGACCTCCCCCATCTGCAGTCTTTGGCTCATGTCCACCTTCTGCCACCTTCAAAGCCAGCAAGCAAGTTGGGTCCCTCTTAAGTCATATCTCCCTGACCTTCTCCACTGCATCTGCCCTAGCTCAGCTACTACCTGTTTCCATTTTTAAGGACCCCGTGATTACACTGGCCCCATTCAGACAATCTTCCTATTTTAAGATAATCTAATTAGCAACCTGATCTATCTAATTCAGATAATCTTCCTATTTTAAGATAATCTAATTAGCAACCTTAATTCTATCTGCAACCTTAATCCCCTTGTGCCAGGTTCCAGGGATCGGGATGTGGGCATCTCAGGGTGAGGGAGATGGGGCCCTGTTCTTTCTACCACATACCCCAACTCCAGGAATCCTTCTATGCTCTGGGACCTAAAATCCATTGTTCCTACAACTTGGAACTTTCTGCCAGCTTGCTTCACAGCGTCATTTCCAAGTTTTCTTAGCCAGAATTCCACAATCAATTATTAGAATTGTGTCTTTCATACACTTTGCACGCCCTTGTCCCCATCCCTTGCTTCACCTGTTCTTACCTGGCAAAACCCCAGAGAGTAGGATTAAATCCAGCTCTCTGCCTGCTCTGCGCCTGCATCCACGTGGCCACAGATCGGGCCAGAGCAAAGACACTACCCGCAGGACTGTCGTGCCGCCCGCCAGTTGTAGGGCAGCTCCCAGGGCTGTTCCTTCTCTCAATTTCACACTTCTTGTGCTTCAACTCTTGGACCGACCTCCCCCATCGACATTTCCAGCTAATGACCTTTTTTGCTGAGAAAATAGAAGCGACAGGAAGAGATCTTCGGCAGACCTGTCACCACATCGAATCCTGGGTCCCCACGTCCTCCGCCTTCCCTCCTGATGCTCCGATCTCTCCAAGGCCAGCACCTCCTCTTGTGTCTGTAGCCCAGCCCCCTACCCCATCCTTCCCAGTAGTGCAAACACACGCATGATTTCTCTGACCCTAAAAACAAACAGCAAGCGTGCCTTCTCTTGACCCCACTGACCCTTCTAGCCACTATCCCATTTCTCCTTTACCCTTAGGGCAAACCTCCTCAGGAGAGTTACCTGATCTGATTTGCTGTGTCCAGTCCTCCCTTGCAATTCTCTCTCAACATTCTGCAGTCACACTTTTGACCCCAGCCCCTGATCTAAGCTGTCCTTGTTGAGGTCACCAAACGACCACCGCGCTGGCAAATTTTAGTCTCCGTCTCACTTTGCATATTAATCGTTTCATTGCCCTCGAAGCATTTTCCTCGCTTGACCGCAGAGGCTCTCTTATTGGCTGCTTTTCAGTCTCCTTTGCTAATTCCACCTGGACTAAAGTACTAGATCAGTCCTGGTCCTCACATCTTTTCTATCCATATGCTCTTCTGAATGAGCTCATCCACTCTCACAGCTTTAAATATATCTATATAGTGTTGATGCTCAAATGTGTATTTCCAAACCCAACATTCCCCCAGACCCCACTCTCAGAGCCAGCACGTCCTGGACAAGGGTCCTTAACAGGTCTGACAGACATCCCCAAACCCACCATGTTCAAAACCAGCCAACGATCTCCTCAAAACCTGGTCTCCCCGCCGTGTTTCGTATTTCAGTTAACAGCTGATCCACCTCCTTGTTGCTTAGTCAACGTGCAGTTGCTGCGCTTGTAGTCCTTCTCAACTCCGCTCTGTTTCTTATCCATATCCCAACTACCTCAGATACTCGACGTGACTTTCAAAGCGTCTCCAGGCTCTGTGGAATTCCCTCCAGCTCCACTGCTGTGTCCTGGTCCAAGCCACCATGATCTGGCCTCAGTCATTATAAGAACCTCCTAACTATTCTTCCTGCTTCCACCCTGGCCCCACCCTTGCAACACAGCAGCCAGAGTAATCCCTGCAAAACCCAAGTCAAAGTTTGTCTCCTATCTACTCCGTGGCCGCTCATTTTATTCAGAATAAAAGCCAAGGTCCTTAAAGGTCGTGTGCTGTGCTGTGCTCAGTCGTGTCCGACTCTTTGCAACCCCCTGGACTGTGGCCCACAGGCTCCTCCGCCCATGGGATTCTCCAGGCAAGAGTACTGCAGTGGGTCGCTATGCCCTTCCTCCTCCAGGGGATCTTCCCGACCCTGGAGATTGAACCCAGGTCTCCCACAGTGCAGGCGGATTCTTTACTGTCTGAGCCACCAGGGAAGACCCCTTAAGAAGCACTCATGATGCCAGACGCTGCGGCTCTCACTCACCTCCTCGTCCTCTGATGGTTCTCTCTCCTGCATCCACACTGGCCTCCTCACTGGGCTTTGGGTCTGCTGTTCCCTCTGCCTGGACTCCTGCTTCTCCCTTGCCTCCAGCCTCATATGCTTGTATGACATGTTCCCCTGTTAAAGCCTTTTCCCCCAAGGAAATCTTCGTAGTCACTCAACTTAAAACCATAGGCCCTCATTCCTCCCTATTCTGCTTCCCCACCTGAATTATTTCCCATGGGATTTATAGCCTTCAAAAAAGACTATAGAATGTGTTTACTTTGCAAATTGTCTGCATTCACTAGCATCTAAGTACCAGGAGAATCAGATATGGTCTGCTTTTTTCACTGCTCTATACCCAGTGCTTGGTACGTAATAGCTGCTAGAAAATATTAGTTGGGTGTAAATGAATGTGTGGCTTGTTTTAAATAGATCATTCTCAATGAGAAGTTGTACTGTTAACAAAACTTCAGAGAATTTCAGCTGATTATACACCTAAGCACATCACTCTATTTTTTTTTTAATTTAAAAGAATTGTAGTAAATATTACTCATTACCTGCAAAGCCTTTCTCCTCTCTCCTCTCCTCTCTCCATCTCTTTCATGCTAATATAATTCTGGTTTTGTTTGGGATGTGTGTCCCTACCTCCAGGAGTGGAATTATGAAGGGCCTGAGCCAGTTCTGGCAATTCTAGAAACTCACATTTTAGTCACTTTGCACCTACAGGTGGCCGAGTGATGAAGTTACTGGATGTGACGAAGTTAGTTGGGGCACAGCTGGGGAAGATTCTGCTCTCTGATCAAATGAAAGCCCTCTTCAACCTTTCCTTCCCGTGCTTTGAATCCCCAGATGTTTTGGGCTATCAGGTTTGAAGCTATGGCAGCAATTTGTGACTGTGAGTTGACAAACATAAGAAAGGAAGCCCTCACCAGGAGGATGGCAGAGAGAAAGACAAAGAGCCTGGGTCTTGGATAATGCTATTGAGCCTTTGGACCAAATCCTGGAGCTACCTACTTTCAGCTCAGTTCAGTTCAGTCGCTCAGTCGTGTCTGACTCTTTGCAATCCCATGGACGGCAGCATGCCAGGCCTCCCTGTCCATCACCAACTCCCAGAGTCCACCCAAACTCATGTCCATTGAGTTGGTGATGCCATCCAACCATTTCATCCTCTGTTGTCCCCTTCTCCTCCTGTCCTCAATCTTTCCCAGCCTCAGTGTCTCTTCCAATGAGTGAGCTCTTCCCATCAGGTGGCCTAAGAACTGGAGTTTCAGCTTCAGCTCAGTCCTTCCAATGAACACCCAGGACTGATCTCCTTTAGGATAAACTGGTTGGATCTCCTTGCAGTCCAAGGGACTCTCAAGAGTCTTCTCCAGCACCACAGTTCAAAAGCATCAATTCTTCAGCACTCAGCTTTCTTTACAGACCAACTCTCACATCCATACATGACTACTGAAAAACCATAGCCTTGACTAGATGGACCTTTGTTGGCAAAGTAACGTCTCTGCTTTCAGACCTACTTTCAGACTTCCTGTTTTGTGGAATACATTTATCTTTTTGCTTAAGCCTCTACTTGTCAGGTGCTCTGCTTTTTTAACCAAAAGCATGCATAATAGATACAGACCTAGGTGAATCTTGGGGTGAACTGTGACATCAAGGAACACCATACCCAACTGAATGTATGCAGATTCACAGAGCTTCTCAAACCTCAGGGTGCATCAGAATCCCCTGGCCAGCTTGTTAGGGTTCTGGTTCCAGGGCCCTGCCTTCAGAGATTCCAATGCAGGAGCCCCAAGTTGGGCAGGGGGCACTGGCTGTGGAGCCACAGAAAAGAGCCCTTCTGATTCCCACCAAGAAAAAAACCTGCCTTTCAGCTGCAAGGAGCACAGTCAGCTGACAACCTCTAGGAGTTGGTACCTGCAGGACCCACCCTCATTTCTGAGCCACAACCAGTGTAGCTTGGTGGGGGACTAGGACACGGCCACTCCTGCCCATCGTGGGGCTCTCCTCGGTGGACTTTGCACTGAAACTTCCCACTGGCTTGGCTGAGACTTGGCAGACTTGTGTCCTGCTCTTGGCACCCTCTGCCCAATTCCACTTCCTTCTTACTTTCGCAGGTGCCAGGCAGGCACTGGGGTGTGAAGGCTCTGTGCCCAGTGCCACGGCTTCTTCTTTCTGTCCCTTGCAGGCATTGCTGCTCAATAAACCTCTGTGCCCCTAATTCCTCCTTAGGAACTGCTTCCTGGAGGACCCAACTAACATAACAAACATTTGTAAGAAGCCCCTAGGGATGATTCCAATGCAAGTGATCTGTGGTTCAAGTTTGGGAAATGCTAGCATAGGACTTGGAGTGAGGAACAATACTTACCCCTACTCAGGGGACAGTAAGAGATGTTGTCCCAGTCTTTTTACTCTTTGGGGATACTTCATTTTTCCCACCGGTACCTGTAGCATGAACATTGGGCAAATGGGCCCAACCGTAGTACTGGAGAGAAAACTTTGTGGAACAAACCATTTGCTGTTGAGTCACTTTACAAAAATTGTACAAAATAGTGGTATGTGCAAGTTCACCTCGTTCTGGGGTTGTGGCACCTGAACAAGTTTGCGATGCCTTGACTTTTCATTCTCTGCAGCTAGAAGGCCATCCACAGTTCCAGTTTTCTTCTGGACACTGTTACTTCCCTCTTTGGGATAACAGGGACTGGATAAGCGAACCAGACACCCTAGGGGGCAAGCATATCACAGAGGGCCCCGGGAAAGAGGAGCCCCAATGTGTCAAATGCTATTAACCATATTTCCTGGAACCAGATTTACCTGTAGCTCACTTTTCAGGTGTCCACCTTTCAAAACTGACCTTTACTCAAGTCCACCTTTGAATGAGTGCTGAGAAACCCCAACTGACAGATAAAGCCTAAACTGAAATTTTTAAATGCTCATTGAATAGAACCAACCCCTCAAAAGTCAATGAAGACAAAGAACAAATGGTCTCCCTGCTATTCTTGATATTTTATCCACATCGTAAAGTGCCATCTTGTAGAGTGAGCAGTTCAATACTGAGTTTGGATGAAGTGAAGTGAGTTGCTCGGTCTAGTCCGACTCTTTGTGACCCCATAGGCTATACAGTCCAACTGGAGTGGGTAGCCTTTCCCTTCTCCAGGGGATCTTCCCGACCCAGGGATCGAACCCAGGTCTCCCACATTGCAGGTGGACTCTTTACCCACTGAGCCACCTGGGAAGCCCAAGATCCAGGAGAGACTTACCAGATTCGTCTGCACCCCCGGAGGAGGTGGATGGGCCCAAGGGGCTGCCGCTGGTACCACATCTCCGGTTCCCCGTGGAGCCCAGTTGAAGGAAGGACATCCACTCTGGGTCGCTTTGTCAGTCACCATAACCATTGACTAAAACAGGCTGTACAGCTTGAGAGCTGTGAGTTAAGTTTTATTTGGGGCGAAGGAAGGACCGCAGAGCACTCAACTCTCCAGCTCTCCTGCTGTCGGTGTCCTGTGATGGCAGCAAGGACGCAGAGCACACACATCCCCCTCTGACCCCCCACCCGCTGGGTAGCTAAAGCCAGCAGTCTTCCTCTCATGAATCTCTTACCTTGCAGACCAAGCTCATGTATGTCCCCGGACTCCCTGGACCGTCACAAAAGCCCCTGTGCCTGCTGCCTTCTCATTCTTTCTCCGCAGGGCAGTCAGGGAGCTTTAAAATTCTAAGTCCTATCTGGCCATTCCCTAACTTCCAGCCTTTCAGTGACTGCCTGAGGCTCCTTGGTTGGCCTGCAGGTCCGGGAGCAGCTGACCCCTTCCCTCCCCTGCAGCTTCATCTGCCTGCCCCCCTCCTTGGTCACATGTCCCAGCCACTCTGGGGTTCTTGCCAATGGTTTGCGAGTGGGGCAAGTCCCTTCTCATCCCTGCTTAGAACGCTCTTCCACCCACTTCTCATCAGAGTTGCCACCCCTGAGTAAAAGTCCCCCTCAGAGCCCTGCCATCTGTATTCGGCCTCTTGCAGGACTCAGGACTGATTCTTTCCAGACTCGGCCGCGTGATCATTGTGCAGTGTGTGTGTTTCCTACTCTATTTTAAGCTCCAACATCAGTCGCGCTGCAGGCGCACAACCTATTAAAAAATGAAGAGGCTTCACTTTATCATAGCTCATCTTACTCTCACCAATTTTTCAAGGAGAATTTTTTTATCCCTCTACCAGGAAATAAAGGCTTTAATCCTAGCTCCTGATAATCTCTATTTTGCTGAATAAAACATTTTAGGCTTTCTGGAACTAGAGACGAGGTGAACAGTAAATAATTTTCATTGGTTCAAATATATAATATCTTTTTAAAAACTATAGCTTCCCTGCTTTTGAGATACCTTTATTTTAATTTTTAAAAATGTATTAATTTTGGCTGTACTGGGTCCTCGTTGTTGCCCGGGCTTTTCCTAGTGGTGGACGGGGAGCTTATCCTTCGCTGCAGCGAGTGGGTGTCTCATCTTGGGGGCTCCTCTTGTGCAGAGTACAGGCTCTAGGCCCAGGCTCCAGCAGTTGCAGTGGGAAGGCTCAGCAGTTGCGGCTCCCGGGCCCGGAGCGCAGGCTCAGTAGCTGTAGTGCACGGGCTTAGTGGCACCGCGGGATGCACAATCGTCCCAGAACAGGAATGGAACCTATGTCCCCTACACTGGCAGGTGGATTCTTTACCACTGGGCCACCAGCGAAGTCTCTCAAATACACATTTCTGTACAAAAATCATTTTAAAAAATTACATAATCAGGAGGTGCTTGAAGGCTTTAAAAACAACGCCTGTGGCTATTCCCTCTAGACTTGGATTCTCAACAAAGCAGTAAACTCTGTGATGGCTCTCAAGCCCACCAAGACTCGGCACAGCCAGCCTCAGCTCAGCCAGCTCCTTAGAGGCGGTGACAGGGACAGCGCAGAGGTCAGAGTTGACGTGTTCCCACCGCAGGGCTACACCTAGATTCTGTGCGGCAGACGAGGTATGAAGCTGGCTGTCCACCTTTCAAGGCCGTGTTTCCTCACTGGTAGTGGAGCAGAAGCAAGGAGCTGGTGTGGGTGCTTGTCAGTATAAGCGAATGAGGAAAAGGAGGGAAGGGGCTCAAGGGATTCAAGAAAATTCAGCCACTAATCACCCAGTGAGGACTTGTCAGAGAAGCTGAACACCAGGAGAGAGGGAAATAGTAAACACCTTTTTTAGGAGTATGACATTTTGCAATTTGCGGACCTGGTTACCCAGTCTCTGTGAGGCTCCATGTCTGGCGTTAGAACCTGAAGCCTACAGCAGGTTGTTGGGAAGAGAAGAGGGGGATAATAAAGTGGTTCTTTATCAGGGCCTACCCCCTTCCCAGCCCCAAGCCTTTGGTCACAGAGCTCACCACGTGCGAGGTTCACGTGTCAAGAAGGCCAAAGAGATTCACGGGCAGGTGGAAACTCTGCAGGCAGAGCTGGGGCCCCAAACCAGCCAGGGGGCCCCTCCCACAGCAGTGAAGTACCTGCTCTGCAACCTCGCCTGGTGCTTCTGCACCTGCCCCTCAACAGCCCCCCAGTTCCACCCCTCCACATGAAAGCAACATGGCCGCGATTTCCAAATCTTGGGAAAATGTGTTTGTGGCCCTCCTTAAACATCTGGGGAAGAAAATTCTGGAAAATGTAGTCCAATGTTGTCAAGTTGACATTTTATAAAGCCACCATGGGATATACATGGGAGAGTTACATTAGGGTTCTCCAGAGAAACACACCAGTTGGATATGTGGGTGGATGGACAGAGAGTTAGACATATAGATAGTCAATAAGGAATTGTTTGTGTGATCATGAAGTCTGACAAGCCCCAAGATTTGTCCTCAGCAAGCTGGAGACCCAGGAGAGCCAATAATGGAGCTCCAGTCTGAAAGTTTGCAAGCTGGAGATCTAAGAAAAGCTATATTTCAGTCCAGGTATGAACACAGGAGTGGACCAGTGTCCCAGTTCAGGTCAGGTAGAAGATTTTCTCTTACTCAGCCATTTTATTCTATCCAGACCTTCAACTGATTGGATGAAGACCACCCACATTAAGAAGTTCAGTTAAGTCACTTAGTTAATGACTTCAGTTAAGTCATTTCCAACTCTCTGTGACCTCACAAACTGCAGCAGGTCAGACTTCCCTGTCCATCACCAACTCCCAGAGTTTACTCCAACTCATATCCCTTGAATCGGTGATGCCCTCCAACCATCTCATCCTCTGTCATCCCCTTCTCCTCCCACCTCCAATCTTTCCCAGCATCAAGGTCTTTTCCAATGAGTCAGTTCTTCACATCAGGTGGCCAAAGTATTGAAGTTTCAGCTGCAGCATCAGTCCTTCCAATGAATATTCAGAGTTGATTTCATTTAAGACTGACTGGTTTGATCTCCTTGCTGTTCTAGGGACTCTCAAGAGTCTTCTCCAACACCATAGTTCAAAAGCATCAATTCTTCAGTGCTCAGCTTTCTTTATGGTTCAACTCTCACATCCATACATGACTACTGGAAAAATCATAGCCTTTACTAGACAGACCTTTATTGGCAAAGTAATATCTCTGCTTTCTAATATGCTGGTTAGGTCGGTCATAGCTTTTTTCCCAAGAAGCAAGCATTTTTAAGTTTCATGGCTGCAGTCACCATCTGCAGTGATTTTGGAGCCCAAAATATAAAGTCTCTCAGTGTTTCCATTGTTTCCCATCTATTTGCCATGAAGTGATGGGACCAGATACCATGATCTTAGTTTTCTGAATGTTGAGCATTAAGCCAACTGTTTCACTCTCCTCTTTCAATTTCATCAAGAGGCTCTTGAGTTCCTTTTTGCTTTCTGCCATAAGGGTGGTGTCATCTGCATATCTGAGGTTATTTATATTTCTCCCAGCAATCTTTATTCCAGCTTGTGCTTCATCCAGCCCAGCATTTCTCATAATATACTCTGCATAAAATTTAAATAAGCAACATAACAATATACAGCCTTGACGTACTCCTTTCCTTATTTGGAACCAGTCTGTTGTTCCATGTTCGGTTCTAATTGTTGCTTCTTGATCTGCATATAGATTTCTCAGGAGGCAGGTCAGGTGGTCTGGTATTCTCATCTCTTTCAGAATTTTCCACAGTTTGTTGTGATCCACACAGTCAAAGGCTTCGGCATAGTCAATAAAGCAGAAGTAGATGTTTTTCTGGATCTCTCTTGCTTTTTCTATGATCCAATGGATGTTAGCAATTTGATCTCTGATTCCTCTGCCTTTTCTAAAACCAGCTTGAACATTTGGAAGTTCTCAGTTCATATACTGTTGAAGCCTCGCTTGGAGAATTTTGAGCATTACTTTGCTAGCGTGTGAGATGAGTGCAATTGTGTGGTAGTTTGAACATTCTTTAGCATTGCCTTTCTTTAGGACTGGAATGAAAACTGACCTTTTCCAGTCCTGTGGCCATTGCTGAGTTTTCCAAATTTGCTGGCATATTGAGTGCAGCACTTTCACAGCATCATCTTTCAGGATTTGAAATAGCTCAACTGGAATTCCATCACCTCCACTAGCTTTGTTTGTAGTGATGCTTCCTAAGGCCCACTTGACTTCACCTTCCAGGATGTCTGGCTCTAGGTGAGTGATCACACCATCGTAATTAACTGGGTTGTGAAGATCTTTTTTGTACAGCTCTTCTGTGCATTCTGGCCACCTCTTCTTAATATCTTCTGCTTCTGTTAGGTCCATACCATTTCTGTCCTTTATTGAGCCCATCTTTGCATGAAATGTTCCCTAGGTATCTCTACTTTTTTGAAGAGATCTCTAGTCTTTCCCATTCTGTCATATTCCTCTATTTCTTTGCATTGATCACTGAGGAAGGCTTTCTTATCTCTCCTTGCTATTCTTTGGAACTCTGCATTCAAATGGGTATATCTACTACCAGGGAAGAAATGTTCTCAAATTCAGTTTCCACAAGAGCCAGGCTAAGTGAACAGGGAAACACCATAATCTTCCTTTAAAGGAATCTATCATAAGAAGTATCTTATGATATAATAGGTAAAAATCCTGATGGAATTCATTTCAAAACTATGTGAAATGCCACTGGTTTTATGGAAAGAATTCAAGATTTGGAGTTGCAAAACTTGGATTTAATTTCTGGCATGGCCACTTGTGAGCTCCATGACTTTGAAATGGAGGAGTGTTAAGGACCCCCAGATTCCTATGTGGAAGCCCTAACCCCAGTGTGATGATGTTTAGTTCAGTTCAGTTCAGTCGCTCAGTCGTGTCCAACTCTTTGCAACCCCATGAACTGCAGCACGCCAGGCCTCCCTGACTATTACCAACTCCCAGAGTTTACTCAAACTCATGTCCATTGAGTTGGTGATGCCATCTAACCATCTCATCCTCTGTCGTCCCCTTCTCTTCCCACCTTTAGTCTTTCCCAACATCAGAGTCTTTTCAAATGAGTCAGCTCTGCAACAGGTGGCCAAAATATTGGAGTTTCAGCTTCAACATCAGTCCTTGCAAGGAACACTCAGGACTGATTTCCTTTTGGATGGACTGGTTGGATCTCCTTGCAGTCCAAGGGACTCTCAAGAGTCTTCTGCAACACCACATGGAGAAGGAGTGTTATGAACCCCCAGATTCCTATGTGGAAGCCCTAACCCAATTGTGATGATGTTTAGAGATGGGGCTTATGTTAGATGGGGTTTACATGAGGTCATGAAGATGATATGAAGTGAAGTGAAGGGAAGTCGCTCAGTCATGTCCAACTCTTGGTGACCCCCTGGACTGTAGCCCACCAGGCTCCTCCATTCATGGGATTTTCCAGGCAAGGGTACTGGAGTGGGTTGCATTTCCTTCTCCAGGGAATCTTCCTGACCCAGGGATTGAACCCAGGTCTCCCACATTGCAGGCAGACACTTTACTGTCTGAGCACCAAGGAAGCTGGTGGGGGTAACTTGTAAATGGAGAAAAGACAGTCTCTTCAGTAAATGGTGCTGAGAAAGCTGGATAGCTACAAGGAAAAGAATAAAATTAGAACATTCTTTAAACCATATACAAAAATAAACTCAAAATGGATTAAAGACCTAAATGTAAGTTGTTCTTGTTCAATAGCTAAGTCATGTCTGACTCTTTGCGACCCCATGTACGGTAGCATTGACTATGCCAAAGCCTTTGACTGTGTGGATCACAGCAAACTGCGGGAAATTCTTCAAAAGATGGGAATAACAGAACACCTGACCTGCCTCCTGCGAAATCTATATGCAGGTCAAGAAGCAACAGTTAGAACCGGATATGGTACAACAGACTGGTTCCAAATCAGGAAAGGAGTCTGTCAAGGCTGTATATTGTCACCCTGCTTATTTAACCTATGTGCAGCGTACATCATGCCCAACGCTGGGCTGGATGAAGCACAAGCTGGAATTAAGACTGCTGGGAGAAATATCAATACCTCAGATATGCAGATGACACCACCCTTATGGCAGAAAGCAAAGAGGAACCGAAGAGCCTCTTGATGAAAGTGAAAGAGGAGAGTGAAAAAGTTGACTTAAAATTCTACATTTAGAAAACTAAGATCATGATATCTGGTCCCATCACTTCATGGCAAATAGATGGGAAAGCAATGAAAATAGTGAAAGATTTATATTTTCTTGGGCTCCACGAAATCGCTGCAGATGGTGATTGTGGCCATAAAATTAAAAGATGCTTGCTCCTTGGAAGAAAAGTTATGACCAACCTAGATAGCATACTAAAAAGCAGAGACATTACTTTGCTGACAAAGGTCCATCTAATCAAAGCTATGGTTTTTCCAGTAGTCATGTATGGTTTCAAGTGTTGTAACATAAAGAAAGCTGAGTGCTGAAGAATTGATGCTTTTGAACTGTGGTGTTGGAGAAGACTCTTGAGAGTCCCTTGGACAGCAAGGAGATCCAACCAGTCCATCCTAAAGGAGATCAGGCATGGGTGTTCACTGGAAGGACTGATGCTGAAGCTCAAACTCTAGTATTCTGGCCACCTGATTGAAGAACTGACTCATTGGAAAAGACCTTGATGCTGGGAAAGATTGAAGGTGGGAGGAGAAGGGGATGAGGATGAGATGGCTGGATGGCATCACCGACTCAATGAGCATGAGTTTGAGAAAGCTCCAGCTAGAAGTTGGTGATGGACAGGGAGGCCTGGTGTGCTGCAGTCCATGGGGCTGCAGAGAGTCAGACGTGGCTGAGGGACTGAACTGAACTGAACTGTGCTGCAGCGTTCCAGGCTTCCCTTCCTTTCCTTCACTAATTTTTATTGTTGTTTTTTTTTCCTTTTTCTTTCACTGATTCCTAAAATGTTGATGTTCACTCTTGCCATCTTCTGTGCCTGCACACACAATTTATGTTGATTCATAGACCAACATTCCAGGTTCCTATGCAATATTGTTCTTTATATCATTGGTGTCCACCTTCACCACCAGACACATCCAAAATTGGGCATCATTTTCACTTTGGCTCAGACTCTTAATTCTTTCTGGAGCTATTTCTCGGCTCTTCTCCAGCATATTGAACACCTACTGACCTGGGGGGCTCATCTTCCAGTATCATATCTTTTTGCATTTTCATACTCTTTATGGGATTCTCAAGGAAAGAATACAGAAGTCGTCTGCCATTCCCTTCTACAGTGAAACATAAGACTGGATATTATAAAACACCTAGAGTAAAACAAGCAGGTAGAACATGCTTTGACATAAATTGCAATAATTTTTTGTGGGGGAGGGGACCTGTCTCTTAAAGGAAATAAAAGCAAAAAAATATACAAATGAGACCTAATTAAACCTAAAAGCTTTTGGACAGCAAAAGAAATCTTCAATGAAACAAAAAGACAACCTCTTGGATAGGGGAAAATATTTGCAAATGCCCAATAAGAGATTAATATCCAAAACATACAAATTGCTTATACAACTCAACATCAAAAAAAAAAAAAACTAACTAACAACATGATTAAAAAATGGGCAGAAAAACTGAATGCATGTGTTTTCAAAGAAGACATGTAAACAGTCAACAGACACATAAAAAGATGCTCAACATCACTAATCATCAGGGAATTTCAGAACCACCATGAGAGATCACCTCACACCTGTCAGAATGGCTATTACTAAAAATACAAGTGATAACAAATGCTGTCCAGGATATGGAGAGAAGGAAACCCATGTATACCATTGGTGAGAATGTAAATTAGTGTAGTCATTACAGAAACAGTATGGAGGCTTCTTAAAACACAAAAATTGAACTGTCATATATGACTCAGCAATCCCACTCCTGGGTATATATCTGAAAGAAAGCAAAAACAGCAGTTCTAAAAGAAATATGCACCCCAATGTTCACAGCAACATTATTTATAATTGCCAAGATATGGAAGCTACCTAAGTGTCCATCAACAGATGAATGGATAATAAGGTGTGGTATGTACACCACACACACACACACACACACACACTGAAATACTACTCAGCCATAAAAAATT
This sequence comes from Antilocapra americana, assembly GCA_007570785.1. Taxonomy (NCBI): domain Eukaryota; kingdom Metazoa; phylum Chordata; class Mammalia; order Artiodactyla; family Antilocapridae; genus Antilocapra; species Antilocapra americana. Next base: position 10,600,345 of record ML664172.1, on the reverse strand, counting down.
ATATTTTGCCATTTGAAGCATTATGGTTGGATTTGGAGGGCAATATGCTAAGTGATTGGAGAAGGAAATGGCAACCCACTCCCGTATTCTTGCCTAGAGAACCCCATGGACAGAGGAGGCTAGCAGGCTGCAGTCCATGGGGTCACAAAGAGTTGGACACAACTGAGTAACTTTCATTTCACTATGCTAAGTGAAATAAATCAAACAGAGAAATACAAATACTGTATGATATCCCTTATATGTAGAATCTAAAAAAATCACAAACTAGTGAATATAACAAAACAGAAGAATATATCAGAACAGGAGCAGACTCACAGACACAGCAAACAAATGGGAAAGGGGATAGGGCAATATACGGGTAGGGCACTAAGAAGTTCAAACTATCAGACATAAATTAAGCTTCAAGGATATAGTGTAAACATGGGGAATGTAACCAGTATTTTATAGTAACTATAAATGGGATACAACCTTTAAACTTATTAATCACGACATTCAGCACCTGTAACTTACATAATATTGTATGACAGCTACAATAGAAAAATAAAAATTAAAGTAAAAAGAGAAAGGGTGAGAGAAGGTCCTTGACTGACTGTAACGGTTACTGGAAATCTGGACATTTGGCAGGCAAATGCAACCTAAATTGAGCCTCAGTTCCTTCATCTCTAAAATGGGGGTAATAACAACACTGTGGAAGTGAGCCGCTCAGGTGTGTCTGACTCTCTGTGACCCCGTGGACTGTGGCCCACCAGGCTTCTCTGTCCATGGGATTCTCCTGGCAAGAACACTGGAGTGGGCTGCCATTCTCTTCTCGAGGGGATCTTCCCGACCCAGGGAACAAACCCAGGTCTCTCGCACTGTGGGCAGACTCTTGACCCACGGAGCCACTAGGGAGTGACTTAACAATACCATGGGGCTGCTGTTAAGAATTAGCTGAGAGTGTTTTGCCTATGTTATCCTCTAGGAGTTTTATAGTTTCTGGTCTTATGCTTAGATCTTTGATCCATTTTGAGTTTATCTTTGTGTATGGTGTTAGAAAGTGATCTAGTTTCATTCTTTTACAAGTGGCTGTCCAGTTTTCCCAGCACCACTTGTTAAAGAGGTTGTCTTTTCTCCATTGTATATTCTTGCCTCCTTTGTCAAAGATAAGGTGTCCATAGATGCGTGGATTTATCTCTGGGCTTTCTATTCTGTTCCATTGATCTATGTTTCTGTCTTTGTGCCAGTACCATACTGTCTTAATGACTGTGGATTTGTAGTATAGCCTAAAGTCAGGTAGGTTGATTCCGCCAGTTCCATTCTTCTTTCTCAAGATTGCTTTGGCTATACGAGGTTTTTTGTATTTCCATACAAATTGAGAAATTATTTGTTCTAATTCTTTGAAAAAGACCTCTGGTAGCTTGATAGGAATTGCATTGAATCTATAGATTGCTTTGGGTAGTATACTCATTTTTACTATATTGATTCTTCCAATCCACGAACACGGCACATTTCGCCATCTGTTTGTGTCCTCTTTGATTTCTTTCATCAGTGTTTTATAGTTTTATATATACAAGTCTTTTGATTCTTTAGGTAGAAATACTCCTAAGTATTTTATTCTTTTTGTTTCGATGGTGAATGGAATTGTTTCCTTAATTTCTCTTTCTGATTTCTCATTGTTAGTGTATAGGAATGCCAGGGATTTCTGTGTGTTGATTTTGTATCCTGAAACTTTGCTATATTCACTGATTAGCTCTAGTAATTTTCTTGTAGAGTCTTTAGGGTTTTCAATATAGAGGATCATGTCATCTGCAAACAGAGAGAGTTTTACTTCTTCTTTTCCAATCTGGATTCCTTTAATTTCTTTATCTGCTATGATTGCTGTGGCCAAGACTTCCAAAACTATGTTGAAAAGTAGTGGTGACCCAAAGCGGGATACTCCATGACCCACCTCCCAGAATATTGGAAATAAAAACACGAATAAACAAATGGGACCTAATTAAAATTAAAAGCTTTTGCACAACAAAGGAAACTATAAGCAAGGTGAAAAGACAGACTTCAGAATGGGAGAAAATAATAGCCAATGAAGCAACAGACAAACAATTAATCTCAAAAATATACAAGCAACTCCTGCAGCTCCATTCCAGAAAAATAAACAACCCAATTAAAAAGTGGGCCAAAGAACTTAACAGACATTTCTCCAAAGAAGATAGAAAAATGGCTAACAAACACATGAAAAGATGTTCAACATCACTCATTATCAGAGAAATGCAAATCAAAACCACAATGAGGTACCACTTTACACCAGTCAGAATGGCTGCCATCCAAAAGTCCACAAGCAATAAATGCTGGAGAGGATGTGGAGAAAAGGAAACTCTCCTACACTGTTGGTGGGAATGCAAACTAGTACAGCCACTATGGAAAACAGTGTGGAGGTTCCTTAAAAAGCTGCAAATAGACCTGCCATATGACCCAGCAATCCCACTGCTGGGCATATACACCGAGGAAACCAGAATTGAAAGAGCCACGTGTACCCCAATGTTCATCGCTGCATTGTTTACAATAGCCAAGACATGGAAACAACCTAGATGCCCATCAACTGATGAATGGATAAGAAAGCTGTGGTACATATACACAATGGAATATTACTCAGCATTAAAAAAAAATTCATTTGAAGCAATTCTACTCAGATGGACGAAACTGGAGCCCATTATCCAGAGTGAAGTAAGCCAGAAGCAAAAACAACAATACAGTATATTAA
>ML664172.1:10568901-10597508 GCA_007570785.1 Antilocapra americana | reverse complement strand
GGGACGAAACTGGAGCCCATTATCCAGAGTGAAGTAAGCCAGAAGCAAAAACAACAATACAGTATATTAACACATATATATGAAATTTAGAAAGATGGTAACGAGAACCCAACATGCGAGACAGCAAAAGGAACGCAGATGGTATAGAATAGACTCGTGGACTTTGTGGATGAGGGTAAGGGTGGGATGATATGGGAGAAGGGCATTGAAACAAGTTAATTATCATATGTCTAATCAATTGCCAGCCCAGGATTGATGCTCGGGGTTGGTGCAGCGAGATTTCCCGGGGGGGAGGGAGGAGGGAGGGGGGTTCTGGAGGGGGGTTCTGGAGGGGAAGCATATGTAAACCCATGGTGATATCATGACATTGTATGGCAAAAACAATAAAAAAAAAAAAAAGAATTAGCTGAGTTGACCCATTTAAAGTGCTTCTGACACAAAATAAGTGTCAATTTATGTAGCCTCATGAAGAAGGCGACAGTGGCAAGAAAAAGATGGATGACTAGATGAGAAATGAGAATGCATAGCCCTGTCCTGTCTTCCAGGGAGAGGAGAGCCCATGTCCCTTCACAGGCTGCTAGTATTAGATTTGCTGGCTGGGATCACCGGTAAAGGGATGACGGAATTTATACCTTTTGTGTGCAAAAGGGGATGCTAAAAGAATTCATAGTAGGTGATTTTTTGAAATATTTTAAAGTGACCATTTGATTTTACTGTATTAATAGATTATAAAAAAATTTTTACTCAAAAACTATTTTCAAAAATAAAATTACATCTTCCAAATAAATGCATCATATATTTTGTACATTACAGCAAATTTAAAACTTCTTTATAGTGATTATTTGAGTTTCAAATTATAACCAGGACAGAAAATATAATAGAACAGTTATTCTTGATATATATTCATTTACTTTGATAAGTTTCTTAGCTAAGTCTAATACTACCATTGATATTTTTGAAGGTAGTCTTACTCTTTTCATAAGATAACCTGAAGTCTTTCTTAAAGGTGCATCCTATCGTTAATAGTTTTGAAACTGTCAACACCTTCAATGATCCTTTGCTGTAAATCATAATATTTTTAATTTTTAATATTTAACCAAATATTCTCTCTCTAGATACTGAGGTACCTGGTAAACTCACAGTATATTCTGCTCCATAGAAAATAGTCTCACTTCTAATTTTTTAAATTTGAATATTTAAATATTTCATCCCAAATATTTTTACATGTATTTTCTCCATTCAGAATGCCTTTCTTCAACAAGGAATATTAAAAACATAACAAATAAATGATCTATTATTGGTCGCCATCAGTTCAGTTCAGTTCAGTATCTCAGTCGTGTCCAACTCTTTGCGACCCCATAAATCGCAGCATGCCAGGCCTCCCTGTCCATCACCAACTCCCAGAGTCTACCCAAACCCATGTCCATTGAGTCAGTGATGCCATCCAACCATCTCATCCTCTGTCGTCTCCTTCTCCTCCTGCCCTCAATCCTTCCCAACATTAGGGTCTTTTCCAGTGAGTCAACTCTTTGCATGAGGTGGCCAAAGTATTGGAGTTTCAGCTTCAACATCAGTCCTTCCAATGAACACCCAGGACTGATCTCCTTTAGGATGGACTTGGTGGATCTCCTTGCAGTCCAAGGGACTCTCAAGAGTCTTCTCCAACACCACAGTTCAAAAGCATCAATTCTTAAGCACTCAGCTTTCTTTATAGTCCAACTCTCACATCCATACATGACTACTGGAAAAACCATAGCTTTGACTAGATGCACCTTCGTTGGCAAAGTAATGTCTCTGCTTTTCAATATGCTATCCAGGTTGGCCATAACTTTCCTTCCAAGGAGTAGGCGTCTTTTGATTCATGGTTGCAATCACCATCTGTGGTGATTTTGGAGCCCAAAAATATAAAGTCTGACACTGTTTCCACTGTTTCCCCATCTATTTCCCATGAAGTGATGGGACCAGATGCCATGATCTCAGTTTTCTTAATGTTGAGCCTAAAGCCAACTTTTTCACTCTCCTCTTTCACTTTCATCAAGAGGCTCTTTAGTTCTTCTTCACTTTCTGCCATAAGGGTGGTGTCTTCTGCATATCTGAGGTTATTGATATTGGTCACCACAGATATCGCAAAATACTGCCTTCTCAATCTTTCTAATTATACAAATAGACCCAATTAAAAACTGGAGCTCAAAAGATGGGGGACTCCATCCTAAGAGTTAACCCTTCTTCTGGAAAATTCTTGCTGTCTCTCAGGTCTCAGCGCAACCATCTTCCCCAGACCACAACATTTCCCCTCCTCCCAGGCTAGTACAGCCCCTTGTCATGTGCTTCCACTCCATCCAGCAATATTCTGTTTCAAGTTTCCACCAGGGTCCGCAAGGCAAGGGTTGTGTCTGTTGTGTTCATGGTGGGATCCAGCATGGAACTGGACACAGAGTGAGCATGTAATAACTGAATGAGCAAACAGCCCACTCTAAAAGGGAGCACAGAATCAGGTTTGACACATGGGAACCCAGTAAGACCCCCATGAACTCTGGTTTAACCATTTTCTTTCCCTAAAAGTAACTCTGCAGTGGAGAAGCTTGGCAGAGCTACTTTGGCCATGTGATCAAAACTAACATCGCCAGTAACAAGACCTGTCAACATCATGTACTCCCTGATAAGATGCACTGAGAAAAGCACTTCATCGCTTCTGTGGTATTCTTATCAAAAAGTCGTAACCTCAATGCAACCGTGAGAAAACAGCAGACAGGCCCAAACTGAGGGCCACTCCACCAAATAAGTGACGAGCGGCCTGGACTGTTCCAAAGCGTTGAAGTCATGAAAGACAAAGACTGGGCAACTGTCACAGACCAGAGGAGCCCACGCAACCTGACCACTGTGCGATGCGGGGTCCTGCGTTGGGTCCTGAAACAGTCAAAAGGACATTCCTAGGGAAACTGGAAGCATTTGCATAATGCCTGTCGATTATATAAGAATATTTTACGGGTGTTAATTTGATACGGATAATAGTGCTGTGTCTATACACCATGTTACTACTAGGAGTATTAGGTAAAGGCTAAAGTTTCCCCAGTTATGTGTGCAGAGACCAAAAACCTTAGGCACCACGTTTGGAGGGCTCCCTCTTGCCCAAGCACCTGCCCTGGTCCGTTAGTGCAGACGTAGGCACCCCATCCACTCTGTCCACCTGTGAAGGCCCCTTCCAGCCTGACTGCCCGTGGGTGCAGAATGAAGCGGGTTCTGGGGTCCCCAGCACTCGTCTTATCTGTGTACTTGCTCACCCACTCTCCTGGGGACAAGGTCTTTGCCTCTCCTGCTTCTCCAGCTTTATGTGGCTCAGGTGTCATGAAGGTCTTCCAGACTTTGCCATTCCCAGGGCTGATGACTGCTTCTCCTCCCACGTCTTGGCTCTTGGATGAATGTGTGTCCCAAGGCATAACTCCATTGTGTGTCGCTAAGTCTGACCTTGCTTGTCTCCTGTGATCCCAAACAGCCCCTGTCCAGGCTGCTTTCGGTGGACTTTTCCATCCTTATTTCTCTTTCCCGTTCACATTATCCAAACTCAAGCCTAGCAGGATGCTCATCGCATACTCACCATGGTCTTACCCAGCACCCAGCAAGGGATCTCACCCATCAAAAGAAAGAACCCCAGTTTCCCTCCCAAGTTTTGAGCAGTGATGCTCTCCCAACTGGAAATCAGTGAAGACTTTCCCTTCGTCTCTTCGTACTCATTTCCACCTCCTTTATTAAGGCCTAGTTCAAATACAGTCTGTCTATTTTGGCTCTGTTGTAAGAGATGCTACCCTGCCCAGATGCCCTCTGCCCAGCCTAGGCACCCATGCCCCAGCTTCCCTGAGGGTTGACTGCAAATAGCTCACAGATGCCTCCCTTGTCCTGAGAATAGACCTCAGCTGGCAAGATCCCCTTGTCCCTGGAAGTGACTCCCCCAGTCCAACCAGAGCAGCCGACAGCTAACAACTGAATGATGTGCAGCACAAAGAACCAACCCCCTTGTCTCAGTGGGGAGAGACTGGAGCTGTGGATGCTACAGAGCTGCCAGAGTCAGGCCAAGGCTGCTGAGTCCGTGTCCTTGCGTGGCTTCTTCCCCTGTCCTATCTGCCTGCACACCCTCCCTTACAGGTTTCCTCAGTAAAGCACTTTCATGAGAATTCCCGTTTCAGGCCCACTTCTTGGAATCTGACCTAGAGCATACATGAATCCACCAACACCCAGCTAAAGGCGGGCACCAACAGTTACAATGTGTCTGCAACGTGTCGTGGACGGCAGCTATTTTACAGGCATTATCTCATTTAACCTTCTCAACAACTTCATGCCTTGGAATTGTTCATTGCTTTTCTGCAGAAAGGGTAACTGCAGAAAGGCTTAACGTTCAAATCAGTCATGATTTCAGCTCACATCTGTCCTCTCCCCCACACTCAGCTGCTCACTCGCAGAACCTCAACTCTCAGAGGAACTCAATACCTGTTCCTGAGCAAATGAACGAGCCACAGTGAGGCCTTCTCAACGCCATCTATACAGTTTAGAGTTGCCTGTAGCTTTGTCCAGCTTAAAGAGATCGGAGCCAGTATTGTACTAAGCGTAGGAGCTAAGAGTTGTAAACTGGGGGAAACAGTAAGACCTGTTCTTTTGGATTCCTCGCAGCGTTCCTCCGGCTTAGAGATAAAGATCTTCCTTTCTTCCAGGTATAGGGAGGACGCCTCTCACAGGAGGGTTTTATGACCTTCTTCAGGGGAAGGTCAAAGAGTTCTCATATTCCTTCAACTTAAAATATTCAGCACACCAAGGTGCCAGTTGGCGGTGGCATACCCTGAACACCCCCAGCACCCCTTCCCTCACCAACACCCTGTAAGAAGCACTGTACCGGGGCGAGAAAGACAAGGGTCTGCTTCGAAAGGACAGGGGCGGTGTGGCTGCTTTGACAAGGGTGGTGCGGGTGGGAGCAGGGGATCTTAGAGGAGCCCCGGGTGGGGTCTTGAGGAACGAGGGAAGAGGCATCTGGCCAGCAAGCCAGAAGGGAGTGGAGGATGAGCTCGGTCAGCGAGGACGTTGGGGGCGGCGTGGGTGTGAGGAAGCACCGGGCGTGCTCTGAGCAGCTGCAGGGTGAGATGGGCATGCGGGCGAGACCAGCGCGGAGACTCAGGAGAGGCAGGTGTGGGCCAGGAGGGGCTCGAATCCAAGGGGCCAGGCCCGCGGAGCCTGGGAGGTGCCCTCCAGTCCGGTCTGAGGAGGGCCAGACGCAGCCCCCGTGAGACCGTCTGCGGCCGTGGGGCAAGACAGAGCGCCAGGAATAAAGGCCAGGAATAAAGGCCAGCTGTAGGAGAACCAAGGCATGGGTGTTTGTCAAGTCAACAGCCTCACTTCACCTCACCTGAACTCACATGATTTCTCATTCTGTCCTGCTGGCTGGAAACTGACCCAGGAATGCAGGAATTCACTGATAAGCTATCTCAGTTGGCAGGAAAACTGAGCAGCGCCCTCTTTGGTCCTTTATCGTGTATTTTAAAATGCGAGGGCTAGTTCTCAAGGGAAAACTCATCTTGGGTATGAATTTAAGCCCAAAGCGGTAAGAAAACTGTTGAAGCTTAGTTTCTGCATAAGCTGTCCGGAATCAATGTCCCAGCCGACGTCCTAGAGTCCAACTATTCTTTAAGCAGGATGTTTTCAGTTCCTGATTTCTTACCTCCTTGAACAACGGGGGGCCCAACAGTTTAGAGATTCTCATAAAAATGATGTATCCTTTTATGTAGGCTTGAAGACACTAGAAAATACTGTCTGCCTTCAATCTCATATGATGAAGAAGCATTGTTAACATTTCTAAATAAACCGTCTTGCCTGGCATGCAAGTAATGAGTTGTATTCACTAGAAACGAGGTTCTAAATCCTTTATCCCCAAAGGTATGTGCGACAGTACATGAACCCTGCCCATTAATCCTGGTGACCTGTCTGAGAAGAAGTGGAGAATAATAAGAGGAGCTGAAATGTTTCTTTGAGTGAACTGAGTGAGAGCAGACCGCAGGAAGACATGGCCTCGAGCAGCAGCTGGGACCCCAGCAAAGCCCGTGCCTGGGCCCCTTCCAGCCTTCTCCCCCCGCGCTGAGGTCAGTTCACAGCGAACCCGAGGCTGGCGCAGCCCAGGGGCCCTGGGGCGTGCAGGCCCCTCTGTCCTCAGCCTACTTCACTGCCCGCAGCCGGCAAAGCAGGAAGGTTTCGCTCCCCTCCCCTTTACTGTTCAAATAATTACGTGGCCTTCCAAAACCCCTGTGGATCATTAATCGGTTATGGACCCTGGACTTTCTCCCGGCCGTGAGCTGGAACGCTCAGTGGGACTCCAGGGGCAGAGCCAGATGAGGGAATTCGTTGCGAGCACCCGCTGTCAGCAAGGTTTCAGATCCCTAAACCTAAGGCAAGGCTCAGAAGCCATCTGGGCCACATAGCCCAGAGGCTACCGGATTAGCTTTTCTCGGGAGCTGCTCAGTAATGATAAGGTTTACATGGATAACCACTGGAGGTAGAAAGAACATAGCCATTTCCTCTTTCGGACAAGGAGCCCCAAATGAGTTACTCTACAAGCTAGTACACAAAAGGCCAAATTTTCTCTCTTTTCATTTTTCCTTCTTTTATTTATTTTTAATTGAAAAAAATAATTTTTTTTGGCTGCGCTGTGCAGCTCACAGGATCTTAGTTCCCTGACCAGAGTTTGAACCCTTGCCCTCCTTGGCAGTGGAAGCATGGGGTCCTGGCAGCTCCTGGACTGTCAGGGGAATGCCCCAAGGCCACTTTTTCTTAAAAAAAAAAAAACAAACAAAAGAAAATTCAGTCCTTGTCACAATAGTCTGTGCTATCCTAACTAGAATCGTAGACTTTGAGGTTTGAAAAGTTCTTTTGAGGGCTTCCCTGGCAGTCTAGTACTAAGAATTCACCTGCCAATGCAGTGGACACGGGTCCCATCCCGGGATGCCACGTGCTGTGGAGCAACTATGCCCACGTGCCACAACTCCTGAGCCCACGCTCGGCAACTCCCGGAGCCCACGTGCCTGCAGCCTGTGCTCTGGCGCAAGAGAAGCCACAACAACAAGAGGCCTGCACACTGCAACAAAGAGTAGCCCCACCCATTGCAACTGCAGAAAGCCCGCATGCAGCAAGGAAGACTCAGAACGGCCAAAAATAAATAAGCACATACATAAATCTTTTTTTAAAAAATGCTTTTGCGGTGATTTCACTTAAACAGGCTGTCTTACAGATGAGGAGACTGAGCTCAGCAAGTCCATTCAGCTCACTCAAGACCCTCCAGTGAGTCAGTATTCCCCGAAACTGGACGAGGAATCTCCAGGTCCTGGTCCAGTCCCTCTGGGGTTGAAGGTAATACGCTGGCAAGAAGCAGAGAGCAAGGGGGTTACATGGCCCATCCTCCCCGAACAATCATCATGCAATAATAATTCATTAACACATTTTTTATATGAAAATAGACATGTTATTTGGGCTCCAAAATCACTGCAGATGGTGATTGCAGCCATGAAATTAAAAGACGCTTACTCCTTGAAAGGAAAGTTATGACCAACCTAGAGAGCATATTAAAAAGCAGAGACGTTACTTTGCCAACAAATGTCCGTCTAGTCAAGGCTATGATTTTTCCAGTGGTCATGTGTGGAAGTGAGAGTTGGACTATAAAGAAAGCTGAGCACTGAAGAATTGATGCTTTTGAACTGTGGTGTTGGAGAAGACTCTTGAGAGTCCCTTGGACTGCAAGGAGATCCAACCAGTCCATCCTAAAGGAGATCAGTCCTGAGTGTTCATTGGAAGGTCTGATGCTGAAGCTGAAACTCCTATACTTTGGCCACCTGATGCGAACAGCTGACTCATTTGAAAAGACCCTGATACTGGGAAAGATTGAAGGCAGGAGAAGAAGAGGATGACAGAGGATGAGATGGTTGGATGACATCACCAATTCAATGGACATGGGTTTGGGTGGAATCTGGGAGTTGGTGATGGACAGGGAGGCCTGGTGTGCTTCGGTTCATGGGGTCGCAAAGAGTCGGACACGACTGAGCAACTGAACTGAACTGATACATGTTATTTTTTAAATTAAATTCTAAAGATTTAAAACAAGTCTCTTCAAGGAAATTCCATGCTTGTGGTAGTCTTTAAAGTTATGTTCCTGAGCCATAACACTGGTGATACATAGTCAATACAGAAGGCACATGTGGCTATGGAGCATCTGAAATAGTATTGATAAGAGTTGAGCTAGGCTGTAAATGAAGACAGACTTCACAGATGTATGTACAAGAAATAATAGTTTCTCAATAACTTATTGTGGTTACATATTGAAATGATAATATTTTAGGTAAATTGGTTTAAATAAAGTGCATTATTAGGGCTTCTCAGGTGGCTCAGTAGTAAAGAATCTGCCTACAATGCAGGAGACACAGAAGACAGTTTCAATCCCTAGGTTGGAAAGATCCCATGCAGTTGGAAATGGCAACCCATTCCAGTATTCTGGCCTGGAGAATTCCATGCATCAAACACATTATTAAAAGTGATTTCACCTGCCTTTTTCTCTTTTAAAATTCATTTTATTTTTTATTTATTTTTGGCTGTGCCGGGTCTTCACTGCTGCATGCGGACTTTTTCTAGTTGCAGCTGAAGTGGGGGCTGCTCTCCAGGTGCATGTGAGTTTCTCATCGTGGTGACTTCTCTTATTGCGGATCTTGGGCTCCTGAGCACGGCCTTCAGAGTCATGGCACACAGCGATAGTTGCCCTGCAGCACGGACTCTTTCTGAACCAGGGATCAAACCCATGTCCCCTGCATTGGCAGGTGTATGCTTAACCAGTGGACCACCAGGGAAGTCCTTTTCTTTTACTGTTGTTTAATAAACTGGAAATTGCATTTGGGCTTGTATTGTCCTTCTCTTGGACAGTAGCTGGACTAGAGGGTGGCTATTATGGCTGCTCAACAGCCGCCTTCTCTCCCTTGCAACACACACAAGGATTGCATCTCCCCGACCCCAGTGAAATTAGGTGTGGTCGTGTGGTTGGCTTGGATCAGTGATATGTGAGTAGGAAAGATATACATTCTTCTGGGCAGTGCATGTAACTGCCCACGCAGGCCACATGAACGCCTTCCAAGGAAATCGTGGACATGAATGTGGAGACTAACCGCCGTCAAGCTGCGGTGAGCTGAGGCTCCCACTGACTCACCTAAGATCTGGAGTGTGAGCTCAAAATCAACTTTTTGAAAATAGACATTGAGATTTGGGGACCATTCCCTCCTGTACCATCACCTAGTGCTGGGAAGTGGAAGTCACTCGGTTGTCTGACTCTGTGACCCTGTGGACTGTAACCCTCCAGGCTCCTCTGTCCATGGAATTCTTGAGGGGAGGGGGTTGCCATTCCCTCCTCCAAGCATTACCCACACATTCCTAAGTGTGATTTTCTGGTGTAAAGGTGTGCAGAGAACTATGCCCAGGCAGCATCTCCCAAACCTGCTTTACCACAGAGCACTCTGAAGGTGTAATTTATTGACAGGAGACTAATTAGAATTCATGTGTACCCAGATTACTGAAGACAGCAAAATTTAGAACACACAGATCAGTTAATTGAGCTGAAGATCAAAATTTGACTTGTATGTCTTAGCCAATAAAACCAAAAGGTAATCACTTTTATGTTAAGAAGGAACAAATCAAAATCATTTATTTTACTTTTAAAAATATACTTCATCAAAAGTGTTTTTTAATAAAATTTTGTGACTTTTTAAAACTTGGGTGCTGCTGAGTATCAGAAATAATGTTGCTGATCAAGGGTGACACCTAGTATGTTCTTAAATTTTGTCTTTACTACACTATGATCTGAAAAAAGACCACATTTTCCAGAAAATAAAGAAGAATATGATCAGTGTGCTCTGCTGTATTCGGGGGTTACTGAAAACGGCTTCTCCAAAATTCAATTATTTCATCCTTCCTTCTCTTTTTAGAAAACAAGGTCAGTGATTTTTTATTTTCACTTTGAAGGATTTACTTTTTGCTTGTTTTAGACTGACACAATTTGCTAACCACCAAGCCTGCTTTTGGCTTAAAATTTTCTTTTTTCAATCTCAGAATCCACAGAGAGCAAGGTTATATAAAAATATAGCATATTTTTACATTCAATGAGAACTATTATTACAAAGTATTTTTTTATTGAAATATAATTGCCACAATCTCTTAAAGTGGTTTTTAGTATACAACTCCTGGTGGCTCAGATGGTAAAGCACCTTTCTGCAATGTGGGAGACCTGGGTTCGATCCCCGGGTCGGGAAGGTCCCCTGGAGAAGGAAATGCAACCCACTCCAGTACTCTTGCCTGGAAAATCCCATGGACAGAGGAGCCTGGTGGGTTACAGTCCATGGGGTCATAAGAGTGGGACACAACTAAGCGACTTCTTTCTTTTTAGTATATTCACAAGTCATGCCACCATCGTGACTAATTTCAGAATATTTTTCAGTTCAGTTCAGTTCAGTAGCTCAGGCATGTCCAACTCTTTGCAACCCCATGAACCACAGCACACCAGGCCTCCCTGTCTATCACCAACTCCTGGAGTCTACCCAAACCCATGTCCATCAAGTCGGTGATGCCATCGAGCCATCTCATCCTCTGTCGTCCCCTTCTCCTCCTGCCCCCAATCCTTCCAAGCATCAGGGTCTTTTCCAATGAGTCAACTCTTCGCATGAGATGGTCAAAGTATTGGAGTTTCAGCTTCAACATCAGTCCTTCCAATGAACACCCAGGACTGATCTCCTTTAGGATGGACTGGTTGGATCTCCTTGCTGTCCAAGGGACTCTTGAGAGTCTTGTCCAACACCACAGTTCAAAAGCATCAATTCTTAAGCACTCAGCCTTTTTCACTGTCCAACTCTCACATCCATACATGACTACTGGAAAAACCACAGCCTGGGCTAGATGGACCTTTGTTGGCAAAGTAATGTCTCTGCTTTTCAATATGCTGTCTAGGTTGGTCATAACTTTCCTTCCAAGGAGTAGGCGTCTTTTGATTTCATGGCTGCAATCACCATCTACAGTGATTTTGGAGCCCCCCAAAATAAAATCTGACACTGTTTCCACTGTTTCCCCATCTATTTCCCATGAAGTGATGGGACCAGATGCCATGATCTTAGTTTTCTTAATGTTGAGCCTTAAGCCAAATTTTTCACTCTCCTCTTTCATTTTCATCAGGAGGCTCTTTAGTTCTTCACTTTCTGCCATAAGGGTGGTGTTGTCTATATATCTGAGGTTATTGATATTTCTTCCAGGATTCTTGATTCCAGCTTGTGCTTCTTCCAGCCCAGCGTTTCTCATGATGTACTCTGCATTTAAGTTAGACAAGCAGGGTGACAATATACAGCCTTGACGTACTCCTTTTCCTATTTGGAACCAGTCTGTTGTCCTGTGTCCAGCTCTAACTGTTGCTTCTGACCTGCATACAAGTTTCTCAAGAGACAGGTCAGATGGTCTGGTATTCCCATCTCTTTAAGAATTTTCCACAGTTTATTGTGACTGACACAGTCAAAGGCTTTGGCATAGTCTAAGCCATGCCATGTGGGGCCACCCAAGACGGAAGGGTCATGGTAAGAATATTTTTATCGCCCCACAAAAGTCCCCATCCCCATGAGTAGCCACTCAGCACTTCCCTCCTCCCCCAGCTCCTGGCCACCACTAGTTAATTTTTGTCTCTATGTATTTGCTCTTTCTGGATATTTCTTACAAATGAAGTTATACAAGATGTGGTCTTCTGCCTGGCTCCTTCACTTAGCCTAATGTTTTCAAGGTTCATCCATGTTGTAGCACAAATCAGTACTTCATTCCTTTCCATGGATGAATAATATTCCTATGTATGGAGAATCAGAATTATCAGGTTTTGTTTATCCATTCATTAGCTGATGGACATTCAGGTAGTTTCCATTTTGGGCTCTTATGAATAACACTGCTAGGAACATTCCTATACAAGCCTTTACATGAAAGCATGTTTTTTATTATCTTGGGTCAAATTACAATTTTAAGATGAAAAATAATTTTTATGACAAAACGCATAACAAAGATTTGGCTATTCTTTCAGCAAAATGGGGCTTCCAGGGTGGCTCAGATAGGAAAGAATCTGCCTGCAATGTGGGAGACCTGGGTTCAATCCCTGGGTCAGAAAGATCCCCTGGAGAAGGGAATAGCAACTCACTCGAGTATTCTTATCTGGAGAGTCCCATGGACAGAGGAGCTTGGCATGCTACAGTCCACGTGGTCGCGAACAGTCAAACATGAATCTGAGGGACTAACACTTTCACTTCTTTTCACAGCGACATGCAGACTAAACATCCTGCGTCTATGCATCAGGCTGGGTGACCTCCTGGGGAGCAAGGGCATCCGGGAAGGCTTCTAACGGGTCTGTTTTGGGCCCAGTTAGTTCAGGCAGGAGCTTTTTCTTCAAGCCTCCATGACCACCACCACCCTCGACTAGGGTCCACCCCCACTCTGCACACCAGCGGGCTCCTGAACGTCCTGGCTGTCATCCTCCCGTGATGAGATGGAGGGGGCCCCAAACAAGATCTCGGATCACAGAGGGCTGTTGCTTGTGCCAGAGGCTTGAAGAGCACGTGCCCTCCTCTCTGGCCCTAACAGGAGGCACGGACGGGCCTCTGCTTGGCTTTGAGAGGGCCTCCTGGGGTGGAAAAAGCACCGTCCTCTTTCTGGGGGGACTCACGGTCTCTCCCGTGTATGCCGCACCCCTTTCGAGTGCTTCCTCCAACACTCCTTCCCGATGTGTTCTTCCACCCCGGGGTTCTTTTAAAGCACCCTGCTTCTCACCACCTTAGCAATTGTCTACTTTTGCCAGGACATGTTGAATTCAAGAAGGAAAGTGTGCATTTTCTTGTCTTGGGGGGGGCCTCTGTCCACCCAGCAGAGAGGGTGACTCACGTCTGGCTACCTGGGTTGGGGGAAGGAGGAGGTGAAAAGCCCCAGGAAAACCACCTGATTTTCATAACAACGTTATCCCACACAGCAGGGAGTTCAGAAATGCCATATCATTTCTTAATGATAAATTATCCCATGAAACTAAGAACAACCACAGATTTTGTGCTTTTCTTAGACATTTAAGACCAAAGACAATGACTAGTATCCTGTGAATTTCCCCCCACCTGGCACAAACTTATCCCTGTAGGGGACCCTGTTTTGGAGATGAGGCAGCCCAGAGCATGCAGCCACACTAAGGATCTGTCTTGAGCTTCAGATGTCCTCAGCTGTCCCAGTTGAGGAGTCAGGATAGCTAGGTACGTTGCAGAAACTAAGACCCCAAACGTGAACTGGCTTACAATAACAAAGGTCTACTGCTCAGGTCGTGATATGCCCATGTGGTCTACGGAGGCTCTGTCCTGCCTCGCCCTCACTCCACGATCCCCAGGACAGCAGTTCCTCTCTGGACGCTGCACACGAGAAAAGACACAGCAGGCTGAACCAGACACTGGCTCTTTGCCTCGCCCAGAAGTAACACTGTCCCAGCCAAAGCCACCCCACACCACTGCATCATCTTCCCTTAACTTTGAATCTCACACAGTAGGAGTCGGCGTCTCAGACCCTTCCCTCTGAGAACACCCTTGGCTCCCTCCTTGGCAGTGAGCACGGCGCTCAGCTGCCTGCCTGTCCTGCTGCTTACCCAGAGGCAGTGCCAAGGGCAGGGGAGCTGACTCAGGAGGGGCCACATGGCGGGCCCCAACCCCAGGCCAGGTCGTGAAGGGCCCCAGAAGGCTGAGCCTCTGATTTTCTCTGGTCATGATTTCCTCCATACACTGATGTTGACTCGTTATATTACATAAAGCACCACATCTTGGATATAAAACCATACGCTCAATCCACTAAAGTTGGCAGGGGATGTATTAATAATAAGTTGAAAGGACTCAACTGAAGTTCTCTCAAACATGCGTGCTTTTGTTTATTATCTTAAATCTAAAGCCCTCCCTTTCTCTGACTGCTGTATTAGCATTACAGGCATGCTAAGTCGCTTAAGTTGTGTCCAATTCTTTGAGATTCTATGGACCATAGCCTACCAGGCTCCTCTGTCCGTGGGGATTCTCCAGCAAGAATTCAGATGGCATCCACTTGCAAATAACAGAGTGTGTGTGTGTTCAGTCGCTTAGTCATGTCTGACTCTCTGCAACCCCATGGACTTCAGCTCTCCAGGCTCCTCTGTCCACGGGATTTCCCAGGCAAGGATCCTGAAGTGAGTTCCGTCTCTTCTTCCAAGGGATCTTCCTGACCCAGGGATCAAACTCATGTCTCCTGCATTGGCAAGCAGATAGGCAGGAAGGAAGTAGGCAAATAACAGAACCCACCCCCACCTCCACCCCCTCAATTGGTGACTTAAATGACTAGGTGTTCAAGGGAGTATGTTGTTTTTTTATTTAACAGGACCTTCTAAGTTAAGCAGAGCTAGTACTGAAGTTCCATGATGCTATCAGAGACCGAGGCATTTTCTCTTTTTCTACTCCCCCATCTTTAATAACCTGGAGAAGGAAATGGGAACCCACTCCAGTGCTCTTGCCTGGAGAATCCCATGGGCAGAGGAACCCGGCAGGCTACAGTGTGTGGGGTCACAGGGGTCGGACACGACTTACCGACTAAACCACCACCACCTTTAATCAGGATTTTCACGTCGCACTTGTCAATTCGCAGTCCTCAGGTGGCTGCTGCCCCTCCAAGCCTTACGACTGTGTGGAAGGGAAAAAGAAAGAGTGGCGGGGAAGAAGGGGCTTCTCTTCAGGAGGGGACGCCATGTGGGCTGCCCCCGCAGGAGCTTCTGCCTGTGCCTCACTGACCTGAAGTGCATCGTTTTCCACTAGCCATAATGGAGGACAGAAAAGAAACATTTCAGCTTTTACCACCTTTGCAGTCGAGACAGATAAGGGGGGTGGGGCTAGAGGTTGCGTTTGAGTCAGCCAGCCTACGGTGTCTGCTGTGACCCTTCTTCTGTGGGGTTTCAGCTAGCTGCTCTACTCTTGATCTGGTCTGTACAGTCCCCACAACGCCACCTACTTCTGTGCTCAGATGAGGTGTCTGATTGGATTACACATATCTCCTGTGAAACCTCACACTTACTCTCTTGGGGGTGGTAGCTGTCCCAGCTTCCCTGTTTGATACCTCTGGAGTCCTCCCTTGGTAAATACCCTAATGCCAGCTGGTTTTCATCCAGGTGTGCAGCTATATTAATCTTAGGTGATCAAAATTACACAAAGAAATAGACACTTGCTTTCTATTATACATTAGAGACACTAGCTATTATTAATCTGATCTAATGTTTCTATCCTTATATTTTTAATTCTGTTCTTGGTTCAAGCTCATTTTTCCTCACCCAAAAAAAATCCTTTTTTGTTTATATGAGGCTACTAATTTCTAAAATACTAATTGTACCTGATCATACTTAAATATTTTATTCTCAGTTTAACTCCTCATTATTTGACTTCCTAATGTGTACCAATATAGCCCATGTTAAAGGCCTGATATTAACAGGGCATAAAAGAATTTCTTTGTAATCTTTCCCTAGAGAAGTGGGAATCTCTAGTTAGATAAGCAAGGAAGACCATTTTAAGTGGTTCTTCCCTAAATAAAAAATTTGCTTTAAAATAACTTGCTGTGTCTTATCTAGTAGAGTTACAAGTTGTATAACAAATTTTTTATAAAAGTAGTACCTCACTTTCAAAAAGGGATGGACAAATAATAACCTACAAATTCAAACAGTCTGTGTGTCAAAGCCAATAGTAAACAAAGGTTAAGAAGGAAAGGCAAAGTCAAACATAATCATGTCAAATATGTATGACAGTGTTATTCTTTTAATTTAGTGAGATGCAAGAAAATATAGAAAAAGAAGAAATGGACTCATATTTCAGTCTCAAACAAATCTGCATACACATTTGAACCTGAATGTTCCCTCCAGTTCCACGTAGCAGCGTCATCCGCAGTCTGTCTGTGCTCACCTCACTCCTGCAGCAGCATCACGCCCCCTTGAACTCCCAGGTGGCCTACAACAAAGGCGCTGATGGTAGCGCTGAAGGAGGTGCAGACAGCGCTTTAGGACGTCCACAGGAGCTCCTGCACACCTCCTCCCAAGCCAGCTGGCATTCAGCTGTTGTTCCTGTCTTCTCTTCTCGGCCAGAGTGCAGACCTGATGGATGGAACTGTAGCCTCTACCTTGGGCCACAGGTGCCCTTGAGACTAGATGCCACGCATGGTGGACCTACCAGACCCAAGCAACCCGGAGTCCAGGGGGCCTTCCTGGAGCCATTCCTGCCCTGGACTACCCACTTCCAGGCGTTTATATGATAGAAAAGGCAACTTCAGTCTTATTTATGCCACTGTTGTTTTGTGTATACGCTCCAGACAAGCCTGACCATGATACACTCAAGGAACAGTTAGAATATGTAAACGTTTCCTCTGTATTTTCATGTTCCCTTCATAGGTGACCTGGCTCTCCTCCACACTGCCTCTGCAGGAAAGGGCAACAGAGCCTCTGGAACCTGGCAAGATGAAGAAAAGGTGCCCCAGTTTCTCAGGAGCCCTGTGTGGAGAAGAAAGGGGAACTCGGGTTGTGAGACCCGTGTATCCTGACACCCCACTCCAGGTCAAAGCCCCAGAGGGCCAGGATACACCGGAAGAGGGGAGGGAAAGCCCCGGGCTGAGAGGTAAGCTGGTGGGCATGCAGAGTGATGGGGCCGGGCTGGGTTGGGCAGGGGCTAGGGCTGAGCCAGACCCAAGTCCCTCCAACCCCCCATCCCTTGCTGTGCTTTGCAGTGTGGACTGTGGTGGGGCTCGCAGCGTGGTTTCAGGGTGGGTACTGCCCAGACCTGCCCCTACAGGAGTATCAGGCCACACAGCAAGCAAGTTACCCATGTCCAGAGATCCAGGCAGGCCCCTCAGGGGTCACCGGCACAGAGAGCCCTCCCCCACCCCACCTCCAGACCCCTACTCTACAGCTCCAACCAGTGAGGAGCCAGCCTGGATCAGAGGCCCTTCTTCCCCCTCCAAGAAGTAGCCTCAGAAAATCTCCATCTACTAGCTGCCATTTTTGAGAGAAACGGAAGGAAAGAAAGCTTCCCTGGAAAGAAATCTGATCCCAAGACCCAAATCAAATGAATTCACTCTGATGGGGACTGCTAAGAGAGACGGAAATGTTACCTAAAGGAGCCCGCTCCGCCTCACTCACACCCTCCTCTGTCCCTGTTAGAGGGGAACCCTGTTGGAGAAAGTTAAATTTACAGAAGCTGCCTTTGCTCTGCACTTCTGAAGGCAGCCTGGGTGAACACTGGCTCCGATGACCCTTGAAACATCAACAGTGGTTGATCGTTAAAGATGAGGAGTCTGTGTATCTGCTACCGATGCTGCGATAGGAAGGTGTGGTCCTTATAGAACATATCTTGAAGTGCTCTGCTAAAACAATAGCATTTACTGAGAATAAGGGTACGGTTGTCCGTGGCCCTAATGTGAATTCATAAGCGGAGATTGTTTCTACTTGGCATCAAAACAACAAAAAAATGTACTCCCCTCATTGTTACTGTCGATACATCTGTGGTCCAGTCATGACATCTGGAACCTGTTGAATACAGCTCTCTTTACAAACAAAAAGAATTCTAATATTAATTTTGTTTTTCGAAGACATAGATATTTACTTTACACTGAGGCTGTCTGATATAAAATGTTCAGAGTGTTAGGAGAAAAACAGATTTGTCTAATTTGTAGCTTGAAACAAAAGCTTTTGTGATACTGAATTCTGGAGAAATTTTGTTTTTACTTGTCAGGCTTTTGCAGAAATGCCCATTAAACATTTGGATCATCTGTTAACAAAGGAGCATTCCTTTTAAACAATAGTGAGATGTCAAGAAAACTCAAATGATTTTAGGCTTAAAACATAGCCAAGCAATCTTTTGTTCATTTTTAAAATTGTTTTCAATTAAATAGAATTTTTTTAAAGTTCTTTAAGGGAAAACTTGTGATTTGGTATCATGTGTGCTTAAAATTGGGTTAAACTTTCCTATGAGATTAATATTGCGTGCACGCATGCTCAGTCACTTCAGTTGTGCCCAACTCTTTGCAAACCTATGGACTGTAGCCTGCCAGGCTCCTCTATCCATGGGATTCTCCAGGCATGAATATTGGAGCGTGTTGCCATGTCAACCTTCAGGGGATCTTTCCAACCCAGGGATCAAACCCTAGTGTCTCCTGCATTGTAGGCAGATTCTTTACCCACTGAGCGACCTGGGAAGCCTGAGATTAATATTATTCTGGAGTTAAAAGTCAAAATTCAAATTTAACACTGTTCAATGGAGGCCAAAGTGTCTCTAATGTTAAAGTTTATTTGTAGCATACCCTTAGAAAAAAGAAGGAAATTAAGAAACTTGTACTAAATGGCCAAATACGTTTTTCCCTGATTGCCTCTTATGAACTTATTTCTTTTCAAATTCTGAAAGTATTTATGGCCAGTGTAGAAAATTTGAAAGATTAGTATGATGATGATAGATCCATACTACTACCTGTTAGACCATAATACAACAACTGTGTTTATATTGGTTTATGTCTCTTTGCTCTTTTGTTGATTTGTTATATTTTAATCAAACCAGCAATCTGGAACTGCATTTTGCTAATCTGATGGATAATATATCACCATGTTTTTATTTTTATCTACTTCTGTAAGTGTTAAAAATATTAACTAGAAAATGGTAGCAACCAACCAATCTAACAGTTATTTAAAAAGTATTAAGGGAACTCTTCATCCTTTGTGGTCAATACTTTGGGAAATAAGTACATAGCTGATTTCTGCCTTGAGGGATGTGCAAGATGAGACAAACATGCATAAACCATTAAAACACAAAATAGGGCATTTAATATTATAATGATTATTATCTTAGTGATTATTGAGACCATTTAAGTGTGTATCAGGTTGAATCAGGCTCAGTTGTGCTCTCTAATTTCAAGAAACAGAAACCCCCTAAAGGAGACTTACTGGAAAGATGCTGAGCTCTATCACAGAATGTCAGGTGCTGGAATGAGGAACTACTGACTCCTGAGCTCTGAATTCATATTCTAATGGCAGAGAATTGATTGACCCAGGTTAGATCAATGTTTATTCTGATACAACCAGTCATGGTTGAAAGAACCCAGCTGGCATCTCGAGTTGCCCAGAGAGCAGCCATGGTTGACACCCACGTTATGACTAGTTCAAGCTGATTACTATAAATGCATTTCCCTTTGGCCAGAAACATACTTATCCAGACTCCTTTGAGCTGGAAGTGCATACATCACATAGTTCTGGCCAATAAGGTATAAAAGGAAGTCTACTAGGAAAGATTTTCTTCCCAAATAGAAGAGAGATATAAAAAGAGATTTCTTTCCTTCCTTCCATGAGGATAAGTCATGCTTTATAGTACTAACCAAAGTGACTCAGAGGTACTGATTCAGAGCCCTGACAACATGAGCCCCAACACCAGCGCTGGAATTGTTTACCTCCAGATTTTATATTTATCAGGTGTTTTTTCTTAATTAGTATCACTTAATCACTTTTTACCAGGCACTTTTTTTAACCTATGTCCAAAAAGCATCCAAAACAGTGGGCATCGCTCTGGAGCTGCGCTGAGAAGAGGTTCTCTCAGAAGGGTATGCGAACAGGAGGCGACATATTGGCTTGTCTGGGTGTTTTCCTTGTGGGTTAGGTGTGGTGCTGTGTACCCGATACCTAGCCTTCTGCCTACGTTCTTCTTTCACTCACCCTCTAAGGTAAACAGCATTTCCCCCTTTTACAGACAAGAAAACAGAGCTCCAGAGAGGGTGAACAGCTCGCCACTGCTCCTCGCCACGCAGTGCTGGAGACGATACACACCCAGTGTGAACCCAAAGACTGGCTATACTCTTTCCCCACCTTCAGACGTTTTGCCACCCCACACTGCACATCACACAATCTGGGCTCTGGAACGTCTATGAGAGAGGAAGATGGAGGTGGAATAGACAGAAAATTTCACAGGGAAGGGAAACTTGCCTGGCCTTCAAGAACAGGTAGAACTCAGGGAGGAAATGCCCAGCTGGAAGGATGTTCTAAAAGGCAGGAACACAAAAGGCAGAATGAGACAGGAATGTCAGTGAGACAGTCTGAGTGGGGCAATGCCGGTGAGGTCATATATTAAAGGCAACTAAGAGCCAGGCTGAAAGGAACCAGGAAGTGCTGGCAGGCTTGTGGGCTGAGCAAGAGACCCAGACACTGACTGCAGTGTCCGATGCAGATTTAGGTGGCGTGGATCCCTGTCATAGAGCATCGGACTCAGCCAGGCACAAGAAGAGAACATGCCCTGGCTTTATTTTAACCAAGGGTATGTCCTATGGTCTAAAAGAAAGTGGTATAAACAGAAAGTGAGCTCTCTTAGAGAATCAGTATAAAGGATAACAGACAGAACTTGCTGACTGACCAGATATGGAAAAGGACAAAAGAATGCTTCCCTCAACTATCTTCTTTTTTTTTGAAGTATGCGTATTTGCTTCTTTACTGTGTCTTTTCTTTCTTTATTTTCTGATTTGCCTTCAACTTGTGCTCTGTCCTTCTGCCCTTTCACTTCCTTTTCCTTGCCCAGGCTGGCTGAAATGCTAGCGGCAACTACAAAATACAAAATGTTTACCAAAAAGGAAGCCACAATAGTTCTAAAGACAGATTAAATTAAAGACAGATTTTTCTCGGTCAGTTCCACAGAGGACACAGGAAAAATCCTTAGTAGGGAAAAGGAAACAGCTTCTCCTTTTTAGGGTGATCAGAGATTCATTTATGTTTGTGTTTATCAAGTTGCTTTCTGAGCCCGTCCTGCTAGCCTCTAAATGAGGATCCTGTGAATGTTGTATTTATTCATCTGAAGTCTCACCTCTTTTCTCTACAGGTATTCTCTCTCTTAACAGGGGATCAGCGGCAAGAACAGAACTTCAAAAGTTGTTGGATCTTAGCATTGTTGCCCTGAGCAGATCTCTCTGGGTTTTTAGGCACCTTCTTTGACAGTGAGGGGCTATTTGATTTAAGAAGGAGTTTTTATTGGTTTTTTAGGAGGGTGTCTAGGAATGGGCTGATGTGCAGAGGCTCAACAGTTGATCTTTACACCAGTGACTTCCTTTCCTCTCACTTGTGGCTTACATCTCTTCAGTTTAGGGCAAGAAATTCTTGGAAATGAAGGTAAGTAATTCATCACCTTGGATTAGAACTT
Source organism: Antilocapra americana (assembly GCA_007570785.1). Taxonomy (NCBI): domain Eukaryota; kingdom Metazoa; phylum Chordata; class Mammalia; order Artiodactyla; family Antilocapridae; genus Antilocapra; species Antilocapra americana. The sequence goes on along the minus strand of ML664172.1, from coordinate 10,576,251 downwards.
CAGAGAGGGACCAATACCACTGCACCCTTTGCCAAAGGGTCTGAGGAAGTCAGACTCCCATGAGACAATATACAAAAGACAAGCAACTCAAAAGAAAAGTGGCCAGAGGCTAAGAACAGGCTGGAAGAAGAACCTGAGCAGTCAACAGACAGCAAAAAGAGGCTAGATTCCATCAGCAATCAGGGAAATGAAAAGTAAAATGAAAATGAGATGCTGTTTCTTGCCTATTGGGCTGGCAAATTCAAGTGTAACGATATCAATATTAGGTAAGCGAATACACAAACTCATAGCTGTAAACTGGTATATAATGGTACAGCACTTCATGGGCAGTTTCCTGCTGTCTACTAAAATTTGAAAGTGCATATCCCATGTCCCAGTGGTTAGACTTTATGGTATTCACTGCAGAAAACCACTCACGTGGCTCTAATTAGACCGGCTCACTGTCTGTATTTGTAGCAATGAAAAACTGAAAACAACCTAAAGGTCCATTTAACAGGGAATAGCTAAGTAACTATGACACATCCATATTGTGTAAACTTATACCACAGTTGAAAGGTATTAGGTACTGATATCAGAAGTCTCTTAATCATATTGTTAAAGGAAGAAAACCAAGTTTCAAGATGCATACAGTATATCACTTATGTTAAAAACATACAACAAAGTATTACATGTAAATATATATAATCTACAGTGTGTTAAAAAGCAGAGACATCAGTTTGCTGACAAAAGTCTGTATCGTCAAAGCTATGGTTTTTCCAGTAGTCATGTATGGATGTGAGAGCTGGACCATAAAGAAGGATGAGCACTGAAGAACTGATGTTTTGAACTGTGGTGTTGGAGAAGACTCTTGAGAGTCCCTTGGACAGCAAGGAGACAGTCCATCCTAAAAGAAATCAGCCCTGAACATTCACTGGAAGGACTGATGCTGAAGTTGAAGCTCCAATACTTTGGCCACCTGATGCGAAGAGCCGACTCATTGGAAAAGACCCTGATGCTGGGAAAGATTGAGGGCAGGAGGAGAAGGGGATGGCAGAGAATAAGATTGTTGGATAGCATCACCAACTCGATGGACATGAATTTGAGCAAGCTCCAGGAGATAGGGAAGGACAGGGAAGCCTGGCGTGCTGCAGTCCCTGGGGTTGCAGAGTTGGACATGACTCAGCAACTGAACAACAGCATGTGCTGTATTAACTATATATAGTGTATCTAGCATAAGTATCCATAGTACATTTTTAACAAGTATACTAAAAGGAGTACATATTTTCACTTGGCACAAGTACTTTCTATAAATACAAATCACAAATACTGCATATAAGTATCCAAAAGAGAAAGCCTAGAAAAAGGTCTGCAAGGATTCATATCAAACTGCCAACAGTGGTTACCTCTGCAGAGGGATCTGGGATGCAGAGCTGATGGTCAGAGGTGATTTAAACTTTACTCTTAATAATTTCTTTAGAAAGGGGAATGCATTCTTGAGGCATCAAAGATGGATAAGGAAAATAAAACATTTCAATGTGGAAAGAGCAATACTATGGACACGAAGGTGAGGGTGACTAGGAGCTGAGAGAGTTCCACCAGCCTTTTCTCCTCGCTCCTCCACAGTGTGAAGCAGCTTCTGCTTCTCTGATTTGCAAACTTCTGCTCAGTGATGCCTATTGTCTCAGAAAAACACAATTTCAAAGTGACTGGGAGGGGCACAAGCATGAGTAGGGAGGCGGCAGTGGGAGTCCAGCCTGAAGATGAGGCTGCTGAACAGTTCAGAGGTGACCCCAACACTTGGGGAAAGGACTGGAAGACTTTCCAACCGGCAAAATTCAAAGGGAAACTTCTGTTCATCAGGTAGCCTCCCCAGGGCCAGTTGCTGCTGCTGCTGCTCAGTTGCTCAGTTGTGGCCGACTCTGCGCGACCCCAGAGACAGCAGCCTGCCAGGCTCCCCTGTCCCTGGGGTTCTCCAGGCAAGAGCACTGGAATGGGCTGCCATTTCCTTCTCCAATGCATGAAAGTAAAAAGGGAAAGTGAAGTCGCTCAGTCATGTCCAACTCTTAGCGACCCCATGGACTGTAGCCCACCAGGCTCTTCGGTCCGTGGGATCTTCCAGGCAAGAGCACTGGAGTGGGCTGCCATTGCCTTCTCCTATGTATGTAGCAGAGCCTCACTAAAAGTTTAAAGCAATAGAGGGGCATCATGTTATGGAGTCCGAGCAAAGAGTCATAAATCTTTTAGCTGTTAACCCTCTTCTTTAAAGTACTTTGGGTGACCTCAGTGCAGTGCAGTTCAGTCATTCAGTTGTGTCCGACTCTTTGCGACCCTATAAACTGCAGCATACCAGGCCTCCTTGTCCATCACCAACTCCTGGAGCCCACCCAAACTCACATCCATTGAGTCGGTGATGCCATCCAACCATCTCATCCTCTGTCATCTTCTCCTCCTGCCCCCAATCCTTCCCAGCATCAGGGTCTTTTCCAATGAGTCAGCTCCTTGCATCAGGTGGCCAAAGTACTGGAGTTTCAGCTTCAGCATCAGTCCTTCCAATGAACATGAACACTCAGGACTGATTTCCTTTAGGATGGACTGGTTGGATCTCCTTGCAGTCCAAGGGACTCTCAAGAGTCTTCTCCAATACCACAGTTCAAAAGCATCAATTCTTTGGTGATCAGCTTTCTTTATAGTCCAACTCTCACATCCATACATGACCGCTGGAAAAACCATAGCCTTGACTAGACGGACCTTTGTTGGCAAAGTAATGTCTCTGCTTTTTAATATGCTATCTAGGTTGGTCATAACTTTCCTTCCAAGGAGTAAGCATCTTTTAATTCCATGGCTGCAATCACCATTTGCAGTGATCTTGGAGTCCAAAAAAACAAAGTCAGCCGCTATTTCCTCATCTATTTCCCATGAAGTGATGAGACCAGATGCCATGATCTTTTCTGAATGTTGAGCTTTAAGCCAACTTTTTCACTCTCCTCTTTCACTTTCATCAAGAGGCTCTTTAGTTCTTCTTCACTTTCTGCCATAAGGGTGGTGCCATCTACATATCTGAGGTTATTGATATTTGTCCCAGCAATCTTGATTCCAGCTTGTGCTTCATCCAGCCCAGCTTTTCTCATGATGTACTCTGCATACAAGTTAAATAAGCAGGGTGACAATAAACAGCCTTGACACACTCCTTTTCCTATTTGGAACCAGTCTGTTGTTCCATGTCCAGTTCTAACTGTTGCTTCCTGACCTGCATACAGGTTTCTCAGCAGGTCAGGTGGTCTGGTATTCCCATCTCTTTCAGAATTTTCCATAGTTTATTGTGATCCACACAGTCAAAGGCATTAGCATAGTCAATAAAGCAGAAGTAGATGTTTTTCTGGGACTCTCTTGCTTTTTTGATGATCCAGCGGATGTTGGCAATTTTATCTCTGGTTCCTCTGCTTTTCTAAAACCAGCTTGAACATCTGGAAGTTCACGGGCTTGGAGAATTTTGGGTGACCTCACTCACCACCTACTTCAGTCAAGGCTTCTTGTTCCAAGCAATGACCACAGTATTTTGGCTGATTTAAACAGGAAAGGAATCTCAAAAAGGACTGAAGAGTCAGGTTGGAAATCTGCGTCTCCAGGAACGACACGTAGAACCATGCTGGAGAACTGGTACAGTGAAGATGCTTCAGACGCTACCTCTGGGCGCTGAACGGCATCACAGCATGCACAACTGACCGCAGGGCACACTGCTGCTCTAACTGACGAAGGGCTTACTGCCGCTGCTGCCACCCTTCCAGAAAGTATTCTCTGTAGTCTCTGCTTTGTGGCATCTTTAGTCCCCTAGGCTGGATGAATCTCATTGGTCTTCTTCAGGTCACAGGCCCAGGTGCAGCTAAAAGAGAGGCTGGAAAAGCAGTGTCTCCCTGTAAAGTGAGGGATTCTCAGATCTAAGAATGTAAGTTGTTTATGGCAAACATTCTCTATGTCAGTACTTCCTGAACGTTTTGCTTGCGAGCCATCTGCAGATCTTGTCAAGGTACAGATCCTGATTCAGTAAGTGTAGGTGGCGCCTGAAATTCCACAGCACAGCTGCTGGCCTGAGGACCATACTTTGAGTAGCAAAGCTTTAAACCAAAGATTTTCAAATTTAGTTGCATATTAGAGTCACTTGAGAAACTTTTTTTTTTTTTAAATACTAATGTCTGGGTGTCATCCTCAGCTGACTTAACTGTTCTGAGGGAAGGCCTGGTGATGCAAATTTTTGAAGCCTCCACATGGTTGCAGTGACCTCAGATACCATCTTTCACTGCAGGTTCCAACTATTTGTCACTTTGCAAGGTTATTCCTTTTTCCCAAAACCCCAGGTTTTCTTGCTTGGTTCCCCCTTCAAACTGAGTAACTCTTACTTATTATGCAGAACAATTTGACACTCCACCCGCTAGTTCCTGGGACCTAACTCTGTAAATCTAAAGACTGGATAGAGTTCTCCTAATCCAGGAGTTTCCTGTTGGGTTGGGAGAGTGTGATCTAAAGTGATCCATGGACAATACTATTATGAATGTCAACAGTTCTATATTTTAACATGCATTGCCAAAAAATGTAACTAACACAATAAATATAATTTCATAAATATTTTTCTTTATGACAAGTCAGTATTTTTAAAAAATAGGTAAAAATGAGATAAAGATTCTGAACAGATACAACTTAAATTATGAAAATTGTTTGCAAATGAATGAGAGTGTTTATACTGCTAATTTTAAGCCTTCCATCCAAAGTCATGGGCTTTGGGAGCACAAAAGAAGTGGCAGAAAAATTTTATTGGCAATAAAATTCTTCTCTCTTCCCTATCCATCTCTGGAGGACAGGAAGCAATACAGAGATTTATTTCTGAATTTATGTGAATTACACTATCAATCTTAGCACACTGAAATAGTTACAGTCAATCTTGATCTTAAATCACAATTGTTTTTCTCTATATTACATGGAGATTTTATAAGGTTTTTAAGAAAATATGATCAACCTTTGAAAAGTCATGAGCTAAACAAAAATAACCATAAGAATTGCTTATGGAATATGAAAAATAGGTGAAATTCCTTAACCAGTTAATCTTTGACAAGAAAATGGGTGAAAAGTTTTAGAATTCTTGAAAGTTAATCTACAAATCCAGAGAGTCCAAAAACTCCTGAGGAGTAGAAATTTTTAAAACTCTTCGCCTTACCACAGCATTGTGAAATTTCAGAACACCTAAGAAAAACAGCAATTAGATTGACAGCAGATTTCTCTAGCAACAGAAACCAGAAGATAACAGAATATGTTCAGTATTCTGAGGAAAAAAGACAATGGCTAACCTAGTATTATATATCCAGTAGAATTCTCTTCAATGAACAACGGCAAAATAAATGTGTTTCAGGTGAAATGCTTGAGTTTGCCACACAACACACTTATAGAATTTACTTCAGGCAAAAGGAAAACCACCCAGAAGGAAGATCTGAGATATGCAAAGAAATGGTAATCAAAATATTTTTACACATGCAGATGGGTCTACAAAAAAATGTCTAATTTACAGAAGGAAAACAGGATAGAACTAAGTAGGAATTAATAATAGTTTCTAAATTAGGAGGGGTGTGCCAAGTTAAAACATCCTAAGACCTCTGAATTATTCAAGAGGTGAGTAAAGATATTTACTGGCCTGAGAGTTTGTTCACAAGCTATAAAACAGTAGAAAAATCACCTTTCTACTGTTTCTACAGGTGAATGACGCCAAGTAAGAGAAAAAGACACAGGCCCAAGTGCCTGCACTCACATAGGTGTGCGCGCACACATACACTTCAAAAGAAGTTTCTTTTGCAAGTTTTTTACATTTTAATCTTCATTGTCTGCCATTCTTATTCATGGTAGATAGTATAGTTTTTCATTCTGAGCTTAACTTTAAAGGGTTCTTTTATCCTGAGAATCCCTTTCACCCTTCTATGGAAGCATCCCTACGGGTTGGTTTTCCTTGTTTTTGCCAGGCATTCCAGTTGCACCTTGTCTGGGAACTTTTTGCGGGGAGGAGGCAAAGGTTAAGATGAATCAATTTGTAGGTTTTCAAATCCCAACAGCAGCCCAAGTGCTAAAAACTCCAAACTCACGAAATGCAGGTTTAGGCTTTTTAAATTTCATCAGTTAAAAAATTTTCATTTTCATCCAGAAAGAGGACACCTGTTTGTCTCCTGGGTGTTTTATATTTCCCCTAGCCTGCCCTTTTCCTGAGTTGATGTCTCTCCTGGCCAACCGCCTTTCGTAGTGTACTCAGTACCAGCCCCCACCCTGAGCCACTCCACACCCTTACAAAGACCAACGTTTTGCCCACACCTAAGATGACACAACTGTTTTCCTCCGTCTCTGACCTGATTTCCAAGGATGTAGCGGTTTTTCAGTTCCAAAACCAGGAAGGTTCAGGGCAAACCAGCAGATTAATCACTGTACACCCCAGCCCTCATACCTAGGTTTAGAGAACAATCAGTTCAACAAGTCACTGCTTTGATTTTCAGTTTAATTTCTGGCATCTTGGTATTTGCTTTCTTTTTTATGAGTTTAGCAGCACATTCAAAATAAGGTTAATTATTATACTATCCAGTGATGGTAGGTATTGGTGGTCAGTTTTCTGGTTACTGAAAAAAATAACATTTTCTTGTTTCTCATCGGTACAAAAGTGAAATCTGAAGATAAAAGTCACGGGTACTCCTTGCGGACACAGGATGCCAGAGTAGTTTCCAAAGTTCTGTGCTTTGCTGCCCCAGCTGCCCCGCAGCTCACCCTTGCTCTAGGCCTTGTTTCTCTGACCTTGAGAAGGTTTTAGAACTCTCTAGGCAGGCCTGGCTTCCTTCTGTGAGGCCTAGAAGAAAAATTCTCCCCCTCACAATGTGAACTCCCCAAACAAGGAATGTTTGACTGTGTTGTTCCCTCCTACACCTTGGGTTTCTGGCAACCACAGGCCTTTATGACTGTTTCTTCAAAGAAGGACCATCTTGAACGCCAAGCTGGCCTGCCCTAGCTGGTGTTTCTTCCAATCCAATCCCATCTTCCTCGGAGTCGAAAGGAACTCGCCCAAGTTTTTGTACTTTCGACGCCTCCGTGCCTGTTCTCCACATCCATGTTTCTATTTTCTACTTCTGTTGGCATTTCCATCGATTTTGGTGGCGAGGGTAGGGATGACCGCCATCGGGCGAATCCCGTGCCTTCGGGACGCCATTTTGAAACTAGCGCCTGGACATATTCAAGGTTGTCTTCAACTTTCACGTGTATGTGAGTCTGCCTACTTATTTCAGGCGTGCCCCCACGGCACTCCGGGGGTAACGCGGCTCTCGGTGGGTCGGCCGGCACCCTCACTGGGGGCCCGCT
>ML664172.1:10539999-10568891 GCA_007570785.1 Antilocapra americana | reverse complement strand
CCCGCACGCGCCCCCGCACGCGCCCCCGCACGCGCCCCCGCACGCGCAGGCGTGCTCCTCCCCCAGCCCCGCCCCGCCCCGCCGCCAGGGGCTCCGGCGCGGCCGCCCATTGGCTGAGGCGCCGCCGTCGGGGCCCACGTCCCGGCGCCCGCTGGCCACGCCTCAGTCCGCCCGCCCCCTCGGCCTCATCGCCCGCGTCTGGTGCCCTCCGCCCGGCTGCCGCCGCTCCCTCCGCCCAGTCCGGCAGGCCGCGGGCACGAGCAGACCCACAGCAGCTCCGAGCGCGGTGCCCAGAGCCCGCCTCTGCCTCGTCATCGAGCCCCTCCGCGGGAACGCCGGCGTCGCCATCATGGTGAGAGGAGGAGGCCGAGGGGCTCCGTGGGCGGCCCCCGAGCGGGGCTGCCGGGCCTGCCCGACCGGGCCCAGCGCGGCGGGCGCGGCGGCCTCCGGGGCCCGCAGGAGGGTGGAGGGGCTGGGCCGGGCCGTCGGGGCGCCGGGGGGCGCCGCCCAGCACGTGCGAGGCCCGGAGCCTCCGGGCCGCCGCCGCCGGGGTGTGGAGGGGCGCCCAGCGGGCAGCCCGCCGGACTCAGGGCGGGCCCGTGCCCCGCCGCCCCCGGGAGCCTCGTCTCCCGCGCGTGCGTGAGGCAGGCGGCGGCCCGGCCTCCGCGAGATGGCGTCGAGCCTGGCGCGGCCCTTGAGGCGCACGCGGCGGAGGCCGAGGCGGGGGCTGGGCGGGAGCGGCCTCCGGGGGCGGGGCCCGAGGCCCGGGGGGCGTGTCCACGCCGGAGGGGGCGGGCGCCGGGGCCCCGTGCCTGCGCGGTGGCAGCGCCTCGGCGACCTCGGGCAGGGACGCCATCATCTCCTCACGCGGTCGGCGCTGCGCTGCCTCGGAGCGGCCGCGGAGGTGGAAGCTCGAGGAATTTTTAACTTGGGAAATACTTTTCCCTTAAAGAAACCAGAAACTTTCCAACAGAACGTGCCTCGAGTATTAATGTGGTCTGTTGGGTGACATTGATGAGCATCTTGTTAAATGCATTAGAGTTGATTTACCACCTCAAGGGGCAGCTCTTGGGAACAGTTTTGACCAACCGTCAAGCCTCCGATGATGTATATAGCATTAAATACTGTAGTGTAGTATCGCCTGTAGTGTAATAACTAGTCTACGCTATTTTTAGAAGTAAAGGGAGAAAACATATATAATTTATTAGTGCACACAAAGTTTAAAGTAAGAGTTTACAATTGTATGCAACTGCTGTTTGTAATGATTGTGTCTTGTATTTATCCACATCAGTAATTACTTAAGCTGAGTTACTGTGAATGTTTACAGTTTTGTTCTCTTTTTTTTAAGAGGGAAGGGGAGAAATGCATACGTTTATTGATTTTTTTCTTATATATAACTAGCATATTAACTCATTAGAAAGTAATCAATGTAAGGAAGTAGAGGTCCGTCGTAAACTAGGTATGTAACCATTCTGAAGTTTTGATGTATGTCCTTCCAGATTGCTTTCATGTATGTGTTGTAAATAGGTGTATTTTATAAAAATTGTACCATACTATGTAATACTATATTACAACCTATATCCTTCACTTAATATAGTGGGCCTTATTCCAAAGAGAAATTTAAAATAATTTTGAATACATAATTGCTTACTTTACCAAAAATTGTATATTTATATATTACCATTACTTATTTTACCAAATTCCTTTATAATGAATAATTTGTGTACATTAATGGGTATCATACAATAATGGGTATCTTTGTGAAAATATTTTGGCTTGTTTATTAGTAGCTTGAAATAAATTGCCAGGAGTAGAATCACTGGTTGAAAGGGTTATGCCCATATTATAACAATTTTGAACTATGATCATTTTTTTCTAGTAACTCTTGGTAAAAGATATACTAACATATATTCCCACTGATGGTGTGTAATATGACCCCCTTTCCACACACTTCCCAGTGAAAGGTAGTAAGTATATGTTTTAAAGTTGCCAGTCTAATTGGAAAATATTCCACTGGTGTTGATGTACATTTTTTTTATCATTAGTGAAGTTAAAGTTTGTCATTAACATTTTCCATTCTCTTTTTTCCATTCTTGAGCCACCTTTCTATTTGTATTTGTCTTTTCATGGTGATTTATAAGAACTCTATATTTATATTTGTTATATATCATGGAAAAATTTATCGTGGTGATGAGAGACCCTTATTTCTAGTTTCAGCACAAATTACTGTCATGTTTTACTTTGAACTTAATGATAATCTAGAATTAGATTGATAGAAAATAAGGTTCTTTGATTTTACTTGAGTGTTTTTTTAGTTAAGAAATTCTTTATTTTATCAAATGATTTTTCTGTGGTGAATTACAGTAACAGATTTCCTAATAACCATACTTGAATTTACAATAAACTGTTCTTAACTGTATATTTTTTGTATGCTGCTAGACTTTCCCATCTCTGTGTTGGGTGCAGGAGTGGACCATCTTAACCAGGTTTGGGGATAGTAGTCATATCCCATTTTTTCAAGACTAATGTGTATTTTTGTATTCTTGCCTTTTTCTTCCTTAGCTTTCCCAGGATTGTATGTTTATTGTTTGGATTCCATCCCCGTCCCCTGAGAGTCTACTCTTGGATTTACTTAAAAGGCTTTATTCTGATTTTCGTGTACAGTTTCCTTAATGGAATTTCCTTTTCTCTTTAATAACTACTTCCTTCTGTGGATGTAACACTGATGACTGCAAATTATAGACTTTTAGTCTGACCTAGTCCGTATACATAGATTTCAGTTTGCTTGCCTGTAGACCTTAATAGTTGAATGAAATGTTGTCAAAGGGCTGACATCCCAGATGCTTTAGTAATGATAAGTTTTATTCCAGCTTTTAGTTATCTTTGTCATTTAGTCATTCAAACATAAAAGGGAATCCGTTACTGAAAAATTACTGATGAGAATTGTTAATATGATGGCCTCAAAGTTCACCCTTACTTAATATTCTAGAATTACTCATTTTAGAACCCATCAACTCACTTGAAGGTGTAATTAAGAAAAATAATTACTTCTGTCATCTAATTTACATGTAATTTATTTTCTGCATGCTATTAATTAGTTATGATTAATTCTTTAACACCAAATTTTTAGCTTTAACTTAAAATAGCATCACTAGCTCAGTGGACATGAGTTTGAACAAAATTCAGGAGATAGTGAAGGACACGGAAGCCTGGCATGCTGCAGTCCATGGAGTAGCGAAGAATCAGACACAACTTAGCAGCTAATCAACAACAAGAATTCATTTGTAGAATATTTTTGGCAATAGTTTAAAAGTAAGCAAAGATTGTCCATTGGTTGTGAATTTGTATGCATAAGTTATGTGCTGCTAATACTAAGTTGCTTCAGTTGTATCCAACTTTTGGCTACCCAATGGACTGTAGCCTACCAGGCTCCTCTGTCCATGGGATTCTCCAGGCAAGAGTACTGGAGTAGGTTGCCATGCCCTACTCCAGGAGCTCTTCCCCACCCAGGAATCAGACCCACGTCTCCTGCAGGCAGATTCTTTACCCCCTGAGCCACCTAGGAAGCGCATATATAAGTTAATAATTTTATAGAAATACACACACAGGCCAAGTTTTAAAATCCCTGTTGTTTAGGCCTCTTAAAGGAGTACGTTCCTTAGTTTAGCTTTGAGCACCATCTGCTGGCTAAGGAATAGGGTGGGCTGAATGGTGCGTTCCTTAAGACCTGACCTTAGTGAAATGATTAGATGAATTTTATACTTAATATCTCAATTTGTACAACCCAAAGGAAACTGTCTATAGCATCTAATGGATTTTTCTTTTCCTCAGATTACTGTTTTGTTGTCTCAAATATCCATTTTACTTTGTAAACAGAACATGGGATTTAGAACTTTATTCTTCAATTCTGGCAACAATATCACAGGGTTTTTCAACTGTGACCCTATGCAAATCCGGGACCAGATAATTCTTTGTTATGGGAGGCTGTTGTTTGCGTTGTAAGATGCTTATTGTATCTCTGGCTTCTACCAGCCAGATACCAGGTTTGTTGTTGGTCAGTCACTAATCTCGGTTTGACTCTTTGAGACACCATGGACTGCAGCTCCCTGGGTTTCCCTGTCTTTCACCATTTCCCCAAGTTTGTTCAACTCATATCCATTGAGTCAAGGATGCGATTCAACCATCTCATCCTCTGTCGCCCCCTTCTCCTGGAGGCTTCAGTCTTTCTCAGCATCAGGGTCTTTTTTAGTGAGGCAGCTCTTCTCATTAGGTGGCCACAGTATTGGAGCTTCGGCATCAGTCCTTCTAATTAATATTCAGAACGGCCTTCCTCTAGGATGGACTGGTTGGATCTCCTTGGTGTTCAAGGGACTTTGAAGCATCTTATCTAGCACCACAGTTCGAAAGCATCGATTCTTCTGCACTTAGCCTTTATGGTCCAACTCTCACATCCATACATGATTACTGGAAAAACCATAGCTGTGAAATATACAGACCTTTGTATAGTTGGCAAAGTGATGTCTCTGCTTTTTAATATATTGTCGAGCTTTGTTATAGCTTTTCTTTGAAGGAGGAAGTGACCTTTAACTTCATGGCTGCATTCGCCATCCACAGTGATCCTGGTGCCCAAGAAAATAAAGTCTGTCACTGTTTCAGTTTTCTCCCATCTGTTTGCCAGGAAGTGATGGGACCAGATCCCATGATCTTAATTTTTTGAATGTTGAATTTTCACTCTTTCACCTTCATCAAGAAGCTCTTTAGATCCTCTTCATGTTCTGCCATTAGGATGGTGTCATCTGCATATCTGAGGGTGATATTTCTCCCAGAAGTCTTAATTGCAGTTTGTGATTCATCCAGCCCAGCATTTGGGATGAAGTACTCTGTATAGAAGTTAAATAATCAGGGTGACAATGTACAGCCTTGCCATACTCCGTTCCCAATTTTGAACCAGTCCATTGTTCCATGTCTGGTTCTAACTGTTGCATCTTGACCTGCATACAGGTTTCTCAGGAGGCAGATAAGGTGGGTCTGGTATTTCTGTCATTTGAAGAATTTTCCAGTTTGTTGTGATCCACACAAAGTCTCTAGCATAGTTAATGAAGCAGAAGTAGTAGGTTTTCTGGAATTCTCTTGCTTTCTCTATGATCCAGAAGATGTTGGCAGTTTGATCTCTGGTTCCTCTGCCTTTTCTAAATCCAGCTTGAATATCTGGAAGTTCTTGGTTCATGTTCTGTTGAAATTTAGCCTGAAGGATTTTTAGCATAATCTTTCTCATGTGAAATGAGCACAATTGTATGTTAGTTTGAACATTCTTTGGCATTGTTCATCTTTGAAATTGGAATGAAAATTGACCTTTTCCAGTCCCATGGCCACTTCTGAGTTTTCCAGATTTGCTGGCATACTAAGTGCAGCACTTTAACAGCATCATTTCCTAGGATTTGAAATAGCTCAGCTGGAATTCCATCACCTCCACTAGCTTTGTTTATAGTGATGCCTCCTAGGGCCCACTTGACTTCACACTCCAGGATGTCTGGTTCTAGGTCAGTGACCACACCATCGTGGTTATCCAGGTCATTAAGACTTTTTTTTTTTTGCACAGTTCTTCTGTGTATTCTTGCTGCCTCTTCTGAATCATTTCTGCCTCTGTTAGGTCCTTACTGGTTTTGCTCTTTATTGTGCCCATTTTTGCATGAAATGTTCCCTTGGTATTTCTGATTTTCTTGAAGAGATCTCTAGTCTTTCCCATTCTGTTGTTTTCCTCTATCAGGTACCCCCCCTCAATTGAGAAAACAAAAAAGTGCCCCGGGTCACAAAATCTTCCCCAGGTTGAGAATCAATATTTTATCATAACCCTTTTTACTCCGGCACAGTTTTCTGGGCGAATACTATACCTCTGAACTGAAATACATCTTATCTGTTGTGATTCACATACAGTTAATACTATGAATAGTTTATCAAATAAAAAGGTATTGAAAATTCATCCACAAATGAAGGGGACATTGAAGAGAAAGTCTGTAAGAATTTCAGAACTACTTTGGGTGTTTGAATGTGAATTAATTGAAAGAGATTGGTAAATTTTCTATTGTGGAAAAAAATCTAGTCAAATTTCTCTATAGCTCAAGGTATGTGACTTATGTAATATAGTCCCATTTAGAAAAGGTTATAAAACATTTAAAAATGGAAAAGCTTTAAAATAGTTTTTATTCTCTCTGACTTCATTGTCATGAAATATCACTGTAACATAGTTAAAGGAAAGAGTTAGGAGATATTCAGATAGAAACACCAAGTATGTTAGTTAGAACATTAGTATGAGCATGAATTAATAGAGAAAAGCCCGAACACTCTTATTTGGTAATTCAGCAATTTTTATTTCATCTCTCTAGCAGTTTGTAGAAATCTTAAATTTATCATAATTTCTGGCATCTAACAAGATAGAAACTCTTAATTTCCATTATTGTAACTAATTTTTATACCATTCTGCTTATATTTTCAAAAATATCAGTTTCTTTTGTCCTTGTTTCTGTTTTCCTTCATAAGCTAAGGTATAGTAGCTTCATCTTTATCTTGCAGCCTTTTGTACTTAACTATTATTGTTATTGTTATTGTTCAGTCACTCAGTCCTGTCTGACTCTCTGTGACCACATGGCCTGTAACATGCCAGGATTCACTGTCTCTCCATCGAATCGGTGATGCCATCCAACTGTCTCATCCTTTGCCACCCTCTTCTGCTTTTACCTTCAGTCTTTCCCAGGGTCAGGGTCTTTTCCAGTGAGTTGGCTCTTCACATCAGGTGGCCAGAGTTTTGTAGCTTCAGTCTCAGTCTTTCCAATGAATATTCAGGGTTGGTTTCCTTTAAGATTGACTGGTTTGATCTCCTTACTGTACAAGGGACTCTCAAGAGTCTTCTCCAGCACCACCGTTCAGACGCATCAGTTCTTTGGTGCTCAGTGTTCTTTTGATCCAACTCGTAACATCCATTCATGACTACTGGAAAAACCACAGCAGTGGACCTTTGTCGGCAAGGTGATGTCTCTGCTTTTTAATACACTGTCTAGGTTTGTCATAGCTTTCCTTCCAAGGAGCAAGCGTCTTTTAACTTCATGGCTGCAGTCACCATCCACAGTGATTTTGGAGACAAAGAAAATAAAGTCTGTCAGCTGTTTCCATTTTTCCCTGTCTGTTTGCCATTAAGTGATGGGACCAGATGCCAGGATCTTAGTTTTTTGAATGTTGAATTTGAAGCTAGCTTTTTCACTCTCCTCTTTCACCTTCATCAAAAGGCTCTTTAGTTCCTCTTCACTTTCTTCCATTAGAGTGGTGTCATCTACATATCTGAGGCTGGTGATACTTCTCCCAACAATCTTTAATTCCAGCTTGTGATTCATCCAGCCCAGCATTTTGCATGATATACTCTACGTAGAAGTTAAATGGGCAGGGTGAAAATACTCAGCCTTAAAAACAAATTATATTTCATAGCATCTGTGATTTTAGCCTGTGAATCTAGTGATGACATCTGCTTTCCAAATTAACAGTCTGCTGCAAATCCTGAGACTCCAAAGTCAACCATCTCCAGAGAGGCCAGCACCCAGTCTTCTTCAGCTACCACCAGCCAAGGCTATGTTTTACCAGAAGGCAAAATCATGCCAAACACTGTTTTTGTTGGTGGAATTGATGTTAGGGTAATGTATTCATGTTTTCATTTTTTGAAGGTATTTTGTAAATAGTGGGATTTGGGTACTGCTGTAAACATAAAATTTTTTTTAAGTACTTTATGCAGGTTTGGAATTGTTTTTATGTATAACCTTTAGGGGTTAAAAATATCTTTGATATAGATATGTAGTTTGGGGATGCTTGGAGAAGATATTTCCACAACACCAAATCTTCTTTATAGTATAATTGAAATTTTTGAATTTTGAATTTTTACTTTTAAAAATCGAATTCTTCTGCATAGATGGATGAAACAGAAATTAGAAGTTTCTTTGCTAGATATGGTTCAGTGAAAGAAGTGAAGATAATTACGGATCGAACTGGTGTGTCCAAAGGGTGAGTAAAACATATGTTTAATATAAATTATAATAAATATCTAAACTATAGCATGTATAGAATTTCAGAAAAGAAAAATTGAAAACTGGTATTCTAACATTTGTATAAATGAAATTTGTTGCTTCATAACTTCTTTCATGTAGAGGATAAGTTTTGCTGCCAGCTCTTTTATTTAATAATTTGCCTAGTGTTTGTATTTAAATATTTCTTGTCTTCATTTCACATATGAGGATTAGTTAGTTTGATCAAAGAATTGTTTTCTTCATATGTTTGGCAGTATATTAAATTTTTAATGATTTTGCCATAGATAATAAGTTAAACTTAGATTCATATGTATGGATTTTTTGTTAATTAAGTTCCTACACTGCCTTAATCTTTGTAACTTCTGATACAGATCTGTAGATCAGGGTAGGAAACTAAAACAATAGTATTTATAGAGAATCTATCATGTACATCTTACAATTATTTGTCAGTATATTTTTCATCCTTTATCATTATTTAGTCAGTTATAGAACACTAGTTTTAAACCATGTACTGATATGTTGGTGATTTTATACTTCATCTATCTGACTTTCTAGCTATGGATTTGTTTCATTTTATAATGACGTGGATGTGCAGAAGATAGTAGAAGTAAGTAATCTTTTAGAAAAAATTTGTTATGTTATAGATGTGGTGTTTCGTATTATTTGCATCCTGAATTTATACTCATTCTTTTATAAGATATAGAAATAAATATTTCCTGTTAGAAATTCAGGCTTGGAATTACATAATTTATCAGGACCTCTGTATTTTTGATTGAGCATCCAGTTTCATGAACAAGAGACAGAGAGTAAAGGTTTTTTTTAAATCAAATTCCATAACTACTCACAATTTGATTAGCGTGAAGGTAAGTAAGGTGGTTTCATGCAGATAAGTTTTGGTTTAGTATATTCTTACCATTGATCTTATTTAATAGTAATTTTAGAGAACTTGGGTATTTATCAAAGTCTTGGAAGTAAAGATTTGGACATTAATTCTAGTTTTGATACTGTTTTATTTTCAGTCACAGATAAATTTCCATGGTAAAAAGCTGAAACTGGGCCCTGCAATCAGGAAACAAAATTTGTGTGAGTAAAGAAAGGAATTGTTCTTGTTGACACACGTATGGCTTTTCAGAGACCTGAAAATAGGCTTTGTTTTCTTTTTACTCTTCAAAAAGGTGCTTATCATGTGCAGCCACGTCCTTTGGTTTTTAATCCTCCTCCTCCACCGCAATTTCAGAGTGTCTGGAGTAATCCAAACACTGAAACTTACATGCAGCCTCCAACCATGATGAATCCTATAACTCAGTATGTTCAGGTAAGAATTACCTACATTCCTTTTTTAATTTTTTTTGGTGTGTGTATTTTATTAGAGATATTATTAATAGGAGCACCTTAAAAGTTAAGCCAGTCTTAGTTCTCACCCTCTGTGGAATCATGTCAGCAATTTCCATAGTAGGTGACAATACTGGCCCTGTGGAACATTTCTGAAGGATGGGCGTTTTGTTAGAAATGTCGTTCTTGGTGTTGCTGGTTATTGTTGTTCAGCTGCTAAATCCTGTCCAACTCTTTGCAACCCCGTGGACTGCAGGACGCCAGGCTTCCCTGTCCTTCACTATCTCCTGGAGTTTGCTTAAATGCACATCCATTACTTCAGTGATCCCATCCAATCATTTCATTCTCTGTTGTACCCTTCTCCTTTCACCCTCAATCTTCCCTAGCATCAGGGTCTTTTCCAGTGAGTTGGCTCTTTGCATCAGGTGGTCATATTGGAGCTTCAGCATCAATATCAGTCCTTAAATGAATAATCAGGGTTGATTTCCTTTAGGGTTGACTGGTTTGATCTTGCTGTCCAGGAGACTCAAGAGTCTTCTCCAAGACCACAGTTCAAAAGCATCAGTTCTTAAGTGCTCACACTTCATGGTCCAACTCTCACATCCATACATGACTACTGGAAAAACCATAGCTTTGATTATGCAAAGTGATGTCTCTGCTTTTTAATATGCTATCTAGGTTTGTCATAGTTTTTCTTCCAAGGTGCAAGCTGCATTCACTGTTCACATTGCCTTTGGAGCCCAGGAAAATAAAATCTACCACTGTTTCCACTTTCTCCCGTCTATTTGTCATTAAGTGACAGAACCAGATGCCAGGATCTTAGTTTTTTGAATGTAGAGTTTTAAGCCAGTTTTCCCACTTGCCTCTTTTCACCTTCATCAGGGGGCTCTTTAGTTCTTGGCTTCTGCCACTAAGATGGTATCATCTGCATATCTGAGGTTGGTGATACTTTTTCCAGCAATCTTGATTCCAGCTTGTGATTCATCCAACTCAGCATTTAGGATGATGTACTCTGCATAAAAGTTTATTTATCAGGGTTACCATGTACAGCCTTGCCGTACTCTTTTCTCAGTTTTGGGCTAGTCCATTGTTCAATGTCTAGTTCTAACTGTTACTTCTTGACCTGCATACTGGTTTCTCAGGAGGCAGGTAAGGTGGTCTAGTATTCCCATGTCTTGAAGAATTTTCCATAGTTTTTTGTGATCCACAGTTTAAAAGGCTTTAGAGTAGTCAATGAAGCAGAAGTAGTTGTTTTTCTGGAATTCTCTTGCTTTCTCTATGACCCAAAAGATGTTAGCAGTTTGATCTCTGGCTCCCCTGCCTTTTCTAAATCAAGCTTGAACATCTGGAAATTCTTGGTTTATATGCTGTTGAACTGTAACTTGAAAGATTTTGAGCATTACCTTGCTGGCATGTGAAACAAGCTCAATTACATGGTAGTTCAAACATTCTTTGGCATTGCTCTCTTTGGGATTGAAATGGAAACTAAACTTTTTCAGTCCTGTGGCCACTGCTGAGCTTTCCAAATTTTCTGGTATCTGAATGCAACACTTTTAACAGCATCACCTTTTAGGATTTGAAATAGCCCAGCTGGAATTCCATCACCTCCACTAGCTTTGTTTGTAGTGCTGCTTCCTAAGGCCCACTTGACGTCATACTCGGAATGTCTGGCTCTAGGGGAGTGACCACACCATCGTGGCTATCTGGTTCATTAAGACCTCTGTACAGTTCTTCTGTGTATCTTTGCCGCCTCTTCTGACTCTCTTCTGCTTCTGGTAAGTCCTTGGTGTTTCTGTCCTTTATTTTGCCCATCTGTGCATGGTATGTTCCCTTGGTGTTGCTTCTCATACTAGACTTAAATCTGCTTCTGTATAGTTTATAAGTCTTTACCTGAGAACTGATCGCTATAGCCACATAGAATATATCTCCTCTCTTTTTTTCCCCCAAATAACTACTAAAATGCTTGAAGACAGTTTTCTTCATGTGTTTACCTGGTTCATTCTTTCCTAGGGTCAACTAGTCTTTATTTGTAATGAATTCCAGGTGCCTCTTAATACAGATTGTTGATTTCTAATGTATTATGGTTCTAACATGGATAAATTTCTGATGATTTAATTATATTTGTAAGTTCTAAGAGTTTCTGGCATATAACTTGTTTTCTTTAATATTTGAAGTGAAATTGGAATACTTATCTCCTATTGATAATAAATAACATTTTCTTCCTACTTCAGTTTATCTTCTTCAGTTCAAAAGACATTTTATTCTTAGGAAAAGAAATAAAATAATAGTGAAAAGGCCCAGCAGTGTCTCTCATTTGTTTGCATTTTTCATTTACCTGAAGTATAGAATACATCTTTTCTTACATTAAAAAAAAAAAAACCAGCCAGAAGAAAAGCCCTGCTTGTTCATAAAATTTACCATGAAATATTATTACCTATTTTGGTATATTTTTGTATGCTACTACCCAGGTATTTTCAGTCATTAAATATTTATTGAAATATGTAATACATTGTACTATCTCTTTTCCAGTTTGGGGTTGTACATTGCCCTTAACTTTTAGAAGTGAAACACAGAAAGAGCCAAAATGTCTGTGGGGGGTAGTCTCTGTTACCCCAAAATACTGTCAAAGGAATACAAAACTGCCTAAAAATATTTTTACCAAAAAATAGCACACATGTATTAATATAATGCTAACATGGAAATCTAATAGAGCTTCATCATGATTAAGAAAGAACTTCTGGGTGGAAATCAGTCCAGTCGCTCAGTCGTGTCTGACTCTTTGCAACCCCATGAACCGCAGCACTCCAGGCCTCCCTGTCTATCACCAACTCCCAGAGTCCACCCCAACACATGGCCATCGAGTCGATGATGCCATCCAGCCATCTCATTCTCTGTCGTCCCCTCCTCCTCCTGCCCCCAATCCTTCCCAGCATCAGGGTCTTTTCCAGTGAGTCAACTCTTTGCATCAAGTGGCCAAAGTATTGGAATTTCAACTTCAACATCAGTTCTTCCAGTGAACACCTAGGACTGATCTCCTTTAGGATGGACTGGTTGGATCTCCTTGCAGTCCAAGGGACTCTCAAGAGTCTTCTCCAACACCACAGTTGGGTGGGAATAAATATACAAAAAAGATAAACTTGGGCTTGCAAAATCAGTCACTTCCTTTATTTACCTCTTCCTTCTCCCAGCCCAAAAGGCTAACATTTGACAGAGAATATTTATTTCTTCATGAAAGCAGTCACTCAGATAAAATTTTGGATTGAATATAAAAAAGTGAAGATTTCCTTATTTTCACGTTTTATTGCATTGGGAATGATACTCCTTTCTGATTTTTAAAAATGTACGTTGTTCATTCATTCTTTATGTACACTTTGTTTTCAGGCTTATCCTTATCCAAGTTCACCAGTTCAGGTTATCACTGGATATCAGCTGCCTGTTTATAATTATCAGGTAATTTAATAGGATCAAAATTACTTACTTTGGAATATTATTTAGGCCTTTATGTAAATTTCCCTAATAGTTTTTCATTTAAAGTAGTTGAGTGTGCCTAAAATTTAAGAAAAAACATAATTAGTGTAGAATTAGGGCTTCTCTATTATTTAGAATAAGAGAATAATATTTTGACAGAAATGAGCTTAGCAAGCTTTCTCTTGTACTGTCTTACGAGTTTTGGTGTCCTACATTTCAGCATGTAGTCTTCATCTTTGCTGTCTAATGGCTAAAGCGTACAGGCTGAATCTTATGAGTCTTTAGAAGAGGCATAGGTTGAGATAAAATGATTACTCAGTTCTTAGAGCATTGACTTCCAACTTTGATAATGTTTGTTTTAGCTGGCTACTAGAGTTTCTATCCATAGATATGACCATATCTGTGACACTGACTGTGGTAATAAATTCAAAGAGCTACTGTCTCTTGAGTTTTCCTGAAAACCAACTCCAGAAAATTGAGAAAAAGATGGGAGTTTATGTATGAAAGTAACAATAAAATCATACATATCATAAAGTACTTTTCTCTTCCATTTTCTTTTGTTATAACAAGCTCAAGGAAACCAGCACCAGTACCTCAACATTGTCTATTTCAGATCCTTGTGACAGTGTAAAATATTTAAGTAAGTGTTATTTCCTTTTTTTTTTTTTTTTTAAGATGCCACCGCAGTGGCCTGCTGGAGAACAAAGGAGTTATGTTGTTCCTCCGGTAAGGTGAAGCAGCCATGCATGTACCTCCTCTTCTGTATTTTAAAAGTATTTTACTGTCACATATTTCTTGACCTTTCCCATATCAAGTATGCCTGGAAATATTTTAAATGCCCTTTTACTTTATGTGTTACATTTCTTTGCAATTCAAGTGTATATCTATATCTATCTATCTATCTATCTATCTATCTATCTATCTATCTATATATATATATATATATATACTCCCATGGGAGAAGCTATACTTTTTGTTTCTCAGATTATTTTGTATGTACTTCAGCAGTGGCTGCCCTGCACACAACGATGCCGAGTTACTTACTGACAGAGTATGTAACCAGAAAGGGAGCACTGATACCCGTGCTATTTCTCACTCCAAGGACTTATAATTTTTTTTTTTTATTTTAAAATATCTATCTTTTTTTTCTTTATTTTTTTTTATTATTGTTTTTGCCATACATTGTTATGATATCACCATGGGTTTACATATGCTTCCCCTCCGGGTCCCCCCTCCCTCCTCCCTCCCCCCCGGGAAATCTCGCTGCACCAGTCCCGAGCATCAATCCTGGGCTGGCAATTGATTAGACACATGACAATTAACATGCTTCAATGCCCTTCTCCCATCTCATCCCACCCTTACCCTCATCCACAAAGTCCACGAGTCTATTCTATACATCTGCGTTCCTTTTGTTGTCTCCCTTGTTGGGTTCTCGTTACTGTCTTTCTAAATTCCATATATATGTGTTAATATACTGTATTGTTGTTTTTGCTTCTGGCTTACTTCACTCTGGATAATGGGCTCCAGTTTCATCCATCTGAGTAGAATTGCTTCAAATGAATTTTTTTTTAATGCTGAGTAATATTCCATTGTGTATATGTACCACAGCTTTCTTATCCATTCATCAGTTGATGGGCATCTAGGTTGTTTCCATGTCTTAGCTATTGTAAACAATGCAGCGATGGACATTGGGGTACACGTGGCTCTTTCAATTCTGGCTTTCTAACACCATACACAAAGATAAACTCAAAATGGATTAAAGATCTGAGCATAAGACCAGAAACTATAAAACTCCTAGAGGATAACATAGGCAAAACACTCTCTGCTATAATCCAAAGCGGGATACTCCATGACCCACCTCCCAGAATATTGGAAATAAAAACACGAATAAACAAATGGGACCTAATTAAAATTAAAAGCTTTTGCACAACAAAGGAAACTATAAGCAAGGTGAAAAGACAGACTTCAGAATGGGAGAAAATAATAGCCAATGAAGCAACGGACAAACAATTAATCTCAAAAATATACAAACAACTCCTGCAGCTCCATTCTAGAAAAATAAACAACCCAATTAAAAAGTGGGCCAAAGAACTTAACAGACATTTCTCCAAAGAAGATAGAAAAATGGCTAACAAATGCATGAAAAGATGCTCAACATCACTCATTATCAGAGAAATGCAAATCAAAACCACAATGAGGTACCACTTTACACCAGTCAGAATGGCTGCCATCCAAAAGTCCACAAGCAATAAATGCTGGAGAGGATGTGGAGAAAAGGGAACCCTCTTACACTGTTGGTGGGAATGCAAACTAGTACAGCCACTATGGAAAACAGTGTGGAGGTTCCTTAAAAAGCTGCAAATAGACCTGCCATATGACCCAGCAATCCCACTGCTGGGCATATACACCGAGGAAACCAGAATTGAAAGGACTTATAATTAATACTGAGTCTGCCTCGAGTTTTCTAGCCAAAAAAAGTCTGCTGAGAGAAGCAAAAATGTTTCACTCTCAACACTGTCACATAAGAGAATGAATAAAACAAAAGAGGGAGCTACCTCTAAACATCCGAGCCTCTGTTGCCTTCTGTCTTTCATCAGGGTTGGGTATTTGAAGGACATAATATGAGCAGAAATTCTCAGGCACTGTGAAATTCCCTTCCCGTTCCCATGCTATATGTTGAAGTTTCTTAGAGAAATTCTTCTGATTCTGATTATGTTGACATTTCAAAATATAAGATTCCCATATTGCATTTCAACTATTTAGTTTAAAATAATTTCTGAAATAATGTAATTGAACTTGAGAACAATACACATTTAAACTTCCAGTATGAGCTCACTATTATGAAGAATATCTAATGTACATCTCTTTAATTACACTTTTATCCTTTTAAATGTAGGCTTATACAACCGTTAACTACCACTGTAATGAAGTTGAGACAGGAGCTGAAGTTTTGCCAAGTGAATGTTCAGTTCATGAAGCTACTCCATCCTCTGGAAATGGCCCACAAAAGGCAAACGTCGAATTTTGTTCATTAATGTTTATATTTCTATATGTGCTTTTTTTGAGTTTTAATAATGGCCCTTTGAGAAACAGATATCATTGCTCAAATTTAAATGTAATATAGAGCTTGAGTTATCGACTAAAAGCTTCACAATTTACGTAAAAGTTAATGAAATTCTAGGTACCCGCAAACCAGTTACTGAGTCAGTTGTCCTTCCCTTTCTTCCATTTTCATTGGGTTTCTTTGCTTTGTTTTTTAACCATAGTTTAATAAATATTAATATGGTTTGACAGAGTCCAGTGGGTAGTTTTTCTCAAGAATCTTACTCTTCAAAAGAGGGATTAGTATGACTTATATCTACCTTTTACCAATTTAAACATTTACTTAGATAAATAATAATATACAATTATTTATGGTATTCTCACCATAACGTTGTATCTGGTGGCAGTTCTCAAGAGTGGTAGACTCACTAGTAATTGAAATACTTAGAGGTATTTCTTTTTTTATCATTTTGGAGCAAATCCCTGTAATAGTAATGCTCTCATTCTTGAATTCTGTGTTTTTTGAATGGGTGAGGATGTGAAAAGTAATTGATCTGATTGGAATATGCATAACACTGAACGATTTCCTATAACAGTAAACAATTCCCATTGGAGTATGTATACTTCTTTCATGTGTTTCTCAATGGAAAATTTGTAAAATTACTGAACTGTGCAGTGAAAATAATCAAGATTTGTTATACAAATTAAAATTTGAAAAAAACCCCACCAAAATAAACAGTTATATTATCAGAGTTTAACCTGAATAAATGTTTCTTGAAATGTTGAGGTTCCCTATTTCTCGTTTAACAGGAAAAATTAAAGAGGCTTGAAAATAGCTATCTTAAGGCTTGATTAATTGAGCTTTTTAAACCAGTGCTCTATCACCAAGTTTCTGAAATAATTCTTAAATTTGGTATAAAACTTACATACTATGTGATGTGGTAAAAATTTTTAAATTGCATGAGAATACTTTAGAAACAAGTGTATGTATTCATTAAGCTTTTTCAAAAAGCTTGTTACCAGTGAGTAAAAGAATGAATAGTCTTTACTGAAAACTTCTGTGTTTCAGAAATCTGTGGACAGAAGCATACAGACGGTGGTATCTTGTCTGTTTAATCCAGAGAATAGACTGAGAAACTCCCTTGTCACTCAAGACGACTACTTCAAGGTATGAAAAGAATAACATATGTAGGATAAAAAGCACACTTGTCACCCATGAAGCATCTTTTTCCCTGTGGTATATATATCTATATATACTGAGCTTACATAGAGCGTATAATGGAGCTCTTACCTTTTGGCTGTAGCCCGAGAGCGAGTTTTAAGTAGCAGTGTATCTGCTTAAACCTTGGTGTAGTGTAGGTTACCCTTAGGGAAGAAATCTTTAGCAGAAGCGTATGACTTAGGGACTAAACAACAACAACAAGACTGTAATTCAAAGGGTTCTTGAAAGAAAATACTGGCTTGACCAAATAGGAAAAGAAAATTTTAGATACAGAAAACAAAACTTAGAGTACGTGGATATTGGACTAAGGAGAAGAGGAATTGAATACTCAGATGATGCACTTGAACCCTTTGTGGACGATGTAAGTGAAGTAGTAAAAAGAGCTGAGTAGGAAGAAATGAAAGTTGATTCAGAGTTGGTGAAGTGGAGAAGAATGTGGGTGTTTGAATTTAAGGAAGTGTCAGTTTCTGATCCTAGTGCCATCACCTGGGACAAATCACTTAAATCTTACTAAGGCTCTAGTTTTTACAAGTCTAAAATGAGGAGTCTCTAAGATCCCTTTAGTTCTGTCTCTGAATATGGAAAGGAACTTGCTGCTTCACCGAAGGAAGAGTACTGTGCTTAATTAGTAAAGGGAAGTTTTTTTTTTTCTTTTAACAGCAGGTTTATTGAGATACAATTTTCATACCCTGCAATTCACCCATTTAAAGTGTGCAATTTAATACTTCATAGACTATACAGAGTTGTACAACCATAACTACAATAAATTCTAGAGTATTTTAATCACCTCCAAAACACCACTCCTACCCGTTAGTCCCTCTCTATTCTCCCCAGCTCTCTGGCCTTAGGCCACCACTAATCTCTCTTTAAGAACTTGCCTGTTCTGAATATTTCATGTCAGTGAAATAATACATGTTACCTTTTGTGACTGACTTCCACCGACTGAAATGTTTTTGAGGCTCATCAATGTTATGGCATGTGTTAGTACTTCATTTTCTTTTTATTTATGGATCTACCAGTTTGTTTATCGATTCACCACTTGCTTGATAAGACATTTGGGTTCTCCACTTTGAGGCCCTGATGAATAATGGTATGAACGTTTGTGTACTAATTTTTGTGTGGACGTAGATTTTTATTTCTCTTGGGTATATACCTAAGAATGAAATTGCTGAGTCAAATAGTAACTGTTTAACTTTCCAGGGAGCTACCAGAATTTTTCCAAAATGCAGCATTTTACATTCAAAGGGAATTTTTAAACCATTGCTTTATATCTTAAAACATGGAAAGGCGAATAGCTTTTTTCCATCAGTGAATGAAAATAGGATAAAACTTAAAACATTTTTAGAAGAAGTACTTAGGGCTTCCTTTAATACAAAAGACTAGAGCTGTAGCAGAATTAAGTTCCTAGCTGTTTTCTCAATAGGGAGTAGACTTAGCCATTTAAAGTTGACTTTTGTTCTCTTGTTTTTCATTCTGCATAGATAGTAAATTTAAAGGGAAAGAATTGGAGGCTGTGTAACAGCTCACTTTGCCCAAGGTTCTGAAGGTTAAACAGGCAGTGCTAAAGGATTTGTTTGTAAAGCAGAAACTCTGTAACCAGCAAATCTTTAAACTTGGTTTTTTACCTGGTATTAAGCAAAAGACTACCTTTGAACCTTCCGAAGTTTTCTGCTCCTCTGAGCCAAGAGTTAGAAGTTGTCTAGCACCTAGACCTGTTTATTTTGATTAGCTAAATGTTGTTGTTGTTGTTTTAATTGAATTTAAATGCTCTAAGGCAGGATATGGAGAAGGAAATGGCAACCCACTCCAGTTATTCTTGCCTGGCAAATCCAATGGACAGAGGAGCCAGGTGGGCTACAGTCCATGATGTCGCAGAGTCGGACACAACTGAGCAGTCACACAACGCAGGATATACCTTCTTTTGCATGATAAATTTCACTCTTAATTCCAGCCCCTTCATGATCTTTCATACCCTACCCGATTTTTTAAAATACGTGAGTTTGTGACCACGTTTCTGGACTTTAACCTAAATAGGATATTACCCTGTTAACACGTTACATAATTTCCAGAAGCTACCCTTTATGTGATAGTGGAATTTAATTCCTAGGAAAAGGGGACAATTAAGCTCAAAGCATAGAGAAGAAAATACTTTTATTATGTTTTTACTGGTTCTCAGCTCCATCCCTCTTTGTAAGGCCTCATTTCTTCTATCTGCACACCTGCTGGCAACAAAGGGAAAGGAAATTTTTGCATATACTTTAATTTTTCTATTTATTTCCTTAAAACTTGCATATCTTCATTATAGCTTAAGGATAAGTCTTAAAGATGCCAAAACTTGTATCTTTTAACCTAAAAGCATAGGGTTTCTGATTGAAATGGAGTGCTGTTCTCAAGCCATCACTGAGAAGCCATGATTTCTGTTAGACGTATTTTAGTAAAAATAAGACTTTTTAAAATTGCATGTTTCTCACCAGCTGTCTTCAGGACATCAGTGCAGAACCATGAACTAATAAGAAGCTAGATTAGAAAACAGTGTTGATTTCTAAGTCCTCTTTTTCTGAGTCTCTGAGATTTTTTAACTGAATGGTTGAATGAAACTGATCATTGGTACATTTATCACCTGAAAGTTCAGGAATGCTTTCACAAAAGGATCACTTTTCTCTCATTATTTATAGTTTTAAATCTAAAAAAAAATGCTTTCTTTAAGTAATTTTCAAGTCTCTTAGGTCATAATGGTAATAGGAATTTTCAGTGAAATTAAAGTGGACTATTTCTGTCTTTTCTAGGATAAAAGAGTTCATCACTTTAGAAGAAGTCGGGCGGTGCTTAAGTCTGTTTGATCCTCTCTGCTAACTTTCTAGTCTCATAGGAAGTCACAGGTTTTGAATAGTAAGAGACTGAAAGTTTTCCACTATTATAGAAATTTAATTCTGAATTTTCATAAATCACACTCAGACTTTATATATGTTATATTAGATTGCCTAGTTTTATTTTACATTGAAACTTTTTCATTAGACATTTACTTAGAAACTGGTTCTGTGTTGAATATATAGTTAAAAGTAAAAAAATAATTGAGATTTAAAAGAAATAACTTTAAGATATATCTGTAAGGATTTTTACTTGACATTTTAAGAGTTTAAAAACAAATGCTGATTTTTCAAAAAAAATTGTTTTAGAAAATCTATTTTGAAAGGTCAGAATTTTGATAGTTTAAATACAAGCACTTCACTTCTCCAACAAGTACCTATGAACAGTACAATATCTGCAATATTGTGTTTTAAGGATTTGTCTAGAAATTTACCACAAAAGCAGAGTTTTTAAAACTGCATTTTTAATCAGTGAAACTCAATATATAGTTAGCTTTATTGAAGTTTTCCTTATCTAAACCCAGTAAAACAGATTGTAAACAAACAGTCCAATCAGTGGGTCTTATATTTATTACTTCAAAATACTTTATCTTTTATCTAGAATCCACGCATAGAGATATCCAATTGGGATAGTAATTAGGATAACTAAAATTCTGGGCCAAATTTTTTTTAAAAGAATCTAAAACAAACTTAACTTTTCTAGGTACATAAACTTCTTAGTTGAGTTACCATTCTCCTTTTTTCTTTTACTTTTTTTTTTTCCTTGAAATGCTAAACTCAATTTCTGTATCTTAAATTGTGCAAAATATTGGTATTAAAGAAGGCTGAAACTTTATGTCACTTAAAAGTTAATCAGAGTATCTGAAAGGAATTGTTTTTATAAGAAACATTAAAATATTAGTTATCTGTTAAAGAACAGATAGACTTTTGTTTTTTAGCCTACCTTTTTTTTTTTTTTTTTTAAGTAAAATATGTCCAGGAGAGTCTAGTTTTGATGTTTCTAAACCACAAAAGTTGTTTGGTAATAAGCATATCCCAAAAATACACTTGAATTAGTTAACAACCCATTTTTAGAGTAGGTAGGCTCCTCCTTAGACATTGTGAATCGTGACAGACACCTAGAGACCCAGAGCCCCTTTGCTACACCCGCAGTCTTGCTTTTGCGGTCTCCACCGTTCTTGCAGGAGGTTTGCTCCTGGAACAGGCGATGTAAAGGAAAGAAGTAGTATGAGCAGTGTGAGGGTTAAGCCTTGGAAAGGGTAGCAGTGGAATAGTCCCTTTCTAAGGGAATCACTTGTAGCAGCATTGTTTGACCTTCCACGGGTTTAAAGGAGCTTCCTGGCTTTGCTTTCTTGGGCCAGCCCCTTCATCAAAACACGGAAACTCCATCTGGCCCTGTCCTGGTGAAGCTTCCATGGGCCACGTCATCAGTGCCCATTGTCTTATCATTCCTAATAATTTTCGTTCTGAGTCTGAAGAGAGGAATCTTTTAACTTAAGGATACCCAAGAGGTCTTTCTTATGCCTCAGAATTTGAAAGTGCCCTGAAATTTGTCCTTTTTAAAATTCTCTGTACTTTTTTTTGTGTGTGCTATAACATTCTTACATGTATTATTCTGTGATTAAATATCCAGGTTATTATAAATGATACCTAAATTCTAAAGAGCCAATTCTAATTATTCCAGTATGACCTCATTCCCTTAAGAAAAAGGGAATAAACGTTTTATGTGCTGTTTTGTTGGACTGAAGTATTTAAAAGAGTAAGGTAGAAAAACAAATCCTGAACCTTTCAAAATGGAAAATTAATTCTAAACTTAAAAATGTGTTCCTGTTACCTATGCTGATACTGTCTTTGCATAAATGAATAAATAGAAATAAAAAAAACTTTTTTTCCAAAAGTGTTTTGACCTGCTTACTCATCTCGTATTTTTAAAAAATGGTGAGAATTTGGGTGGGTAGTATGTGAGAAGATTTAGTGAGATCCTTGAAATTCAGAGGTGTAAATATTGTTCAGTTTTTTAAATCTGTCCAAATTAGTTTATAAGAACACATTTTGGTACATTGTAGTTGCTTTATCTTAGAAAGCTGAGATATTTTCATGAGGAAATAA
Source organism: Antilocapra americana (assembly GCA_007570785.1). Classification (NCBI taxonomy): domain Eukaryota; kingdom Metazoa; phylum Chordata; class Mammalia; order Artiodactyla; family Antilocapridae; genus Antilocapra; species Antilocapra americana. The sequence continues at coordinate 10,546,785 of ML664172.1, read as the reverse complement.
TTTCTTTTTTTGATTCTTTCTTTGGTTGGTTCTGACCAAGCTAAATTACAGTTTATAACATTTTGGGACCCTAAAACTAGACTATGTATCTTAAAACTGTTGTTTTAAATATGCTTGATAATTAAAGCATATTTGCAGTTAAGGATTACCACAAAATTCACAATGAAGAGCCAAGCCATTAGGATGGAAAAAAATTTTATACCACGCTTTTTTTTTAATAGTTGCAAATTATACAAAAATCAACTCCATAAAGTTTGGTCACCCCTGTAAGAAACTGATTCTGCCTACTTTCTTTTTTTTTATAATAAGAGCATGTTATCCTTGTGATTGTTCAGAATAACTATTTAGTATTGATTAGCACCCTCAAATTGCAAGAAGTCATTTGGTTTAGTTTATAAAACCTTGTACCCACCTCTGAAATTCTCTTGGTTGTCTTTAAGGATGAACTCATAAAACTGGGCTGCTACATTGCTTAATTGTTTTGCCTCCTTTCATTGTTTGTTTGGAGGTAATAAGGAGCAGCAGTGAGAAGACAGCATGCCACTCTGCTTCTGTGAAGAAACACTAGAGAGGGTGGGAGACCATAAGGCAGAGAAAAGCTTTCAGTTGACCAAGTCTTACAGATAGGCCCAGCTGCCGAGTGTGATCATTTGGAATCCTTGAAACGCTTCTAGATGAAGATTGCTCCTGTACATATTTTGATAACTGTGTCATCTAGCTCTTCCCAACATTTTGTGTAATATGTTTCTCTGTGTGTAACTGAATATTTTTGAGCAATTTCTCACCACTCATCATCAAAGGCTCTGAGTTTTCCATCTGTAGATGGTACATTTGGTAGTAGAAAACAATAAACATAAGAAGTTGAAACTATAAACATGCGTTTTTGAATGCTCATATAGATTATTCAATCTGCATAGCAAAGAAATGATAGATAATTCTGCATTACATTTAGAGTTAACATCTGTCCAATATGGCTGTAGCTGTGGGCCAATACCAAGAAAATGCAAAAAACTTGTCTCTTGATAGAGAAACTGAAACTGTCACTGTACAATTAGCGCTCTCTGTGGTGGCTGTATTTTATGCTTTTAACTGGTCTGAAAAGTTTTCCAGTTGAGTCTCCAGTTCATTTTCCCAAGACACATGGGGGTTTTGTATCTTACATTCACCTCTGTTAAGGCTGTGTGCCAGGAATATGCCTTTTTCTCACATAATGAAATCCCAGATACCAGTTCACTAGGTCCTTAACAGTAGAAAAAGTGCTTGCATTACTGGGATTTGGGATCATGAAAGCTCTTTATAAATTTGAAGCAATAGTAACATTTCAAACAGTTCAGGAAGTTGAAGGTATTAACCCTTAATCAGTTTTTTTTTTTTTTAACAAAACTAGTAAAAACACATTAAGGCTGTAGTTAAGTATATAGTCTTTCCCCAGAATAAAATGAATAGAGACACACTGTATTCTGGTTCACCATTGGGTGAAACTATTTACTGTAGAAGAAAGGGCAGACGCACAACCATCGGTGCTGGAAAAGCCAGAGCAGCTGTTTCCAGTGAGTCCCCTCTGCCGCGCACACATGTTGAACGTCATTCATTATTACCAACCTATACCCATCCCCTAGAGTAAATATGACTGGACCAGTGAGAATAGGAGGAGTGATTTAAAATACAGAGGCCATTTTCTTTTCATCTTTACCTAAGCTAGACCTCCTTCAGAGTGTCAGTCAAGTTTGAACAATATTAAAATAGCATAACTGCTCTTGATGAACAATATTAAAATAGCATAACTGCTCTTGAGGGCAGGAAGAGAAGGGGGCAACAGAGGATGAGGTGGTTGGATGGCATCACTGGCACAATGGATATGAATTTGAGAGAGTGGAGACGGACAGTGAAGGAGGACAGGGAAGCCTGGCCTGCTGCAGTCCATGGGGTCGCAAGGAGTTGGACACACTGACCGAACAGCATACCTGCCAAATGAGGAAAGTTCAACCTCACTTTTTCTCTGAATGTGGCGTGGTTGCAGCTCATTATTTTGGTTGGTGATATGTCTGTCTTTGACGAAAAACCCATACACTGCCGTGCAAGGGTTTATCCACAATTAGATCAGCCTCGTAGGATGTCAGAGGGCATTGAAGCCGTCACCTGGGGTGCTCCTCAGAGATTCAGACTCCTGGGCTCCAGGCTCAGATGCACTTACTCCGCAGACATGGGTGGGCTTGGCAACATGCATGTTTCTGAAAGTCGCTTGGGACTGATGGCTGTGACTCGCTTTGAGAAGTACTGCCCCTGGTGGGGTGGGGGTATCTCCATTCCCATCTCAGGCTACTTCAGTTGGAGGATAGCTGAGTTTGGAGAAGAGCCCTATCAGGTCCACTCTGATTCCATCATAAGACATTTCATTGGCTTAATCTTTGCCTACCAAGCCTGTGCCCAGGAGTGCCAGTGGTCTGGGGCTGACTCATGAGTAGGCAGGAAAGTGAGTCGAATGAAGTCTGAGAGCCAAGACCTGTGACCAAAGTGGACAATAAGAGTGCCGGAGGAGGGCTGGACGCTGAGGCCAGGCGTGTGTCGGGTGACGGGCCAGCCTCAGCGAGGAGCCAGAGTGGGCTTGAGGCCGGGACACCACACTTGCTTCCTGGGGGAAAGACCAACGTCTTTGGCCCACTTGGCCAATTTTAATAACATATAGCTATGGCCTTAACTCTTGAGAATCCCTTGGACTGCAAGGAGATCAAACCACTCAATCCTAAAGGAAATCAGTCCTGAATGTTCATTGGAAGGATTAATGGTGAAGCTGAATTCTCCAATACTTTGACCACCTGATGCAAAGAGCTGACTCATTGGAAAAGACCTTGATGCTGGGAAGATTGAGGGCAGGAGGAGAAGGGGAAGAAAGAGGATGAGATGGTTGGAGGGCATCACCGCCTCAATGGACAGGAGTTTGGGTAAACTCTGAGAGTTGGTGATGGACAGGGAGGCCTGGCGTGCTAACTGAACTGAAATGATGGCCTGTTGTTTCTCCTATTCCCGCCTTGGAATGAACTTAACAAGATTATTAGTAACACATCAATTTTGGAGATAATATGTTAAAAAATCAAGTTCTAAAAACAGTTTTGAGCACAATGAAATCCGAATTGTGTTCATGTGTGCGTGTTTTTAAAAAATTCACCCATAATTCATGTTGAAGAGTGTAGGAATAAGTATACCTTTAAAGAATAATAAATACCCCAATTAGCTTAAGAAATATCTACCAATAAACAGCAATTCCCTCAAAAAATAAAATACTCCGTTAATTTAAAAATTCCCTGGATGCCTTCCCTGCCTTTTCTTAACAAGAGTTAGCCACTAAATTGAATTTTGGTTTAATTATCCACTGGCTCATCTGTTGTTTCCTTTCACATGTGTCTTTAGATGCTTTGAAATTTTTATTTCACTTTTTTGGGGATTTTGTTTATTTAAAGACATTTCTTAAGAACAGTTTTAGGTTCATAGTGAAACTGGGGAAGGTACACAGATTTCTCGCATACCCCCGACCTCACACACGCACAGCCTTCCCCATTCTCGACATCCCCCAACAGAATGTGACGGTGGTTAGACTCGCTGAGCCTACACTGACACATCATAATCACCCAAAATGCATAGCTTGCTTCAGGGTTCACGCTTGGTATTGTGCGTTCTCCAGCTCTGGGTAAGTGTACGACGTGACCCCACCGTATAGGGCCCTTTCACGGGCCTGCAAACCTCTCTGCCTGTTCATTCCTCCAGCCTTACCCCCACTCCCAACCCCTGGCAACCACAGTTCTGTCTGCAGAGTTTTGGCTTTTCTAGAACTGCACATAATTGGGATCTTACAGTATGTAGTCTTTGGAGTCTGGCTTCTTTGACTTAGTGACATGCATTTCTTTCCTCATGTCTCTTGATGCCTTGATAGTGTATTTCTTTTTAGCACGGCTGTCTGGATGTACCGTAGTTCATCCTTTCACTACTAAAAGCATCTTGGTCACTTGACAAGTTTTGGTGATAAAGCTGCTGTAAACATCTGTGTACAGATTTCTGCACACGGAAACGTTTTCAGATCATTCGGGTGAATGACCCAGAGTGCAGTTGCTGAGTCACGTGGTAAGCAGAGACTTAGTTCTCTGAGAGACTGCCAAGCTGCCTCCCCGAGCGGCCGCGTGGCTTTGCATCCCCAGCAGCACCGCTGGGAGTCCCTGCGGCAGCACAGCCTTGCCAGCGCTGATGTCCGCGCTCTGGATCCTGGTCCTTCTGAGGGTGTAGTGGCAACTTACGGCTTTAGTTTGCATTTCCTTGGTGACACATGGCATGGTGCGCCTTTTCATACGCTCACTTGCCATCCGTGTATTTTCTTTGGAGAAGTGTCTGTTAAGGTCTTTGGCACATTTATTAATTGAGTTGTTTGTTTTGTTATTATTGAGTTTTCAAGAGTTCTTCATATTTTGGGGAAACAGTTATATTTTTTATTTTTTATGTGTCTTTTATTTTTACTTTCTCCTCCAGGTTATTTCAGATGTACCTTTAGAAAATATGCTCTAGTTCTGTCCACCTGAGTAGAACTGATTCAAATGAATTTTTTTTTTTAATGCTGAGTAATATTCCACTGTGTATATGTACCACAGCTTTCTTATCCATTCGTCAGTTGATGGGCATCTAGGTTGCTTCCAGGAACTGGAGCCTGTTATCCAGAGTGAAGTAAGCCAGAAGGAAAAACAACAATACAGTATACTAACGCATATATATGGAATTTAGAAAGATGGTAACGAGAACCCTGCATGCGAGACAGCAAAAGGAACGCAGATGTATAGAACAGACTCGTGGACTCTGTGGATGAGGGCAAGGGTGGGATGATATGGGAGAATGGCATTGAAACATGTTAATTATCATATGTGAAATCTATCGCCAGCCCAGGATTGATGCTCGGGGCTGGTGCACTGAGATTTCCCGGGGGGAAGGAGGAGGGATGGAGGAGGGAGGGGGGTTCTGGAGGGGGAGCATATGTAAACCCATGGTGATATGTCATTGTATGGCAAAACCAATAAAAAATAAAAAAAAAGAAAATATGCTCTGCAAGTCTGTGACATGTCTTCTCATTTCCTTTGACGTATCTTTTGCAGAGCAGATGATTTTAATTGTAGCAAAGTCTCACTTACAGATTATTTGATGGGTCATGATGTTGCATGTAAAAAGTCGTCACCGTACCCAAGGCCACCTAGGTTTTCCTCTTCCGTCATCTTTTGGGGTTTTTATAGTTTTGCAGTCTACATTTAGATATGTGATCCATTTTGAATTAATTTTTTTCAGGGTGTGTGGATTTTTTTTGTCTTTTAACATGTGGATGTCCAGTTGTTCCAGAATCATCTGTTGGAAAGACCGGCCTTTGCTCCGTTGCATCGCCTTCGCCACCTTTGTTAAAAGTCAGTTGACCACACCTTTTGAATCTTTTTCTACGCTCTCTATTTTGTTCCATTGATTGTGTTTTTCCTCTTCTTCCTTTTCATTCTTCCCTTTTCCGTTCCTTCATTCGTCTTATTTTCATTTTAAGCTGTATCAAAGTTGTATAATTACTGTGCACTAAGCTGCATATATTTAAGTTGAACAGTTAGATGAGTTTTGACATACCCACAAACACACCCACCCCCCGCATCACAGCAATCAAGACAAGTAGCGTTGCCACCACCTCTGTGCAACTCCTCCCCCACTCTCCCCCAACCACTAGCCTGCTTTTTATCACTATAGAATTGTTTCACACTTTCTAGAATTCTATATAATGGATTATGCGGTGTATTTATTCTTTTGCATCTGACTTCTTCCAGCAAGATTATTTTTAGATTCATCCCTGCTGTTGCCTCTCTCAGTAGTTTCTTCCTCTTTGTTGCTGCCTTGCATTCCATAATATGAGGCTTCCCCCGTGGCTTCGTGGAAAAGAATCCACCTGCCAATGCAAGAGATGTAGGTTCGGTCCCTGGGTCGGGAAGATCTCCTGGAGAAGGAAATGGCAACCCACTCCAGTATTCTTGCCTGGAGAATCCCATGGACGGAGGAGCCTGGAGGGCTACAGTCCATGGGGTCATGAAAGTGTCAAGACACAACTTAGTGACTAAACTACAACTCCATGATATGAATTTACCACAATTTGTTTATCCATTCTTCTGTCGATGGATATTTGGATCCTTTCCTGTTTGGGGCTGTTACAATAAAGCTGCTATGAACATCTGTAACAAGTCTTTGTATGGGCATACACTTTTATTTCTTTTCTGTGAACACCTAGGGTCAGCTGGGGCCAACGATGCATTCATTTTAAATCTGAAAGGAAACTTGGAGACTGTTTTCCAGAAATACACAAGGGTAAGGTAGCATCATCATGCCTCCTGTCACGTTTGGCTACTATATTGTTTAAAGTTTCTTATAAACTTAAATGTGTTTGTTTCACCTGTGGTTTTGATTGCCTGGAGACAATTTCTTCTCTTTATCTGCTTACTGTTTTATTTTTTGGCAGCAGTTTTATTTTTTAAAAATTATTTATTTAGCTTTGGCTGTGCTGGGTCTTCATCGCTGAACAGGCTTCTCTCTAGTCATGGCGAGCGGGGCTTTCCTCTCGTTGCTGTGCCCAGGCTACTCCTTGTGAAGGCTTCTCTTGGGGAGCTCAGGCTCCAGGGTGTGTGGGCTTCAGTGGTTCAGTCATGTGACACATGGCTCAGGAGTTCAATAGAGTGACACACGGGCTCAGTGGTTCAGGAGTGTGATGCACGGGCTCAGTGGTCAGTACTGTGA
>ML664172.1:10529074-10539599 GCA_007570785.1 Antilocapra americana | reverse complement strand
GTTCAGTACTGTGATGCACGGGCTCAGTGGTTCAGTACTGTGATGCATGGGCTCAGTGGTCAGTACTGTGATGCGTGGGCTCAGTGGTTAGTACTGTGATGCACGGGCTCAGTGGTCAGTACTGTGATGCACGGGCTCAGTGGTTCAGTACTGTGATGCATGGGCTCAGTAGTCAGTACTGTGATGCACGGGCTCAGTGATTCAGTACTGTGATGCACGGACTCAGTGGTTCAGTACTGTATGCATGGGCTCAGTGGTCAGTACTGTGACGCACGGGCTCAGTGGTTCAGTACTGTGATGCATGGGCTCAGTGGTCAGTACTGTGATGCATGGGCTCAGTGGTCAGTACTGTGATGCACAGGCTCAGTGGTTCAGTACTGTGATGCAGAGGCTCAGTGGTTCAGTACTGTGATGCACGGGCTCAGTGGTTCAGTACTGTGACACAGGGGCTCAGTAGTCCAGTCGTGTGAGGCGTGGGCTCAGTAGCTCAGTCATGTGAAGCGTGGGCTTCAGTTGTTCAACAGTGTGCTCCATAGCATGTGGAAACTCCTCCGATCAGACAGTGTAGAACCTGCGTCTGCTACACTGGCAGGCGTATTCTTTACCGCTGAGCCACCAGAGAAGCCCAGCAGTTCTTTTAAATCAACTTTCTTACAGTGTAATTTGCATACAGTAAGATGCACCTACTTTAGGTGAACAGATGGTGCTTTGGCAAATGTAGGTCCCCCTCTACATAGTAATCGAGTATAGGGCATTTCTGTGATCCCCAAACACCCCTGTCTCATCCCCGGGTGACCACTGACCTGACCGGTCCCTGTGATTTTGACTCCTTAGGCACTAGAATTTCATGTAAATGCAGTCGAGCAGTCTGCTTTCTTGGGCGGCATCATGTTTATGAGGGTCATCTTGTCGCTACACATTTCAGGGGCTCATTCTGTCTTTTCCCTGCTGATCAGTGTTTCATTGTGTAGAGGCCCTGTGCTTTGTTTGTCTGCTCACCTGTTGTCATGGATAGCTGGGCTGTTTCCAGTTTGTGGGTGGTTATGAATAATGCTTCTGTCAACATTCATGTAAAGGTTTTATGTGCATATGTATTTTCATTCTCTTGGGGAAACACCTAGAAATGGAATTTCTGTTCATATGCTAAGTAACGTTTTATAAGAAACTTCCAAGCTGTTTCTCAAGATAGGTGTATTATTTGCATTACCCCAGCAATGTCTGTGAGTGCTCCCTGATCTGTTTTGTCCACAATGCTAGGTACTGTCAGTGTTCTTAATTATAACCACTGTCATGCATAGCAGTTGTTAAAAGCTCCCCAGGATACATATGCTCTTCTGTATATAATAAATCAATAAAAAATTAAGAAAAAGGGACTTCCCTGGTGGTCCAGTGGTTAAGACTCTGCACTGGGGTCTAAGATCCCACATGATGTTCAGAGCAGCAAAAACAATGAGAAAAAACAGTTAAAAGAAAAACTCCCTAAATGATTGTAATGTGCAGCTAAGGCTGAAGACTGCCAAGCCAGATTAGATAAGTTCCAGATGTTTAAATAAGGGCAGGTATTTATACTTACTCATTCATGGCTTTCTTTTCCCCACTCCCCCCTCGCTTACCCCAGAATCAGCTCCTTACTGAGCGTTGAAAGTAGAGAGAGTACGACACTCCGGCCTGCCCTCAAGATATCTGGTGTCAAGTATTTTTTTCTCTCTCTCTCCTAGGGAAGCCGATTTCACATGTTATGACCACAGTGATTTCAGAGTTTGGTGTTTTACTGATCCTGGAACTGTGCAGCTCTGGCCTGTGTTCAGTCCTGATGGTGGTGAGGGGAGGTGATGGGGTGCTTTGTAGTGTTGAGATACTGCTTGGTTGATTTTGCACTTTTCCTTCCCTGCCTCCTTACACACTGGTACTTTCTTATGTACATCTTTATCTTTGGGGATCGTGGTTTTTGTTGTTTGTTTTCCCTGCACTGCTCAGCATGTGGGATCCTAAGTTCCGTGAAAGTGAAGTCGCTCGGTCGTGTCCGACTCTCTGCGACCCCATGGGCTGCAGCCGATCAGGCTCCTCCGTCCGTGGGATTTTCTAGGCAAGCGTACCGGAGTGGGCTGCCATTGTCTTCTCCATAAGTTCTGTGACCAGGGATCAAATCCATGCCGCCCGCAGTGGAAGCGTGCAGTCCCAACCACTGGCGCAACTGTCTTTAAACCGTGTGGCAGGGGCTTGAACAGTCACTGTAAAATGGACGTATTTTATCCCTGGTAATCACACTGGTGCCTGCACACAGCATCGTGGCTGGGTGCTGATCTTTGTATCTTATTTCTCTCCCTGTTTTTTTTTTAATATAGAAAAAAATGAGCTGAATATTCTTATAAAAATAAGACCAATTGGCATAATATAATAAAATTGTCTCCAAAAACCTAGTAAAGAAATATAGTAGGTGGGTGAAGGTAAGATGGCGTATGTTAAAATTGTGTCATTAAATAGTAAAATATTCTCCTATTTGATATTAAACTTACACTATAAAAAGATTTTGAAATGAAACAACAAGGTCTGCCTCCCTGGAACTGTTAGAATGAGTTATAAAACTGAAGCAGAGACTATGCAGAACTGTTTCATCTTCTAGGGTCGAGGTTAGTGTCAGGATTGTAAAATTGCCCATAACTTTCAGAACAGATTCTACACAGAGCAACTGATAGAAAATAGATTCTGTTTTCCTTTTCCTTGGGGCATCAGTGGTTCCAGAGCCCAGAAGCCTTGTGGCAAAAGGGCTGGTGAAAATATTCTGGCCAAGAGCAGACATTCATTAGTCTAGCTTTGGATCTAAAGCAACCTCATCTCTAACATGGATAAGTTTCCATCAAGCAGGTATTTTCCAGCACAATCTCAAACCAGCTTCACCCCTTTTTGATACTCCATACAATGGAAGAAGCCATTTTCCACGCTGGCTGTTTATTTCATTGAAATTTCTTTTCATTGTGATTTTTCTTTTTTTTTTCCCAGCCATGGAAAATTCCATTCTTTTTAAAATATTTTTATTGAAGTACAGCTGATTCACATTGTTATTAGATTCAAGTATATAGCAAAGTGGTTCAGTTATGCATATATAGATCTATTCAAGATTCTTTCCTATTATAGGTTACTACAAAGTGTTGAGTATCATTCCCTGTATACAGTAGATCCTTATTAGATCCTTTTCCTATGTGTGTTGGTTTTAACATTATCAGTTTTTTTGTAGCTTTATTAACTGACAAAATTTGTATATATTTATGTTGTGAAACATGATTTTTTAAGTATACACAATATTGTGAAGTGATTACCATAATCAATTTCATCAGCACATCCATCATAGTTGCTGTTTGTGTGTGTGTGTGGTTAGAGCAGTTAAGATCTATTCTCTTAGCATATTTCAGACATATAGTACAGTAACATTAACTATAGTCACCATGCTGTACATTAGATCTCCAAGAACTGACTCCTCTTAAAACTGAAAATCTCCCCATTTTCTCTGATCCCTAGCCCCTGGCAACTACCCGTCTACTCTCTGGTACTATGAGTTTGACTTTTCTAGACTCCATGTCCGAGATTATACAGTATTTGTCTTTCTGTGCCTCCTTATCGCAAAGGGCAGAACTTTCTTCTTCTTCATACTTGAATACTGTTCAGTCAAGTGTGTGTACACACACGTGCCCCCCATGTTTCTCATCACTCATCTATCACTGTACACTCGGGATGTTTCCATATCTTGTGGTGTAAATAAGGCTGCAGTGAACATGGGAGTGCAGATATGTTTAAGGTGCCTATTTCATTTCAAAAAGTGAAATTGCTAGATCGCATGGCAGACCCACTCTGGCTTCTGAGGCCCTCTGCGCCGTCTCCGTGAGCGGCTGAGTCGGTGCACACTCCCTCTAGTCAGGCACCAGGGCTCCCTCCGCCCCGCATCTCGCCAGCTTGTGTTATCTCTGTGTTTTGGAGACTAGTTTCTTGAACCACATCAATTTTTCCTCATTTAGTTTCAACCATTGTGATGCTTGTTTTGCTTTTCCAAAACCAAATTTCCTGAGGTCAAATTTTGTGTATCTAAGTTTTGTCAAGAAAATGCAACCCTTCTGTCTAGCTTCATGTAAAGTTTCATTTGTTGTGAGTTTTATTCTGATTATTTCTACCAGGGATAACAATTAGAAATTCAACAAGAATTGGTTGTATTTATTTCCTACATAATCGGTGAGAAAACTTGGGGTCTTTCAGTAAGACAGAGATAAGGGTGCGCAGAGAGGAAGGGCTACAGATGTGCATGCGTGACTAAACTGTCAGTTCCTGGGTCAGAAACGCAGAGTGGAGTGGGATGCTGGGTCATGTGGTAGTTCTAAACTTGGTTTTTTCCAGAGAAAGCCTTAGTTCAGAAAGGTAATGCACCCCAATATTCATTGCAGCACTATTTACAATAGCCAAGACATGGAAGCAACCTAAATGTCCATCAACAGATGAGTGGATAAAGAAGATAAGGTACACATGTACAATGGAATGTTGCCCAGCCACAGAAAGCCTGAAGTAATGCCATTTGCAGCAACATGGATAGACCTAGAGATGGTCATGCTGAGCGAAGTAAATCTGACGGAGAGAGACACATAGGTGATACCACTTGCGTGTGGAATCTTAGAGAGGTACAAATGAGCTTATTTAGAAACCAGGAAAGAGCCACAGGTGTAGAAAACAAACTTAGGATTACCAGGGGGAAAGAGGAGGGAGAGGGAAATCGGGAGATTGGAACTGACATATACACACTACTATATATAAAATAGACAACTATTAAGAACCTATTGTATAGCTCAGGGAACTGTGCTCAATACTCTGTAATGACCCATATGGGAAAAAAATCTTAAAAAGTAGATATATAACTGATTCACTTTACTGTACATTTGAAACTAACACAGCCTTATAAATCAACTATACTTCTATTAAAAAAATGTTTTTAAGTCTGTAGTGGAAACATCATGGTCAAAAAGGGCAGCTCGAAGGCCAGTAGTCCAAGCACCCTGGTTCAGCTCTGAGCTGCTCTCTCTGAGGTCAGCTTTCATTCCCCACTCCCCAACAGATCTCTGGTCTCTTCTCTTCTCGGCTGCCTGGCCATGAGCTCTCCTGGCTCACAAGTCACTGGCCTGAATCGGACAGAAACCCCTAATCCCCTGAGTTTAAACACATTGAACTTCTTCAAAAGGAACCAATTTCACTTGAGTCAACAAAACACGACCAAGCTACATGAAGACGATAAAACAGCACAGAGGTGGACGAGGTAAGAGGACCCATTTTCAGTACTGGTGTAAACAGCAGAGTCACTCTCCCCCTTTTAATATGCGCATCCTTTCCAAGTGCACGTGGCCCCTACACAGCCCGTCCACTGCTGGGAGTTATCCTGAGCTGAAACTCTGCACCCGTGTCCCAAGACGTAGACAGAAGCTTGTTTGTCAACAAAACTTGGCCCGCAGACTAAATGTGTGCCAGCAGGGCAGTGATTCATTCGGGGCATTTTCATACTATTTAACACTCGGCCGCAAAGCAAAGATGAACACATTCCTCAGTTAAAGAACAGATAGTAAAGGGACTTCTCTGGTGATCCGGATAGTAAATACTGCAGACTTGTGGGCTGTGTGGTTTCTGTCAAAATAATCAATTCTTTGCCACTGTAACATGAAAGCAGCCATAGACAGTACATAAAGGAATGGACATGGCTGTGTTCAGGTTAAACTCTATAATTTTTTGAAAACAGGTAGATTTGGTTTGTGGGTCTTAATTTACAGAATCCTGGTTTAAAGAGAAAATACAGATTTGCATTTATTGACGTGGAGAGTTCATCGTAATATACTAGTGGGTTAAAAAACAACAGATTCTGTTATTGTGATGCCACTAATGTAAGACAAAGGGTTGTATGAGCAAATAGGTACAGATTTCCAGGTGGCCCAGTGGCCCAGAATCTGTTTGGCCGTGCAGGAGACAAGAGATGCAGGTTCAATCCCTGAGTTGTGAAGATTCCTGGAGAAGGGAATGGCAGCCTGCTCCAGTGTTCTTGCCTGGAAAATTCCATGTACAGAGGAGAGTGGGCTATATAGTTCAAGGGGTCGCAAAGAGTCAGACATGACTGAGCAAGCCATGCTGGCATAGAGAAGGGTCTAGAAGGATGATCAAGAAATGATAAGAGAATATCTCACGGTTGAAGGTTTGGGGATGATTTTTTTCTTCTCTATGTTTTCATATGTGTTTTTATTATCAGAGAAATGTTCTTCTTTAATAATATCTACTCTGGCAGTATAATAGCATGGTTGGAGCCCCGTGCACTGCAGGTTTTGAGGACGGCGCTCACAGACTACAGCGTAAAGGGCGCCCCCTGGAGTTGTGTCACGGGAAGGCCCTCTTCTCTCCAGTTCTCTGTTGAGCCTGTCCAGTTATTTCAACAAACATTTACTCGGAATCTACTATATCAAACATCGTTGCACACACGACAGAAATATCGGCAAAAAGCACACAAAAATTTCCGCCCTTGCAGTGGTTACCGTCCAGTGAGGGAGGAAGGCAATAGGCAGAATAAACTGAAGAATGTTAGAAGCAGTCAGGAAGCAGAGTGATTAGGAAGACCTAGGATGCTGCAGCAGAGATGGGGTTTCAATTTCAAACAGCGTTGGCTGGAAAAGTGCACAACCCAGAAGCTGAGAGTTGTGTTTTACCTGGCAGACGAAACTGAGGACTTAAGCCCAGAAGACCGCCTTTCAGATAGCTCTTGGGGGACTGTTTTGAAGAGGTGAGGAAGGAGCCAGGATATACAGGAGTTTTTGTAACAAAGCCCAGGTAGCTGGAACCTCACAAGATCACTGTTAATTGAAGTCAGATGTCTCAAGTCAATGACTTGAGCCTGCTTTTCTGTGTGCGGGAAGATGCTAGAGTCTGAGCTGATTAAAATGATTCCCTTGTTATGCACGTCAGTCATCGAGGCCAGGAGCCTGCTTCTCCCCATTCTGAATCCTCTCGGGGTACACAGCAGGGCAGCTTCAGTGGCTGCCAGCTCAATGCCCCCAACACCCTTGTTTACTGATACGGCGCTAGTGGTAAAGAACCTGCCTGCAGTGGGGTTCAGTCGAGACTGGAGCTTGATCCCTGGGTTGGGAAGCTCCCCTGGAGAAGGGGATGGCCACCCATACACCATTAGAGAATCCCATGGACAGAGGAGCCTGGCAGGCTACGGTCCATAGGGTTGCAAAGAGTCAGACATGACTGAAGCGACAGCATGCATGCCCGTGGCAGGTGACATTCTTTATCCACAGTAGTGGACATTAGGGAGAGCTGACTTTGGCAGGTCAATAAGGAGTAGGAGGACATTCTGCCTTTTCACATTCTTTGCCCTTGGACACGTAGGCAATATTATCTCTTACTCTGAGTTAACCGGTCCCTTCTGGCTAATCTCATCCTAATGTCATCCCAGGATGTATGTTACAGGAAAGGGTCTGGGCAAAATGTTCACAGCCTTGTAATTTTTTCTATTCTCAGCGGCTTGTACAAAACTATATAATTCCCTGTTTAAAACTAGCAGAGAACATTCAAGATGGCAGAGCAGAAGGGCGTGCGCCCATCTGCTTTGACAACTCCAAAATTGCAACTCACTGCTGAACAGCCATCCACAGGAGAATCTTGGGTCCCACCAGAAAGAGGCAACCCACGTCCAAAGGCAAAGGAGAGGCCCCAGCAAGACGCTTGGAGGGCTCAAACAAAAGCTTCTGCGCACCAGGACCCAGAGACGCCACAGAGACTGAGCCAAACACTCTGAGTATTTGAGTGTCTCTTGAGGAGGCATGGGTCAGAAAGGGCCTGCTGCGAGGTCAGGGCTGTGGCTGAAGCAGACCTGGGACACAGCATGTGGCATAAACCCTGTCAGAGGAGGTCACCATTAGCTGCACCATAGGGCCGCTGAGCAGAAGACCCACAAAGAGCAGAACAATTATACCGAAGAAACTCTGGTACTGTTAAGAAAGTTCTAGGGCCCGTGACAGATTTCCCAACCTGGGGATCTGGCAAAAGGACTGAGAGCCCCCAGGGAATTTGACTTGGAGGCCAATGGGATTTGATTACAGAACTTCGACAAGACTGGGTAAACAGACTCTTGGAGGGCATAACCAAAACCTTGTCTTCACCAGGAGCCAGAAGAAAGGATGAGCCTCTTATCCTTATCCATCAGAGGGCAGGCAGACTGAAACCACAATCACAGAAAATAGCCAATCTGATCACACAGACCACAGCCTTGTCTAAATCAATGAAACTAAGCCATGCCATGTGGGGCCACCCAGGACGGCTGGGTCACGGTGAGAGGTCTGAGAGAATGTGGGCCACTGGAGAAGGGAAGGGCAGACCACTTCAGTCTTCTTGCCTTGAGAACCACATGAACAGTATGGAAAGGCAAAAAGATAGGACACAGAAAGATGAACTCCCCGGGTCAGTAGGTGCCCAATATGCTACTGAAGATCAGTGCAGAAATAACTCCAGAAAGAATGAAGGGATGGAGCCAAAGCAAAAACAACACCCAGCTGTGGATGTGACTGGTGATAGAAGCAATGTCCAGTGCTGTAAAAAAAAAACAATATCCCATGAGAACCTGGAATGATAGTTCCATGAATCAAGATAAATTGGAAGTGGTCAAACAGGAGACGGCAAGAGTGAGGATAGACATTTAGGAATCTGTGAACTAAAATGGACTGGAATGGGCATATTTAATTCAGATGACCATTATATCTCTACTGTGGTTAAGAATCCTTTAAAATAAATGGAATAGACCTCATTGTCAACAAAAGAACCTGAAATGCAGTACTTGGGTGCAGTCTCAAAAATGACAGAATGATCTCTGTTCGTTTACAGGCCAAACCATTCAATATCACACTAATCCAAGTCTATGCCCTGACCAGTAATGCTGAACAAGCTGAAGTTGAACAGTTCTATGATGACCTACAAGACATTCTAGAACTGACACCCCCAAAAAGATGTCCTGGAATGCAAAAGTAGGAAGTCAAGAGGTACCTGGAGTAACAGGCAAGTTTGGCCTTGGAGTACAGAATGAAGCAGGGCAAAGGCTAATAGAGTTCTGTCAAGATAACGCACTGGTCATAGCAAACACTCTCTTCCAACAACACAAGGGAAGACTCTACACATGGACAACACCAGATGGTCAATACAGAAATCAGATTGATTATATTCTTTGCAGGAGAAGATGGAGAAACTCTGTACAGTCAGCAAAAATAAGACTGGGAGCTGACTGTGGCTCAGATCATGAACTCCTTATTGCCAAATTCAGACTTAAATTGAAGAAAGTAGGGAAAACCACTAGACCATTCAAGTATGACCTAAATCAAATCCCTCAAGATTATACAGTGGAAGTGGGAAATAGATTCAAGGGATTAGATCTGATAAACAAAGTGCCTGATGAACTATGGACGGAGGTTTGTGACATTGTACAGGAGGAAGTGATCAAGACCATCCGCAAGAAAAAGAAATGAAAAAGGCAAAATGGTTGTCTGAGGAGGCCTTACAAATAGCTGTGAAAGAAGGGAAGCTAAAGGCAAAGGAGAAAAGGAAAGATATACCCATCTGAACGCAGAGTTCCAAAGAATAGAAAGGAGAGATAAGAAAGCCTTCCTAAGTGATCAAAGTAAAGAAATAGAGGAAAACAATAGAATGGGAAAGACTAGAGATCTCTTCAAGAAAATTAGAGAAAGGACCATTTCATGGAAAAATGGGCTCAGTAAAGGACAGAAATGGTAGGGACCTAACAGAAGCAGAAGGTATTAAGAAGAGGTGACAAGAATACACAAAAGAACTGTACAGAAAAGATCTTCATGACCCAGATAATCATGATGGTGTGATCACTCACCTAGAGCCAGACATCCTGGAATGTGAAGTCAAGTGGGCCTGAGGAAGCATCACTATGAACAAAGCTTATGGAGGTGATGGAATTCCAGTTGAGCTATTTCAAATCCTAAAAGATGATGCTGTGAAAGTGATGCACTCAATATGTCAGCAAATTTGGAAAACTCAGCAGTGGCCACAGGACTGGAAAAGGTCAGTTTTCATTCCAATCCTAAAGAAAGGCAATGCCAAAGAATGCTCGAACTACCGCACAGTTACACTCATCTCTAACAACAACAAAGTAATGCTCAAAATTCTCCAAGTGAGGCTTCAACAATACATGAAGCATGAACTTCCAGATGTTCAAGCTGGTTTTAGAAAAGGCAGAGGAACAAGAGATCAAATTGCCAACATCCATTGGATCATAGAAAAAGCAAGAGAGTTCCAGAAAAACATCTACTCCTGCTTTATTGACTATGCCAAAGCCTTTGACTGTGTGGATCACAATAAATTGTGGAGAAATCTTCAAGAGATGGGAATACCAGACCACCTGACCTGCCTCCTGAACAATCTGTATGCAGGTCAAGAAGCAACAGTTAGATCCAGACGTGGAACAAGGGACTGTTTTCAAACTGGGAAAGGAGTACAT
>ML664172.1:10408409-10524074 GCA_007570785.1 Antilocapra americana | reverse complement strand
CTCCACTAGCTTTGTTCATAGTGATGCTTCCTCAGGCCCCCTTGACTTCACATTCCAGGATGTCTGGCTCTAGGTGATTGATCACATCACTGTGGTTATCTGGGTCATGAAGATCTTTTTTGTACAGTTCTTCTGTGTATTCTTGCCACCTCTTCTTGATATCTTTCTTATATTATCTTTCACATTTAATTAAGTGCATTGATTCTTGGTGTCCATGGATTCACTTACTTTTCATTTCAAAGTTTTGCTAAAATACACATTCAAGCAAATTTATTTTCAAAATGATATCACACAATTATTTTGACATTCATCTGTGTTGTTGCATATTCTTTTTCATTGTTGAATAGTATTTCATCATATATCAGAATTTCCTCTGTTCACCTGTTGATCAGTATTTGGGTTGTCTCCAGTTTAGGACGTTTAAACCTAACGTTAACTGTTGCCAGAAACATTTCTGTGTAAGTCTTTTTTTTTTTTTTTTGCTTTTTATTATTTTATTTATTTTCTTTACATTATCGTGTTGGTTTTGCCATACATTGACATGAATCCACCATGGGTATACATGTGTTCCCCTTCCAGAACCCCCCTCCCACCTCCCTCCCAATTCCATCCCTCTGGGTCATCCTGGTGCACCAGCCCTGAGCACCCTGTATCATGCATCAAACCTGGGCTGGGGATTGATTTCACATATGGTAATTAACATGTTTCAGTGCCATTCTCCCATATCATCCCACCCTCGCCCTCTCCCACAGAGTCCAAAAGACTGTTCTATACATCTGCGTCTCTTGCTGTCTCACATACAGGGTTATTGTTACCATCTTTCTAAATTCCATATATATGCATTAGTATACTGTATTGTTGTTTTTCCTTCTGGCTTACTTCACTCTTTATAATAGCCTCCAGTTTCATCCACCTCATTAGAACTGATTCAAATGTATTCTTTTTAATGGCTGAGTAATATTCCATTGTGTATATGTACCACAGCTTTCTTATCTGTTCGTCAGTTGATGGGCATCTAGGTTGCTTCCATGTCCTGGCTATTGTAAACAATGCAGTGATGAACATTGGGGTACACGTGTCTCTTTCAATTCTGGTTTCCTCGGTGTGTATGCCCAGCAGTGGGATTGCTGGGTCATATGGCAGGTCTATTTGCAGTTTTTTAAGGAATCTCCACACTGTTCTCCATAGTGGCTGTACTAGTTTGCATTCCCACCAACAGTGTAAGAGGGTTCCCTTTTCTCCACATCCTCTCCAGCATTTATTGCTTGTAGACTTTTGGATGGCAGCCATTCTGACTGGTGTAAAGTGGTACCTCATTGTGGTTTTGATTTGCATTTCTCTGATAATGAGTGATGTTGAGCATCTTTTCATGCGTTTGTTAGCCATTTTTATGTCTTCTTTGGAGAAATGTCTGTTAAGTTCTTTGGCCCACTTTTTGATTGGGTCGTTTATTTTTCTGGAATGGAGCTGCAGGAGCTGCTTGTATATTTTTGGGATTAATTGTTTGCCCATTGCTTCATTTGCTATTATTTTCTCCCATTCTGAAAGCTGCCTTTTCACCTTGCTTTTAGTTTCCTTTGTTGTGCAGAAGCTTTTAATTTTAATTAGGTCCTATTTGTTTATTTGTGCTTTTATTGCCAATATTCTGGGAGGTGGGTCATAGAGGATCCTGCTTTGGTTTATGTCAGAGAATGTTTTGCCTATATTTTCCTCTAGGAGTTTTATTGTTTCTGGTCTTATGCTTAGATCTTTGATCCATTTTGAATTTATTTTTGTGTATAGTGTTAGAAAGTGTTCTAGTTTCATTCTTTTACAAGTGGCTGTCCAGTTTTCCCAGCACCACTTGTTAAAGAGATTGTCTTTTCTCCATTGTATATTCTTGCCTCCTTTGTCAAGATAAGGTGTCCGTAGATGCATGGATTTATCTCTGGGCTTTCTACTTTTTTCCATTGATCTATAGTTCTGTCTTTGTGCCAGTACCATACTGTCTTGATGACTGTGGCTTTGTAGTATAGCCTAAAGTCAGGCAGGTTGATTCCTCCAGTTCCATTCTTCTTTCTCGAGATTACTTTGGCTATTCGAGGTTTTTTGTATTTCCATACAAATTGTGAAATTATTTGTTCTAGTTCTCCGAAAAAGACTGCTGGTGGCTTGATAGGAATTGCATTGAATCTATAGATTGCTCTGGGTAGTATACTCATTTTCACTATATTGATTCTTCCAATCCATGAATACGGTATATTTCTCCATCTATTTGTGTCCTCTTTTATTTCTTTCATCAGCGTTTTATAGTTTTCTATATATAGGTCTTTTGTTTCTTTAGGTAGAAATACTCCTAAGTATTTTATTCTTTTTGTTTCGATGGTGAATGGAATTGTTTCCTTAATTTCTCTTTCTGTTTTCTCATTGTTAGTGTATAGGAATGCAGGGGATTTCTGTGTGTTGATTTCATATCCTGCAACTTTACTGTATTCACTGATTAGCTCTAGTAATTTTCTGGTAGAGTCTTTCGGGTTTTCTGTGTAGAGGATCATGTCGTCTGCAAACAGTATGGACATGCATTTTCATTTCTTATATGGGAACCTAGGAGTGCAATGACCAGATCATGTGGTAGGTGGATGTGTGACCCTGTCATTACCTAACTGTTCTCCATTTTGCACTCCCACCAGCAGTGTGGGAGAGGTCTAGTTTCTCTGTACATCCTTGCCGACACTTGGCATAGTCAGTCCTTGTGATTTTGCTTTTAAAACAGATGTGTTGGGGTTTTACTTGCATTTCCCTATGGCTAATGATTTGGACATCTTTTCATGTGTTTACCTGTCATCCATATGACTTCTTTGTAGAAGTATCCAAATCACTTGCTCATTGTTTTATTGAATCACTTGTTTTTTTAATTACTGAATTTTGAGAGTTCTTTATTCTGGGTGTAAGTTTCTTATCAAATGTATTCTGTGCAAATAAATATTTTTTCCAATCTCTGTCTTGTTTTCTCATTCTCTTAGTTGTGTCATCTGGGAAGACCCAAAGTTTTAAATTCTGATGAAATCCAATTTGTCCTTTTTTGAATTGTAGTTTTGGTGTCATAGCTAAGAAATCTTTGCCTGCCAGAGGTCATAAAGGTTTTCTTCTGTATTTTCTTCTAGAAGTTTTAACATTTTAGGTTTTACACTTAACCCATTTTCAGTTCATTTTTATAAATGATGTAAAGTATGAATTATTGTTGTTTAATTGGAAGATCCAAATTGTTACAGCACCGTTTGTTGAAAAGACCATCCTTTCTCCGTAGCTTTGGGTGAAAAAAATCAATGTCCATGTATGTGTGGGTCTCTTTTTGGGCCTCTGACTTGTCAACACCCCGTGTAAATGTCTAACAGTCAGCCCTTGGGGTCCCTGCTTGTGGTCCGTAAGTGGCCTGAGCACTCTTATGTGGCCAGTGTCAAGCCTCTTCTGTCCTCCCTTCTTCTCTTCCCATCCCTCTTTCATTCCCTTTCCCCCTCTCCCTTCTTTCTTCCTTCTTTCTTCTCATTCCATTTTCTTATTCTCCGCCCCCTTCCTTCTCCAGAATTTCCATTTCACAATGGGAAGATCCAAATGTCTGTCTTCATCATTGCTTAGAAATGCCAGACACACAGTAGTTGCTCCGTAAGTACTTGGTGAGTGAATAAGTGGTTTTTAACGCTGTACTGCCAGCATTTAAGAACTGTACAAAGTAGGTGGCATGATTTTTTCATTAAAAATTTTTTAATGTTACTTTCCACTTAGTTATCACAAAATATATAATACAAGATGAAAAAAGTGAACCTGTTAGTTGCTCAGTTGTGTCCGACTCTTTGTGACCCCATGGACTCCAGGCTCCTCTGTCCATGGAGTTCTCCAGGCAAGAATACTGGAGTGGGCTGCCATTCCCTCCTCCAGCGGACCTTCCAGACCCAGGGATCAAACCCAGGTCTCACGCATTGCAGGCAGATTCTACAGTCTCAGCCACAAGGCCCAGATATATTGATATATATGTCAGTCACATCTTCTTTATCCATTCATCATTGATGGACATTTAGGTTGCTTCCGTATCTTGGCAATTATGAATAATGCTGCTCTGAACATTGGGGTGTGTAGATGGCATAGTTTTAAGATAAATAATGTTCAGCGCTTTCAAGTTTGTAAAGCACTGCCTCACATGGGACATGACCCATGTGGGGGAGAGCAGGAACAGGCAGTAATATCAGGGCAGGGCTTACCCTCTGCCGGGCGATGCCACTCACCTCGGCCAGCACAGCGGTGCCATCAGGCCCCCAGCCCCGTTCCTGTCTCTGGACATTCACTGCCCGCTCCCCCAGACCCAGGGTCCCTGTTCCCTCACACATCTATAAAAATGAACCGCAGAGACCACGATCAGAGATCCACAGGCTGAGTCCAGGCCCTATGCATGACTTCCTTAGCCCCTGCACCGTTTTAAAATGTGGGTCTGTTTACAGAGCAGCCTTTACACATGGGTAGCTGATTTCTTTTGGCAAAGAGGGAAATCTGGCCCTCCGGTCCCACAGTCCCTTCTGGCCACTCCCTGAAACCAGACATGTCCAGGTCACCGTGGTCCCCAGAACTTCCATCATTTCCCCAACCTCGAGGGCAGCCAGCACCCGCTGTTTACCAGCACAGTATTATTTTTCTTATTGATGAGACGTGTACCTCTGAAGCCATATCTCTATCAAAAGAAGGAACACAAAATATGTAGGGCCTAATGAATGACTTTATGGCATCACAGCAGGTTGTCAGCTGAGTCTGAGAGCCTAGATGTACAGCTGCTTGCAAACACACCGTCTCAACAATCCAACAAAGAAGGCTTGGGGAACCTCCATTTAGGTAGCGATCCTGGGGTTCAGGGGCTTCCCAGGGGGTGCTAGCGATAAAGATCACCCCTGCCAGTGCAGGAGATGCAAGAGAGTAGGGTTCCATCCCTGGGTTGGGAAGATCCCCTGGGGGAGGTCATGGCAACCCACCGCAGTATTCCTGACTGGAAATCCCACGGACAGAGAGCCTGGCGGGCTACAGTCCCCCGGGTCGCAAAGAAAGGAACAGGACTGAAGCCACTTAGCACACACACCTGGGGTTCAGAGAGGTTGAGGGGCTCACCCAAGGCTCTGTAACTAATTGGAAACAGACGTAAAACTTGAAGGCACCGTCTCACCTGGCCCAGAAATCTGCATGAACTGTCTGCAGCCACAGGCTGCTTCTGTGTTCCCGGCGCCTCGGGTGTAACCTGATGGGACAGCCCTGTGTCATCTTCGGTGTGCCCAGTAGGTGGCGCCCGAAGCCAGGAAAGCTTTCCAGGACAATGCCTTCGTGGAAACTGGTTTTCTTCCATTATTACTGAATTTTAAGCCAGAATGGTTTTTCCTCTATTCTTAAAAAAAAAAAAAAAAAAAAGTCTTTCAGCACAAAATAGAGCGTGTCTTTCGTGCCAGGCGTAAAATGAAATTTGCCTTAATCCGTCGCCTGGGGAGAAAGTGTTTATGTGTCCCAACTGACATCTGTTAAATTTTAAATGAAGTAAGCAAGCAATAAGAAGGTCTGAACCGCATTCTTTGTTCAAGAAGTCATGCAGACACTGCTCAGCTGCTCTGTACAATTAGGAAGAAAACAAGCACCTTTTCTTCCCTAGCAAGCGTGGCTGAAAGCCTCAGTGAGGACAAAGACGGAGGGTGGCTGGACCCGGGCTCTGAGATGCTAACCCGTGGGTTCAAGCCCAGCAGGGATGACCGGCTCCCGCCCAGGGGACCTCCCCCTCCTCGTCTGCTCCCTCCTTTTATTCTTTTTTGTAAAATGTAAGTAAGTATGAGGAACTTCAGAGCAGCCAGATCAGTTTTAACCACCAGCATATTCCATGAAATCTATTCTTAAACCAATAAGCGTTTGTTCTTTTGTATTTCACCCTGGCAAGGAAGCTGGAATCAATACCTCTAAAGTTAGCCCTTCCTCTCTGCTACGCAAGCTTCATTATTAAAAAGAACAAGAGCAGACACAATTCCCATATGCAGCTTAAGTGTCTGTTAACAATCTGGCCCTTTTGTAGATGTACTAAGATCATCAACCCTGGAGAAGGGAATAGCTACCCACTCCAGTATCCTTGCCTGGAGAATCCCATGGACCAAGGGGCCTGGTGGGCTACAGCCCGTGGGATCACAAAGAGTTGGACACGACTGAGCGACTTAGGACACTCAAGATCATCAAATGAGAAAGGGAGGCCTTGCCTAGAAAAGCAAATATTATAGTTGTGGAGTGTTGTAGTTGGGTGTTGGAATTTTTTGGTAAATGTGGGAATAGGAAGCAAAGCTCACTTCACTGGCTGTGAGTGAAAGTGAAAATATTAGTCGCTCAGTCGTGTCCGACTCTTTGTGACCCCGTGGACTGTAGCCCACCAGGCTCCTCTGTCCATGGGACTCTCCAGGCAAGAATAGTGGAGTGGGTTGCCATTCCCTTCTCCAGGGGACCTTCCTGACCCAGGGATCGAACCCGAATCCTTTGCATCTCCTGCCTTGGCAGGCGGGTTCTTTACCGCTAGTGCCACCTGAGAGGCAATCTATGAAGTTCTTAGCACTGGCCTTCACACTTCATGAAATGATGTGAAGTTGCTCAGTCGTGTCCCACTCTTTGCAACCCCAAGGACTGTAGCCCACCAGGCTCCTCAGTCCATGGGATTCTCCAGGCAAGAGTACTGGAGTGGGTTGCCATTCCCTTCTCCAGGGGACCTTCCTGATCCAGGGATCAAACCCAGGTCTCCCGCATTGCAGGCAGACGCTCTACTGTCTGGCTAGTATATAATAAATTCTGATTTCTAGATTTCTGGTCCAGTAATCTACTTGTTCATTCCTACATTGATAAATTTCCTAAATTTTAGTGTTTGGAAAAATGAATTACCATACGGTAGGGCTTGTCCCCTTTAATTTTAAAATATTATGTTAGTTCCTCACAAACAGATTCTTCCAGTGGAATATAGAAGTCAATTTGGCAAGTTAAAAAAGTGAAGTCCTACTAAGCATGTGGATTGGTTTGGAAGCAGGCTGTGTCTTGCAGCCTCGAGCCTCCTTGCTCAGATGCGTGGTGTTTCTCTGCGCGATTCGGTCTTCTTTCTGTCCAGGCTGTGTGTTTCTGTTGCATTTGGTCCCACGTATAGTATCAGTCTTGTTGCTTCTGTGAATGTGATATTTTCCTCATCCTATTTTCCAATTTATGTGACTGAACATTATTCCACTGTATGCATCCCTCGTGTTTGTCCATCACTATTGGTGGACATTTGGACAGTCACACCTCTTGTGAGAAGTGCTGCTGTGAACACGTGTGCGGCAGTGCACGGGGGGCTCACTGCCTGCAGACCTCCTGGGTGTGCACCGGGGGTGGGATGGCGGGTCTGCAGTGACTCTGTGCTTGCTCGTTGAGGATCTCGGAACTGGTTTCCGCAGCTGCTGAGCCGTTTTGCACTCCCACCAGTAATGTCCGAGTTCCAATTTCTCCACATCCTCACCAGTGTCATATATTTTTAAAATTACCATCTTAATAGGTATTGAGGTGGTATCTCATTGTCATTTTAGCTTGCATTTCCTTAATAACTAATGACACTGAGCATCTTTTCATGTGTTTATGGGCTATTCTGTATCTTCACTGGAGAAATGTCTGTTGAACTCCATTGTCCATTTTGTAAGGAACTGTTTGTCTTTTTGTTGGTTTCCTAGCTTTTTGACAGGAAAAACAGCTAATTGAAAGTTGCTATTTTGTACAAAATACTTTCAAAATCAAAAGCTGAAAGACAACATAAAGTGACTTAAATGACAAAAAATTTGTAAATGTTTGAGTTGTTACTATATGCCACGTATTGCTCTAACATTTTCCATGTATTAATTTATTTAACTTTAACAACACTAATGAAGAGAAGGAGCCAAAATGAAAAAAAAATGCCCAGGTGTAGGTGACTGGTGGTGAAAGTAAAGTCTGATTCTGTAAGAACAATATAGCCTAGGAACCTGGAATGTTAGGTCCATGAATCAAGGTAAATTGGAAGTGGTCTAGCAGGAGATGGCAAGAGTGAACATTGGTATTTTAGAAATCAGTGAACTAAAATGGACTAGAATGGGTGAATTTAATTCAGATGACCATTATATCTACTACTGTGGGGAAGATCCCTTAGAAGAAATGGAGTAGCCCTCACAGTCAACAAAAGAGTCTGAAATGCGGTACTTGGGTACAATCTCAAAAACAACAAAATGATTTCTGTTCGTTTCCAAGGCAAACCATTCAATATCACACTAATCCAAGTCTATATCCCAACCAGTAATGCTGAAGAAGCTGAAGTTGAACAGTTCTAAGAAGGCTTACAAGGCCTCCTAGAAGCAACACCAAAAAAAGGTGTCTTTTTCATCATAGGGGACTAGGATGCAAAAGTACAAAGTTAAGAGATACCTGGAGTAACAGGCAAGTTTGGCCTCGGAGTACAGAATGAAGCAGGGCAAAGGTTAACAGAGTTTTGTCAAGAGAAAGCACTTGAGTCTTAGCAAACACCCTCTTCCAACAACACAAGAAAAACTCTACACGTGGACATCACCGGATGGTCAATACCAAAATCAGATTTATTACCTTATTTGAAGCTGAGACAGAAAAACGCTATACAGTCAGCGAAAACAAGACTGGAAACTGACTGTGGCTCAGATCATGAACTCCTTATTGCAAAATTAAATTGAAGAAAGTAGGGAAAACCACTAGACTATTCAGGTATGACCTAAATCAAATCCCTTACAATTATACAGTGGAAGTGAGAAATAGATTCAAGGGATTAGATCTGTTAGACAGAGTGCCTGATGAACTATGGATGGAGGTTTGTGACATTATACGGAGGCAGTGATCAAGACCAACCCCAAGGGGGGGAAAATGCAAAAAGGCAAAATGGTTGTCTGAGGAGGCCTTACAAATACCTGAGAAAAAGCTAAAGGCAAAAGACAAAAGGAAAGATATTCCCATCTGACTGCAGAGTTCCAAAGAACAGCAAGGAGAGATAAGAAAGCCTTCCTTAGCGATCAATGCAAAGAAACAGAGGAACAATAGAATGAGAAAGAGCAGAGATCTCTTAAATAAAATTAGAGACACCAAGGGAACATTTCATGCAGAGATGGGCTCAATACAGGACAGAAATGGTATGAACCTAACAGAAGCAGAAGATATTAAGAAGAGGTGGCAAGAATACACAGAACTATTTAAAAAAAGATTTTAATGACCCATATAATCATGATGGTGTGATCACTCACCTAGAGCCAGACATCCTTGAGTGTGAAGTCAAGTGGGCCTTAGGAAGCATCACTACGAACAAAGCTAGTGGAGGTGATGGAATTCCAGTTGAGCTATTTCAAATCCTAAAAGATGATGCTGTGAAAGTGTTGCACTCAATATGCCAGCAAATTTGGAAAACTCAGCAGTGGCCACAGGACTGGAGAGGTCAGTTTTCATTCCGATCCCAAAGAAGGGCAATGCCAAAGAATGATCAAACTATTGTTCAATTATACTCATCTCACATGCTAGCAAAATAATGCTCAAAATTCTCCAAACAAGGCTTCAACAGTATGTGAACCATGAACTTCCATATGTTCAATCTGGAATTAGAAAAGACAGAGGAACAGAGATCAAATTGTCAATCTCTGTTGGATCATAAAAAAGCAAGAGAATTCCAGAAAAACATCTACTTCTGCTCTATTGACTACACCAAAGCCTTTGTGTGGATCACAACAAACTGGAAAATTCTTCAAGAGATGGGAATACCAGACCACCTTACCTGCCTCCTGAGAAATCTGTATGCAGGTCAAGAAGCAGCAGTTAGAACTGGACATGGAACAACAGACTGGTTCCAAATTGGGAAAGGAGTATGTCAAGGCTGTATATTGTCACCCTGCTTATTTAACTTTGCATATAAGTTAAAGAAGTACATCATGAGAAACGCTGGGCTGGATGAAGCACAAGCTGGAATCAAGATTGCTGGGACAAATATCAGTAACTTGAGATATGCATATGACACCACCCTTATGGCAGAAAGTGAAGAACTAAAGAGCCTCTTGATGAAAGTGAAAGAAGAGAATGAAAAATCTGGCTTAAAACTCAACATTCAAAAAACTAAGATCATGGCATCCGTTCCCATCACTTCATGGCAAATAGATGGGGAAACAACGGAAACAGTGACCGACTTCAGTTTTTCAGGCTCCAAAATCACTGCAGGTGGTGACTGAAGCCATGGAATGAAAAGGTGCTTGCTGCTTAGAAGGAAAGCTACGATGAGCCTGGACAGCACATTAAAAGCAGAAATGTTACTTTGCCAACAAAGGTCCGTCTTGTCAAAGCTATAGTTTTTCCAGTAGTCCTGTATGGACATGAGAAACTGTGATGTTGGTGAAGACTCTTGAGAGTCCCTTGGACTGCAAGGAGATCCAACCAGTTCATCCTAAAGGAAATCAATCCTGAATATTCTTTGGAAGGACTGATGCTGAAGCTGAAGCTCCAATACTTTGGCCACCTGATGTGAAGAACTGACTCATTGGAAAAGACCCTGATGCTGGGAAAGACTGAAAGCTGGAGGAGAAGGGGATGACAGAGGATGAGATGGTTGGATGGCATCACTGACTCAATGGACATGAGTTTGAGCAAGCTCCTGGAGTTGGTGATGGACAGGGAAGCCTGGAGTACTGCAGTCCATGGAGTTGCAAAGATTCGGACACAATTGAGCAGTTGAACTGAAGTAATAGGGTAGGTACTCCAATCAGTATCCCCACTTCACAATTTAGAAATATTAATAAGAGGCTCAGAGAAGTTTAAATTCACACAACTGGTAAGGTTAGAATTTGAACCTGAGAACTATATTCAACATCTTGTGATAAAATAGTGGAAAATAATAGAAAAAGAATATATTGTACATAGAGTATGTATAACTGAATCACTTTGTATACAGCAGAAATTAGCACATTGTAAATTAGCTATACTTCAGTAAAATAAATTGAAAAAAAATAATTTGAATCTTGCATAGTGTTAAGTTGCATGATAATGCATTCTTGTATAATAATAAGTTTTTAGGGACTGATACCAGCATTGATTGGGTTAGGAGTGAAACACTATTCAGGAGTCAGGATTTTGCTATCTTTTTTTTCTATTTTTCCGTCTTCTAATCATCCTATGATTGCTGCTTTTACTTTCAGATTGTTCCCTCATGGCCACAAAATGGCTACAACAGCTCCAAGCATCACATTCTTTCCCAGCAACATCCAAATGCCAAAAACAGAAGGACTCTTGGATTTCTTCTTCTTTAAGAAATGAGGAAAACCTTCCTAGCAGTCTTTCTGGCTGACTTCTCGTTGGCCAGAATTGTGTCACATGCCCCCATTTCAACCTGTCACTGACAAGGTGTACAGAAGTCCAGTTTGGGACAGGGACAAATCGAGATTTGCACCCTGACACCCCTATCAGGCCACCCTCCCAGAACCACTTGCTGCTCAATTCCTGAACAGAATTAGTTTCCTGTTTTTTTTTTTTTAATTTTAAGATTTTCTTTTTTAATATGGACCATTTTTAACGTCTTTACTGAATTTGTTATAATACTGCTTCTGCTTTATCTTTTCGTTTTTTGGTCACAGGGCATATGGGATCTCAGCTTCCCAACCAGAGGTCAAGCCCACACCCCCGGCATTGGAAGGCAAAGTCTTAACCACTGGACCACCAGGGAAGTCCGTATCTGTTAACCAAGGCCTAGGGCATGGCTACTGGGGTGGTGACCAACAGCTTCTGCAGAATTCCCATTAGCCTCTGTGAAGCTCAAGGTCAGTGATATTTCGTTTCCTGGTGATTCCATGCCCTTGAGATTTCTCCTAAGCCTTCTCTTTGATTCCTTTTAGGCCACTTCTGTGGTGCATACAGGAGATTTTGGGATTCTGTCGCACAACTATTTACAAAACCCCATTTGCCAACTTCTCTCCTGCCTCTGTTTCCCTCTGCAGATCACAGGGCCACATGTGCCTGTAGCCTGACCTTGGCGTGTTCACAGTGATTACAGATTTAAACTGTAAACTCCAACACTCATAAAATCCTAGTCTCCCTATATAAAAATTCCCCAAAGTGGTGCTTAATTTCACATGCTTGCCAAATCCTAAATCCCAAAGAAGAAGCTGATTTACCTTTGTGCTGAAACTGTAGCTCAACAAAGCTCTTGACTCTGGGGACACACACTGGTGTCCCGGGCAGCCCCTTATAGCAGTGATTTACGTTAGGGCTCTCCCAGATATTTGAAGTATCAGGGAACTGTCCTGGCTAAAGAGAAATGGACACAGCTTTCTACCAAAGTGTCTCAGGCAGGCTCTCCAAGTGGCCAAAGTGAAGTAATCTCGGGACAAACCATTTTACTCCATGTTCAGACGGTAGGTACACTGCCTGGGACTTTGTGAATTTTCCCTTTCCTTTCGTCTTTCTGCACCCTGCTCCCAAGCCCATTTTAATGTATTTCTGATAATGAAAACAAAGACACACACACTTAACCTTCTAAAAGGCAGATGAAAGCCATTTACTTCAGAATCTGAGACACATATATATAAGCACCTGGTCACTGAATCGGGAGGAGAAGGGGATGACAGGGGATGAGATGGTTGGATGGCATCACCGACTCAAAGGACATGAGTTTGAGCAAGCTCCGCGAGTTGGTGATGGACAGGGAGGCCTGGCGTGCTGCAGTCCATGGGGTTGCAAAGAGTCGGACACGACTGAGTGACTGAACTGAACTGAACTGGTCACTGAATCTACACGACGATCGTCCTGCAATGATTCTGAACCTTCTGTGAGGTGACTGTGGTTTCACAAAAAGCCAGCTTTAGTAAGAAAGCTTTGGGAGTGAATTTCTTGTTAGGGAAAGGTAGGGAGCTTCCCAACACAGGAAGGATTCAAGCAGAGGGCAGTTGACCTCGTGTCCAGGATTCCTGATTTCAGAGAGGCTGAAGGTAAAGAATTTAAGATCTCTTCCAAGGATTCTAAGATGAGTCAGAAAACACTCTTTATTCACATGGTGTTTTATGAATCATAAAACCTTTCGACACATGTTTTATCTCATTTAACCTTCAAACAACTCTCGGGTGGATGGGTTTATTACTTTCATTTTAGAGATGGAAAAAGGTTTAGATGGAGGTGAAGGGATTTCTCCAAACTCACATCTTTGGGAAGTGGATGGTCTTAGGACATCGAGGTCAGAAATAGGGCCACATTCAGGACGAGGGGTCAGTCTGAAGCCGGCTGATCACTGAGGCATCCGCTCTGGGGTCCAGGGAAATGTCTGTTCTGGCCATCCCCCCTCCCACGGCCTCAGGCTGGCCTGGCCGAAGCTGCGAGTCCTTAGGGCCCCTTGCTATAGCTCAGCGCTTCCTGTCTCCGCAGAGGTGGGGTGTGTGAAGCCCGGGGTTTAAACCTGCTCTGTGTTTCAGCCCATTCCTGGAATATTTCCTCTTTAAAAGGACCACGGGCAGAGGCACCCTAAGTAGAGGGCCTGGAATCAGGGGCTATTTCCCTGGGGGGGTGGTCCTTCCAGCCCTACCGCCCTGGCCGCCCCACCTAGTCCGGACTGGGAGCACAAAGGACAATGCCTCGGCGCGGGGTGGGGAGGTGTGCTGGGGGGGACAGGACGTCCGCTTCCAACCCTCGGCCCCCAGCCCCGCTGCTGGAGGGACGGGGCCCCTCGTGTAAGGGCCTGGGAAGCAGGCTTTCTTCCACGCTGGCTGTCCTATCAGATTTTGCCCTATTCTGGTAATTCAATGGGAAATGAATCCACCCAGGAGTGTGGGCTGGCCTCTGAAAGGAAGGTAAACATAACAAAGAGAAAGTCCTTGCCAAATTTAGAGACCATGCGTTCACAGGAATAAACAGGAATACAGCCCAGTGGGAAAGTGGGCGTCTCACCACACCTGCAATCCAAACAGGCAGTAGTCCAGCCACAAATGGGCTTTGTATCTGTTTTCATTTGGGTAGGTCAGTGGGGATGAAGGAGGGAGAAAAAAAGGATAAACAGATGGTTTCAAATATAACAGCTCTGGAGTAAACACATCTATTTATTTTATATAAGTTTATATATACCTTTGAGATAATTTACGTGTATATATTTATTTCCATTCTTGTTAACTCCTAACGCACCAGGAAGTAGTTTCATTTTCAAAGAATCTGCAAAGAATTTTTCCCTCTGAGTAAATATCTTTGACAGAGTACGAGCTCTGGGTCTGTTGGCAGTAGGTTTTCTGACTCCAAGGGCCTGAGGAATCTGATGTTCAGAGAGAGCTTGCGTGACTTGCCCAGGGATGCACAGCTTGGGAATGTGAACCCAGACTCTCACTCAGTCTCCTGACCTGCCAACAGGGGTTTTTCTGTGTATCCGGATAAGGCAAAACATGAGGGGGCTAGGCACCCTGCTACTCAGCAGGGTAGATACATCTGCACAAATGTGTTAATTCCCGGATGGTGCCCTCCTTCTCAGACTACACTGGGGGTACCTGCTGGCTCAGAGGAGGGGTGCTCAGAGACAGGAGCAGACACAGGTATTTTCTGTCTCCCACACCAGGGCATTAGGGATATTGGAGCTTGAAAGTCAGAACCCTCTGGGACTTCCTGGCAGTCCAGGGGTTAACACTCCCTGCTTCAGTGCAGCGGAGTTGGGCACCATCCCCAGCAGGAAACTGAATTGGAGCTCTAAAGAATGAAAGCCCTAAGTTTATGCCAGAAACAAGAAGCTTGGAAGGCTAACAGGTTACATAGATCAGGGAAGAGAGAGGCTTGCTCACGCTTTCGCTCAGTCATGGTTTACTCTTTGTAAGACTATAGTGTAACCTGGAGCCCCCCAGGCTCCTCCATCCTTGGGATTCTCCAGGCAAGAATACTGGAGTGGGTTGTCATTTCCTCCTCTTCCTGACCCAGGGATCGAACCTGTGTCTCCTGCATTGCAGGCAGATTCTTTACCCACTGAGCCATTGGGAGAGACAAAGACAGAGGCTTAGGATCCAGGAGAGTCTGGGTATTCATCCATGTCACTGAGAAAGGGGGCTCGGTACACCTATTTCACATGTACCCAAGGACCATGGGGGGACCACAAATGTCACAGCAGCCTTGGAGACGGAGCAAGGAGAGAGGAGGAGCTCTGCAGGGATAGGGAACGGACAGCCTAGGACAGCGAGGACATCTCGGGGGCTCAGCAGAGTGCACACTGATCGGGGACCAGGCGGTCCCTGCCTGTGGTCCCCACAGTGACCAGGGACTCTTCCTCGCATGCTCTGTCACCAGTGAACCCCTGGAGTGTAGAAACAGCCCTGGGAAGTGAAATACACCAGAACATACACAATTTTTTTGTTTAGAAATGATCAAACAGCTGTAATTTCATGTTGTTCAGTGTGATGTCATAGGAATCCCGGAATTGGCTGCAATTTTGGTTCCATCACCCAGTGGGAGGTGGGGATTGAAACGGAAATCAAATTCAGTCACAGTCAAACAAAGACACTCGGACTTGCACCCCCACAGCCCCCCTTGCTTGGGGACTGCAATGCTCACACCAGCACCAAGCAGTTCTCGGGGTGCCCAGTGGTTCCGATCTCCTTCTCTGGGAGAGCCCGGGACGTGTCCCAGACATTCAGCTCTAATTAGAATGGACTCTCCTCCACGACCTGCCATTTCTGACGTGTACGTTGTTTCCTGTATTTGGATGGAGCACATGCGAAGCAGAGAGGACTCATTCTCTCCTTATAATTCAGTCCAGCTGACAGTCTTCTCTGTGTCACACATGAGGACAGGGTTGGAGGATGCAGGTCATTTTAGAGTGCAAGCAGGCCCCTAGAAATTGCCACCATGATCTGTAAACAGGGTCAGTCTTGCTGTAGGCTTCTCACCAGGGTAAGGAAGGCAGGTGGGGAAGCTTGGTCCCCGTGGCGGAGGAACGGCAGCAAGGACGGTGCCGGGAAATTCATCAGCACTCACACCTGGTGTGACCCTTAGGACGAAGTGTAATGTGAGGTGTCTGGAAGCGATTGCCAGAGAGCTTGGAGGGCATCGCCCCTCCAGAAGAAGCCACATCTGGGTGTGGTACCTGACTCACACGGCCAGGGGGCCAAGGACAACCCTCCAAGGCAGTGGTTCTCAAATTGGTGCCTCAGTGCACACTTAGCAGCACTGCAGGATAGTTTGGATTTTTGAGGGAAATGTGCTAACTTCTCAGACTTCCCTGGTGGCTCAGACGGTAAAGTGTCTGCCTACAATGCGAGAGATCGGGGTTCGGTTCCTGGGTTGGGAAGATCTTCTGGAGAAGGACATGACAACCCCCTCCAGTATTCTTGCCTGGAAAATCCCATAGACAGAGGAGCCTGGTGGGCTACAGTCCATAGGGTCACAGAGTTGGACACGACTGAGCAACTTCACTCACTTTCACTCATTCTCAGATATTGAATTAAATTTCTAGCTCAGGATAGCTTGTGTCTCAACTTTAGATTATGACCTCATATCTTCGTGAAGATGAGTTTCAGATGATGACTTTGTGAAAATTAATGTGGATTAGGAAATGACAGTGTTTGTATCCAATCTGAGTCCAGGATCTGAGAAGTCATGCAGTGCCCAACAGGCTCACATGACCCATGAGTAAGTAAATGTGGTGTTTTAAAATGAAATTAAAATATTATTGCTTATTTGGATGTATTATTTTTTCAAGTCACTATTGAGTTGTTGAGAGACATAATTACCAAATTGTTTGAAAGTAACTGATTAATAAACAAATCTTTGGATTATTTCTTTTGATCTATAGGTGTGGTGAGAAATTCCTGAGATAGTATGGGAGCTGTGGAACAAGAAAACTGGGGCATCTCTGCTCTAGAAGGTGGGCAAGCTAAAATGAACCTGGGTCCCTGGATGAACCACCCTGCATTGCCCTCTACCCTAGATGGTCATACGAGAGAAAAACAAACTCTATTTTGTTTGAGCCATTGTACTTGGGAGCTCTTTGTTAAAGCAGCTCAGCCTGTTTCCTTGCTGACACAGTACATGTTTGATGGTGAATAGACTTGGCATTGATTTCCTCTATTGCTTCATATTTTGCATGTACTTGTGGAACAGTAATGAGAAATGAATTGTGAATATGTATATAAATATATGCAAGAACAGGAGCCATGGGAACTCTAAAAGAAAGAAGATGGGACAATTACTGGTCATTTGACTTGGGGTAAGTTCCTTGAAAGTCAAGCTCTTCCTCTGTGAAACCCTTGTCTCCCTTGTGGAGGTAGAAACTGGATAAGGTAATAATCATGAAGATATTTTGAGGAGTACTGGAGAGGACCGTGAAAGAGAAACACAGACCCAGGGCACCACTGTCAACAGCAGTCCCCCGACGGACACGACGCCGGTGCGCCGGCCACAGGCAGCAGAGGGGCGAGCGACAGGTCTGCGGCCGCGCCCGGCCCCCAAGGTTAGAGGCGGCCTGCGGAGCGCCCTGCACGCGTTCTCCGGGAGGACAGCGCAAAGAGGGGGCCGAGAGAGAAGGCAGCGTCACACCCGCAGAGGCTTCCTGGCCACACACGGCCTGCCACGGACGGGCCCGCGGCGGGGGCGCTTCGCCGGGCCTTCCGCCCTGGGGACAAACGGCCGCCCCGGGCCCCCGGCGCTCCCGCAGTGGTCCGGGGAGACTGGCCCCCGAGGCGTGGCCCTGCACCCCGGGAACACGGCGGAGCGGCCGGCAGCCCCCTGGCACGCCAGCCATCCCGCATCAGCGCCGGCCATCCCGCGGCCAGTGCCGGCCATCCCGCATCAGCGCCGGCCATCCCGCGGCAGTCCCGGCCATCCCGCATCAGCGCCGGCCATCCTGCGGCCAGTGCCGGCCATCCCGCATCAGCGCCGGCCATCCTGCGCCAGTGCCGGCCATCCCGCGGCCAGCGCCGGCCATCCCGCGGCAGCGCCGGCCATCCCGCATCAGCGCCGGCCATCCCGCGGCCGTCCCGGCCATCCCGCATCAGCGCCAGCCATCCCGCGGCCAGTGCCGGCCATCCCGCGGCAGCGCCGGCGGCTCTGAGGCGGCTCTGAAGAAACCCAGACCGTGGGTGGCGGACGACGTCTTCTTCCAGGAGGAGCATCTGGGCGCCAGGGAGCCCGAGGGTCGTCTGAGGCCGCGGCCAGCCCCCTCGCAGGCCCGCGCGTCCAGCGGGGCGCCCGGGGCCGAGCCCCCTCGGGGCGGCCGTGAGCGCGGGCCGACGTCCTCCGCTCGGGCCGGGGCCTTGGCGCGCCCGGAGCGGCCCAGCCGCGGCTCTCCGCCTCCCCGAGGTCCGGTGTCCGACTCAGAGCGCTGCGGACAGCTCGGGGCGGCGCGGCCGTGAGGCCCCGGAGGAAGCCGTGTGTCGGGTCGCTGTCCCCGGTCCGGCCGGTGACCACTCGTGCGGGGACGAGTCCCTCCGCTGGAAATACTGGTCAAGAAGCCCAGCGTGTTTTTCTTTTTAAAACCAAGCTTTATTCGCTCGAAAGCAGGGGAGTGCTGCCGTGTGTAGGCTCGGTTTTACGTGTGAAGGATCGGTGATTCCAGCCCCAGTAGCTTATCTGCTAATGTGATATGACTACGGATAAATTCATCGGGGTTCCAAAACATTGGATTCTCTTAAATAGTGAGCGGTCTTAGTGTCAAGCTGAAAATGTTAGTCAGTCAGGTGTGTCCAACTCTTTCGGATCTCCCAGGCAAGAATACTGGAAAGTGAGGTGAAAGTCGCTCGGCCGGGTCCAACCCTTGGAGGCTGTGTAGTCCGTGGTATTCTTCTGGCTAGTATACAGCGGCGGATAGCCTTTCCCTTCTTCAGGGGATCTTCTCAACCCAGGGGTCCAACCTGGGTCTCCCTCACTGAGGGCAGATTCTTTACCAACTGAGCTATCAGGGAAGCGCAAGAATGCTGGAGTGGGTTGCAGTTTCCTTCTAGGGATCTAACCCAGGTCTCCTGCATCACAGGCAAACTCCTTACCATCTGAGCCACCAGGGAAGCCTCTATGCAGATAAGCAGTCTTCCGTTTTATTGATAGTTTTATTTATTTATTTATTTTTAATTTTCTTTACTTTATTGTGTTGGTTTTGCCATACATTGACATGAAACCGCCATGGGTATACATATGCTCCCCCTCCAGAACCCCCCTCCCTCCTCCCTCCCGATTCCCTCTCCCTGGGTCATCTCGGTGCACCAGCCCCGCTGGCGATTGATTTCACATATGATAATTAACATGTTTCAATGCCATTCTCCCATATCATCCCACCCTTGCCCTCTTCTACAGAGTCCACGAGTCTGTTCTATACATCTGCGTTCCTTTTGCTGTCTCGCATGCAGGGTTCTCGTTACCATCTTTCTAAATTCCATATATATGCGTTAGTATACTGTATTGTTGTTTTTCCTTCTGACTTACTTCACTCTGGATAATAGGCTACAGTTCCGTCCACCTGAGTAGAACTAATTCAAATGAATTCTTTTTGATGGCTGAGTAATATTCCATTGTGTATATGTACCACAGCTTTCTTATCCATTTGTCTGTTGATGGACATCCAGGTTGCTTCCATGTCCTGGCTATTGTAAACAATGCAGCGAGGAACACTGGGGTACACGTGTCTCTTTCGATTCTGGTTTCCTTGGTGTGTATGTCCAGCAGTGGGATTGCTGGGTCATATGGCAGTTCTATTTCCAGTTTTTTAAGGAACCTCCACACTGTTTTCCATAGTGGCTGTACTAGTTTGCATTCCCACCAACAGTGTAAGAGGGTTCCCTTTTCTCCACATCCTCTCCAGCATTTATTGCTTGTGGACTTTTGGATGGCAGCCATTCTGACTGGTGTAAAGTGGTCCCTCATTGTGGTTTTGCACTGATTTGATAGTTTTATTTATTAGAAATCTTTCATGTCTTTGTCAATGCCATTAATCCCCACTCCACCTCCCACCACCATGGGTTTAATCCCCATGCCACCCCCACCATGGGTTCTTGTAATAACAAATCAGTAGGACCCAATTTTTTTTTAACAGTTTGGGGTAAATCCGTCAGATCCAAGGAACCCGGGAAAGAGTGATCAGAGAGGTGACCCTAGAGGGGCGCCTGGACCAGACGTTGGTCATTCAGAGGCTGTCTGGCATCCACGCCCCCTGGGACGGCCCCATTTGAGGGGGTCTTCCATCTTGTGGGGCCTTAGCGGTAGGAACACAGTCAGTGGATGAGGCTCTGCCACTTGGGCTCCGCGGCCCTTCCAGGCTCTGAAACCTGAAAACCACGGGGCGGCAGCGGCCCTGAGTGCTCCCAGGCTAAGGAGGGGCCCGCAGGTCATTCCTGGGGTGCTGCGCTTCTCACGGCCCTCTTGGTTCGGGGCCCTCACCTACTGCTACGTCAGCCAGCCCCACCGGCCTTCCAATCACAGCCTGCTCTGTCCAAGACGCCCAGAATCAGGGTTGTGTTTTTTAATATTTGTTTATTTATTTGCTGCTCAGGTTCTTAGTTGCGACACCTGAGGTCGTCTGTCTACACTGTGGCATGCGGGATCTCGTGCACCTGTGGCCTGTAAGCTCCTTAGCTGCAGCCTGTGGGATCTAGCTCCCTGACCAGGAGTCAGTTCTTTTATTTGTAAGAAAAAGTACATATGGCCTGCTACCGTGCCCTTTTTCGAAGAATTTTTGATCCATAAACACTTTCCGAGCCAATCCACTATGTTATTGATGCTAAGTGTTTAACAAGAAGGAAATCAGAGTGATTTTAGAAACAAGAGCACTCAATCCTGTCTTGATTGGGAATTCCTGAGTTGAAGATTTAAGATGCAACTGGAAAAAGCCTGTGGGCTCTTAAAATGTAGCCATGTTTCCATAATTGATATATTATGCCTTTTTCATATTCTTCACCTGTGTGTGGCTGCAAAAATCATAAAGAAAACTTTCTCTTCCCAAAGGAGAACTCCTCTATGGAAAAGTGTTGATTTTTTTTTTTTTTTAAAGCCACAATCATGCTTCTGAGAATGTTTATCTCACTTTACTAAAACCTCATGGGCGTTCTTTATTCTGACACTTATGACTCTGAGTAAGAACACCATCCATCTTGGGAGAAAAAACATAAAGAGAATGTTTCTTTCCAAATATGCTTACTGTTCAATTTCAAGTGTATATATAGTGGAGAAGGGGGAGGATGGACTTTTCTTGAAACTTTCGAGAGGCTAGTTATTCAACATTTTCTATCCTAAATTATCTTTATCATCTAAAATTATTTAGAATTTAGGTCTTTGAAGGTTGATCTTCTTGTTGTTAGTGTTATTTTCAAAGGAAATGGATGCGACACCAATGGCTATGTTTGGGCTGCGATATTTGTTCTGAAGGAGAGACAGTAATTAGGAATGCAATCTTGCCATTTTTGTGTATGGAATTATTTATCTCACTTTATAAAAAAAATTTTAGCCACACCTGGTGGCATGTGGGATCTTAGTTCCCAGACCAGGGATTGAACCCGCACCCCTTGTTTTAGAAGGCAGAATCCTAACCACTGAACCACCAGGAAATTCCCTTTTATTTTATCTTCTTAATGTTGGATTCAGCTTTGTCTCAGCCGATCACCTAGTTTGATCACTTCCCTGGTCACCTGCTTCTCTGCAACTCCACTGTTGCCTTTTGGTTCAGGCTGCTCTCACCTTCCGCCCATATTAACACCTTTTATCTACTTTTATTGCCTCTCTTCTCACCTTCCACTCCCAATTTCCAATCCATTTTCAATAGCTAATAAAATCTGCTAAACACACAAATCTGGTCATTTTACCATGTCAAATATCGTTCAATGTCTTATTGTTCTTAGGATGAAAAAATCTGACTGAGAAGGCCAACAGTATCACTTTGTTTTTAGCATTAAAAAGTGCTGAAAGATGAAAGGGTCCTACAGGTCATTATTGCAAACAAATTCACCAGAGCTGGATTTTTAAATTTCATAACTTGCAGTGACTTCATTTTTCAATAACTCTTTATCAGTAAATCATTTCTGTCAAATTTCATACTTTTGAGAAGGGGAAAAAAAAACCCTAAAATGGTAAAGCATTAGAAATGACTCGTTCAATGGAAAGATGTTGAAACTAAGCAAAAATGTTTAAGTTGGCAAAAACTAGAGCCAAGAAAAAGTAGAGAAAACAGCCAAAACCCATATATCAGGAAGTGCCTGGGAAGTGCCACATCCAGACTGGAATAGGCAATCCCAAAAGTTGCAAAATACATGGGCAAAATTTATCTTTGACCTAGCATCACTTATTTTAAGGGAAATGGATGTGTGTGTGTGTGTATGTGTGTGTGTGTGTGTGTGTGTGTGTGTGTATCAGTGGGAAATAAAACAATATTTATATAAATGAAACAAGATTTTAGCATGAGATTGTTTAGCAATTTCCTCAGTGAGCATACATTATAAGAACACTTATAACGAGGGAGCCAGAGGCAGATATTTCATGCCAGAAACGAACAACTCTCATAGTCTGGGATTTCAGGTGCATCGGCCATTGAGTGGCTTCCTCAATGTCAGCCCCAGTCTGACTACAAGGAAGGACTCATGAAAAACTCTGGGTTTTTTTGTTGTTGTTGTCTGTTTTTTAATTCCTCTGGCAAAAAGTGATGGATCAAGCTGCAGAGATCCACTGCCTGCTGTAACTTGAGGGTCAGGAGATCTCCAAAATAGCAGGATTGGCCATGAAAACTCTTCCATCTGGGCTGGGGATACATTCTTTAGAGAGCCAATGACACTACCTTTATTTTCTGGAGGAAAGATTTGGAGAATATCACAGGTTAGGCTCTTGCTGGGAACCACACAAGGGTCTGTGTTTCACAGTGTAGTATGTCGACTCCCACCTCAAAGATGAAGAGATGGAGTCTTGGAAAGAAAGTAGACACGTGCTGTTTCCTCTGGGCTCAGCATCCTTCCCCTTTGTCTCTGGTTTCCTTTTGAGGGACGCGCCTTCCTCAGTCTTGGTGGGGATTAGAGGGATGCTGCTACTCATGGTCTCCTGCCCTCTTCTAGCCAAGCCTGTGCACTTCCCACAGAATCCCAATCTTGGTAAAATCCTGCATGGGTGGAAACTGGTTGGAGCTATCCCAAAGTATCAGTTTCCACGAGCTTCCTTCAAGTCTTTCTAAAGCCTGATTTTTCAGCTCTCCATCTGATACTTCCTGTGTGATCTAGTTAGTCCGGAGTCAATGTCTGTTGCTTGCAATCAGATGTCCTTGGCTGAGACAACAGTCAGTAACTCGCCTGCATGCTTTCCCACTGCTAGGCCCTGTCTTTTTGCTTCCTTTTCTTACTGCTTGTGGTTATGATTTCCATGTCCTGGGTGTGTGATGCATGTGGATTGCACCCTCTTTTCCACACCAGGAGAGTAGGTGTGTGCTATGCTGCCTAGGCACAGCTGCCCCAGTTCAAGGCCATGGATTTGTGGTTCTCAGTAAAGCCACACTGCACGTGAGCTGAGCTCCCATCTCAGTGTGATTTGAAGGTGACCAGGTAGACTGACAGCCTTCACTTATCCATCCCCAGAGCTGCTTCCGTGTCTGAACCTCCACCATGAGAATCACTAGCTATGGAACTCTTTCTGAAAGTTCTTGTTGGGTACCATTAAGCTAGGGGTTCAACTCTTGTGACAGTAGGTGTGTATTTAGCATCTGTTGACTGATTGATTGTTGTTCAATCACTAAGTGGTATTCAACTCTGTGACCCCCATGTACTGCAGCACACCAGGCTTCCCTGTCCTTCATTATCTATTGGAGTTTGCTCAAATTTATGTCCATTGAGATATTTATCTCATCCTCTCTGTCACCTCGTTCTCCTTTTGCCTTCAATCTTTCCCAGTAATAGAATCTTTTCCAATGAGTTGACTCTTTGCATCAGGTGGCCAAAGTATCGGAGCTTTGGTTCCCTCCAATGAATACTCAGGGTTGAATTCCTTTAGGATTGAATGGTTTGGTCTCCTTGCAGTCCAAGAGACTCTCAAGAGTCTTTTCCAGAACCACAATTCTAAAGTATCAATTCTTTGGCACTCAGCCTTCTTTATGGTCCAACTCTCACATCCATACATGACTACTAAAAAACCCATAGCTTTGACTAGATGGACATTTGTTGGCAAAGTGATAACTTTCCTTTTTAATGTGCTGCCTAGGTTTGTCATAGCTTTTCTTCCAAGGAGCAAGCATCTTTTAATTACATGGCTACAGTCACCATCTGCAGTGATATTGGAGCCCAAGAAAAGAAAATTTGTCACTGCTAAAACTTTTTCTATTTGCCATGAAATGATGGGACTGGATGCCATGATCTTAGTCTTTTGAATATTGAGTTTCAAGCCAGTTTTTTCACTCTCTTTCACTTTCATCAAGAGTCTCCTCAGTTCTTCATTTTCTGCCATTAGAGTGGTATCACCTGCATATCTGAGGTTGTTGATATTTCTCCCTATAGTCTTGATTCTGGCTTGTAATTCATCCACCCCAGCATTTCACATGATGTACTGTGAATATAAGTTAAATAAACAGCCTGAATATATAGCCTCATTGTATTCCTTTCCCAATTTAGAATAACTGTTGCTTCTTGACCCACGTACAGGCTTCTCAGGAAACAGATTAAGTGGTCTGGTCCTCCCATCACTTTAAGAATTTTCCACAGTTTGTTGTGATCCACACAGTCAGAGGCTTTAGCCTAGTTAATGAAGCAGAAGTCAAAGTTTTTCTGGAATTTCCTTGTCTTCCATGATCCAGTGAATGTCAGCAATTTGACCTCTGATTCCTCTGCCTTTTCTCAACCCACTTTTACATCTGGAAGTTCTTGACTCATGTACTGCTGAAGGCTCAGCATAAACTTGCTAGGGTGTGAAATGAGTGCAACTGTATAGTAGATGTAGCATTCTTTGGCATTGCCCTTCTTTGGAATTGGAATGAAAACTGACCTTTTCCAGTCCTGTGGCCTCTGCTGTTTTCCAAATTTGGTGACATATTAAGTGCAGCACTTTAATAGCATCATCTTTTAGGATTTTAAATAGCTCAGCTGGTGAATTCCATCACCCCCACTAGCTTTGTTGGTAGTGATGCTTCCTAAGGCCCACTTGACTTTACACTCTAGGATGTCTAACTCTAGGTGAGTGACCACACCATCATGGTTATCTGGGTCATTAAGACCTTTTTGCAAAGTTCTTCTGTGTATTCTTGCCAATTTTTCTTAATCTCTTCTGCTTCTCTTATAATATTCTGTTATAATAAAGGACATTTCTGTCCTTTATTGTGCCCATCCTTGCATATCTCCAGTTTTCTTGAAGAGATCCCTAGTCTATTGTTTTCCTCTATTTTATTACATTGTTCATTCAAGAAGGCCTTCTTATCTCTCCTTGCTATTCTCTGGAACTCTGAATTCACTTGGGTATATCTTTCCCTTTCTTCCTTGCATTGGTTACCTGATGCTTATGCAATGCTTCTAAGTTAAATATTATTCATCACAATGGGACATGTATACATCTGAATAGTAATGGTATAACCCTGTGGAAGATATGTAAGAGATTGAGTTTGTGGATAGTAAAGCAGGCAGATGGCTTTGAGGGTCTCCTTGCACAAACTGTGTGCTCCTGCCTGCCGAAGCCTCATGTCCTACAGGTGGGGAACCAGTGAATTATCCATACGGTATTCATCATCACATCAGAAGGGTTCACTCATCAGAGAGCAGGGGTCATGAGCAACAGCACCCGGACAGAGAAGTTGTGCCCGCATCGCCCTGCTAGAGGATGCACGTTCTGCAGGCACCTCTGAGAGAGTGTTTGACGTGGGGGTGGTTCCAAAGACAAGTTTTGATGCCTTAAGGTTTGTTTGGGTCTCTTGGAGGCAACTTCTTTGAGAATGAGCACTGGAAATATAGTAAACACAAGCTCTGATTTTAGGAACAAAAACAAATTTCTTGCTAAAACTGCCACGTGCTTGAAAACTTGGTTCCACAGCTGGGGTTTGGCACCTGTACCCTGCATGTTTCAGAGCTGGCTGAGCCTAAGGTGCATATTGTATGAGAGATTTGTGTGGGTAGGGGTTAGTGGAGGGTGGGGAACCCAGTCTGCAAGGAGAAAAGGCATGTTTGTTTAATCTTTTTTTGAGGATCGATCCTGTGGAATTGACTGAAGAAACTCAGCTAAAGTTGGAGTCAGCCAGGCCCATAGGGGGAGCTCTCCTGCCCCACCATGCATCATCAAGTACTCCAGACAGGAAGAGATTTAGATCTAGGACTCCATCAGGAAGGTATTTCTTCTTACTATCCAGCAGG
This sequence comes from Antilocapra americana, assembly GCA_007570785.1. NCBI lineage: Eukaryota > Metazoa > Chordata > Mammalia > Artiodactyla > Antilocapridae > Antilocapra > Antilocapra americana. The sequence continues at coordinate 10,497,765 of ML664172.1, read as the reverse complement.
AAGAAAACTCCCTTCTGTCCCAGGGCAGTCCAGCGACTTGGAGACTGTAACAGCCCCACCAGTGGAGAAGTCTCCACACTTTGGAACTCCAGCTCTTCCAATGGGCTCTTCGGTTATCACAGTTCTGCCAGCTCCCAAAAGCAAGTTCCCGATCCTGGTTCTCTGGATTTGCTTATGGTCTGACATATTTCTCCCATCCTGAATTGCAATTACTCTGGCTATTCCAGAATAAATTCAGTTTTGCCGGTAACATAACTATTAACAGTTATTATTAGTATTTAACTTCTATGCAGAGTACATCATGTGAAATGCTGGCCTGGATGAAGCACAAGCTGGAGTCAAGATTGCAGGAAGAAGTATCAATAACCTCAGATACGCAGATGACACCACCTTATGGCAGAAAGTGAAGAGGAACTAAAGAGCCTCTTGATGAAAGTGAAAGAGGAGAGTGAAAACGTTGGTTTAGAGCTCAACATTCAGAAAACTAAGATCATGGCATTCAGTCTCATCACTTCATGGCAAATAGATGGGGTAACAGTGGAAACAGTGACAGACTATTTTGGGGGCCTCCAAAATTACTGCAGGTGGTGACTGCAGCCATGAAATTAAAAGATGTTTGCTGCTTGGAAGAAAAGCTATGATCAATCTAGACAGCATATTACAAAAAGCAGAAACATTACCAACAAAGGTCCATCTAGTCAAAGCTATGGTTTTTCCAGTAGTCATGTATGGATGTGAGAGTTGGACTATAAAGAAAGCTGAGTGCCGAAGAATTGATGCTTTTGAAATTTGGTGCTGGAGAAGACTCTTCAGAGTCTCTAAGCAAGAAGATTCAACCAGTCAATCGTAAAGGAAATCAGTCCTGAACACTCACTAGTAGAACTGACGCTGAAGCTAAAACTCCAGTAGTTTGGCTACCTGATGAAAAGAGCTGATTCATTGGAAAAGACCCTGATGCTGGGAAAGATTGAAGGCAGGGGGAGAGGAAGACAACAGAAGGTAAGATGGTTGGATGGCATCAGGAACTCGATGGACATGAGTTTGAGCGAGCTTTGGGAGTTGGTGATGGACAGGGAAGCCTGGCATGCTGCAGTCCAAGGGGTCGCATAGAGTAGGACACAACTGAGTGACTGAACTAAATTGATAGTATTTTAAATGACAGCCCCAAAATGGAAGAAAAGGATATCTGGAGAAAGAAATACTTAGCATGTGACTTCAGCCCAGCCCCAGGAACTGATAAAAACAGCCAGACTTTATTGATAGTTAGTGGCAGACAGAATATCCCCTCACTTAGCTCTCCCAGTGATTCTGTCACAGAAACAGTTACCATCATCTCCATCTTAGAAGAAATGAGCTTTCTGATATTAAGGGACCCTCTCAGTGTCACATGCCCAGGTCTGTTGCTCTTAGAGACCCGGCCTCACCCCCACGGTGATTGGAAGCTTCTCCAGGGCTAACTGTTACAGAAGGTGTGGCCTGCTGCATGTATCCGTGGGCAAGGGCCTCGCTCCAGTGAGTGAAACCCAAAGAGGATATTTTTGGCACCTCTATGTTATCAGCTTTGGGAGTCAGGGAATCAACCAACCTCACGGGTGAGGCATTATTCTGGAGGAACCAGCGTGCATCTCAGCTGTGTCAACTGGAGACTCAGTCTGTTCTTCTGTAAAACGGGGACAACAGTATCTCCTATTTTAGAATTATATTCAGTTAGAATGCTAGAAAACACAGGCTAACAGGAGCTTAAACAAGGGAAGTGTGTTTTTCTCTCCTACAAACAAACGCTAGAGATGTACAGTCCAGGACTCATATGCTGGCTCCGTGGTAGCCAAATACCCAGGCTTTCTGTATATTTGTTCTGCCATCCCCACCACATTTCTGCCACCTCATAGTTCTAAATGGCTTCTCTGTCTCCAGCCATTATATCTGCTTCCATTCATCTGGAAGGAGGAAGAAGCAAAGGTCACTTCCTTTAAGGTCACTCTCTTCCTGGAAGTCACACATGCCCTTTCCATTTATATCCCACTGGCCAGAACTCCACAGATGCCAGATCGGGTTGCAAAGGAAGCTGAGAAATGTTTTACTCCTGCGAGGCCACTTATCTAGCTGAAAGTCAGGAGTTCTGTTACTAAGAAAGAAGGTGAGAACGGGTGTTGAGGTTTCTGGGAGGATGAAATGAGTTAAATGTAGGTAAGTTATCCAGCAGAGGATCTTCCTAGCACTCAGGGCATACTAGACAAACACCAGTTGTAAATCTTTTTTTCCTTCCTTTACGGGTTCCCTATTAAACACCCCTTCAAAACATTCCAGTGTGGTCATATCTGCTTATTATGAACAAAAGGCCAATCAAGCATGTATCTTTTGGGACTCTTATACTTTGATAATTTTTGTAATTTTGTTGTAGGAAAGATTAGTTTTTTAATATTTTAATTTTTTAAATTTCCTGTTGCTCTTGAAGATCTGTCAGTAAGGAATCTTTTCTAATGCTGTAATCCTTGGCTCTCTGCTTTCCCTTAAGGTAATTAAGGCTCATCATAAAAGGCAAATAAAAATGATGGCAATGTCACAATAAAGTGTGATAACTGAAAATGTAAAGCGCCACAGTCATCTTTTCTCGGCCTTGAAATCATTATTGATGTTCACGCTGTATTACAAAAGGTGTGTAAGGTCTGCCCCGTACAAGCTACTAGAACTTGAGCGAATCAGTTCCCGCTCTAAGCCTCAGTTCTGCTCCAGAAGACGAGACTGGGAGGGCAAACTGGAAGGACTGATGGAAGAAAAGTCTCCACAGACTCCTTGGCATCTTGTACACCCACCTCAAGGGACAACTCTTTTATTTTTCTATCCCGAAGACTATCAGGCTTAGTTGGAGATTTTTATTGAGGCTTTACGTTCAGGACATTTTATTCTCTGTAATAATAAAAAGCAAGTACTTAACAATTTCTTCAGTATAGCCCCAAACTGGAGATAGCCCAGTCCCTCAACAAAAGAGTGGATAAACAAGGTCTGCCTGTTCTTACAAACGCACACTGCTCAGCAATCAAAAGGAAGGAGCAACTCACGTCCTTAGCCACGGGGATGAATCCCAAACCATTGTGCTGAGTGAAAAGAAGCCAGCCACAAAAAGTACCTAATGTATGATTCCACATATTTGTGGCAAAATTAATCTGTGGTGGAAAAGAAAAACAGAACAGTGGTTGCCTCTGGAGGGTGACAGCTGGGAGTGACTGAGAAAGGGTTTGAGCAAATGTTCTGGAATGTTCCAGGACCCTCCACTCGGGAGCATTTCTGACAGTGGTTATTCTGCATATCTGGCAGAATTCTTTCCTCACATCTGTGGCTCCATCAGACTGTGGGTTCCAGGAACCAGGGTCAGGAGGTTTGGCTCACCACTGTCTCTCCAGACCTCAGCACAGTAGCTGGCTAGAAGCAGAGACCACTTAACATTCACTGAAGGAAGGAGAAGGAGAGGCGGTGGCCACGAGGGTGTACCCAGCTGACACCCCAGGCCCCGGGAGCACGGGTGCCCAGGGCCCCGTCGCGGTGCTCAGAGGAGGAGGTCCAGCTCCAGGTCGGTGTCGAGGCCACCCCACAGCCAGTACCTGAGCACAGCAGGACCCTCAGTCAGTCCTGCTCCTGAGGGAACATGGGACCCCGGGTGGCCCACTTTTTCTCAAAGACGCCCTCACAGAAGCAGCTAAACCTCCTTTGGACCGCAGAGCAGCCTCACGCTGCCACCAAATCTTCCTTCCCTGCCTCCTCCCCCGGGTCTGACGGGCTCCCCATGTCCTGCTCTCCAAGTCCTTCCGAGTCCATCTCTCCTGCAGGAATCTTCTCTGATAAAAATCTGCAAAGAGCACCGTCTTGGCGTCTGCTTTCTAGAGGGTCCGAACTCACGGAGCGGGAGGGAATGCCCATGAGAGGAAGGGAGCCCGCTCTGGCTCAGCCCCCAGGCCTGCCCGCCTGCCTGCGGGTAGGACGGTGGCCCTGTGCCGACTTACATTGCCTGCCTCCGTGATCAGCTTCCTGAAGTGGGAGGACTGGCCGGTGTGCCTTGTGTAGGTTCTGCCTTTTCCAGACTAGGAAAGCAGTACACGGAGGAAGCTGAGTGCTAGACCCTCAACTTTAGCCACCCAAGGATGAGAAAGCACCATTTTCTAAACTAAGCCATTTCCTAAATGGCTTGTGACCCACTTCAGGTCAGCTGAGTGAGTCTCAACCACCATTTAAGAAAAAAAAACTGAGACTCGCTCAGTCGTGTCCGAGTCTTTGCCATCCCATGAGCTATACCATGGAATTCTCCAGGCCAGGATACTGGAGTGGGTAGCCTTTCCCTTCTCCAGGGGATCTTCCCAACCCAGGGATTGAGCCCAGGTCTCCCACATTGCAGGCAGATCCTTTACCACCTGAGCCACCAGGGAAGCCCAAGAATACTGGAGTGAGTAGCCTATCTATCCCTTCTCCAGTGGATCTTCCCAACCCAGGAATCGAACCGAGGTCTCCTGCATTGCAGGCAGATTCTTTACCAGCTGAGCTGTGAGGGAAGCCCTAAGAAAAAGAAACCAAATTAAACAGAGCAGAGCAGGGTACAAGAATCAGGACCCACCACAGAAGGGCGGGCCCGTTTTGTGTCCTGAATGTGGTTCTTACAGACAGGTGTGTTTGTAGCAGGTGGGGCTCAAACGTGTTTCTTAGCAGTGGTGAGTCATGGTCCAAAATATTTAGAAAACTGATCTCCTGGCATCGTCTTGTTCAGCATGCTCCAGGACACATTTCTCCACCAAAGTACTCCTTTCTGAAGGGATTTCCTAGGCAAACTGATACAACAGCTCAGAGCCACAGCTGACTCATTGATAGGAAATCTCCCGGGGTGGTAGCCCTCGAGCAGGCTCACAGGAGTTAAGGATGTTAAAGACTGTGTTGGCATCATCAATGTCACTGAGTGTGTGGGCCTTTCCCAACCTGTCTGGCCTCTGAATGTCTCCTCCCTCTTATATTTTGAATCACCCCGGAGCACCTGTATTTCTCTCCCTAGACACGACCGTGGAGAGAGACTGACCCAGCTCCTGTCTGTCTCCAAGGATTCCTCACCACGCTGTCCTTGTTGGTGGGATGAGGAGAGAGGGAGGGGGCTGACCCCAACCCCTTGGCCTCTGACCTCCCACTCAGATGATAATTTTGTATGCAGCTTCTTCTTTCACTCAGAGACCCACTCAGGAGTGGGGCTCACCTACGGGCTTTTTTTTTATTTCTCCAAATGCCCCCAGGGTGTATTTAGGCTCTTCTGTGCGAAATGCATGCATTTGCAGGACAGTGGCCTGTTGCTGGTGTGATGCCTGGGCCATGAGGACAGGGGAGTCAGGTGGCTCACCCGGGGACCCAGCTATGACCTGCACCTTGTTCCTCATGCTTGGCGAGATGGAGTTCAACAGTCAGGTGCTCTCCAACAAATGAAAGTCATGCTTGTCGCCCATCGGCCCCTGCTACCTTCCATAGCTGGCAAGAAGCCTGGTCCGACTTTGAGGACTGTCTGGGAGTCGGGAGGTCCTGGTTCTAGACTAGGCATTTGCTGTAGGGCCTGGGCAAGCCCCTGGGCCTTCTGGGCAAAACCAGGTGTCAGTCTCAGTGGTCACACTGACACGGAGCGATAGAGGCAGTGGGCCTCAGAGGCTTTAGTTCATGTCTGGTTGAACAGACAAACTGAAGCTCAGAGAGGCCAAGTAACCTTTACTAGACCACACAGCACAGGTGGGAACTCGGACGTCTAAACCCTATTTCAGTCCATTCCCATCTGACCAGGCTGGCATCCTAAGGTCCCCTCCAAGTATTTCCCATTTGGTATCAGAGCAGAGAGGCAGATGGTGCACACAGCTCACCTGAGAGGTCTTTAAACGGCCTCTGAAGAAAACTGAGGCGATAGTTATAGAAACCATAATTGCTTAATAGCGGTATATTTGTATACGTGATATTTCTAAATGCTTTTAAAAATCTCCTAAGCTCAATATAAGTAAATGAAGCATTTCTCTCATTTCCCTTTGGCCACCTCCTTCTTAATTCCAAATAAATGACATTTACCTTGTTGGGTGTTTGTCTAACCTCTTAATTAATCAAGATTCTCAGGTATGGTGGATAGAAATCCAACTAAGATAGTCTGAGAAGAGGGTCTGTGACTACTGTACATGGAAATCCACTTGTAGAGTCTGAGGCTGGAGGTTGTAGTCTTGCTCTCCAAGGAGGTCGAAACTCCACACATCGCCGTGTGGTTGTGGCATCCTTTTCTCCTAAAGATACACCTTCTCCTTTTGGGGAAGGTGTTTTCCAGCAGCCTGTTTCCAGCTCTTTCACCAAAAATGATGACTTCTTTTTCTCTACCTCTAAACAATCCTAGGGAGGAAGTCTGATTGGTCCTGCTTAGGTCACATGGCCCCTCTAAACGGTAGACCAATCACTGGGGCCAGGTGGTTGGGTTAGGACAAATGGCTAGGCCCAGGTCATGTGCCTACACACCTCTGGCCAGAATGTCTTCCTCCTGGGAAAACACTAAGATGCAGAGCCAAATGGGACTGGCTAGCTGACTTAGAAAGTTGAGATGGTGTATGAGAGACAGGTGGTCTGCCTAAATTGCAGGAATGAACTCCTTGCCTGGAACAAGTATTTGTCCACACCAAGTTCACAGGTATGCATTCATAAAAATAAGGCAGCACAAAGGATCAGGCTGATCTAACTCCCACTCTCAAGCCTTTTCCTATAGCTATGTTTTAGCGGGAGATGGCCAAGTTATATAATTCTGACCAACAAGACACAACCCTGTGTTTACTCTGTAAGTCTTGGGAAGCATACACTTTCCCCAGATAGGTGCTGTTTCTTCCTCCATCCTTCTTTTTTCTTATGGAAGATGGCTGTAATACTCGGAGTTGTGGCAGCCTTCTTGGAAATATGAGGAAAAGGCTGAAAGACTTATAAGCCTCAAAACAGAGCCAGCAAGCTGTTGCCTTGAGACTTTTGTTAAGAAAGACAAACAACCCTCTATTTGTTTAAAACAGTAAAGTCATCTTTTTGGACGCTTGCAGCCAAAATATTCCTAACTGATAAAATGGATAAATGATATTCCTTTGTAGCCATAAATAAAATCTTAGAAGTTGTAGAATTTGGTGTAGGTCTATATATCTCTTTGTTTCACTCTTTGAGTTTTCAGTTATTCACCCTTTCAAACATTGGGGAAGATGAAGAAGACACAGTTCTTTTACCCAGAGGAAGCTTACAATTAAATAGAGCTTAAAATTTAGGCCAGTGTTGAACAAAGAATTCCTTGTCATGTTTAATTCCCCAGTGCTGCAATTAAGCCCATTTGCTTTTTATCTCATCCTCAGTAGAGCTCAAGAATGGCTAGTTACCATCTTTTTAAATAAGGAAGACAACTTAATTAAAAATACACTTCAATCTCTGTGATATGTGTGTGTGTGTGTGTGGTATGTGTGTGTGCATGTGGATATTTCACTTTGTTTTCCCTGGTTAACTAACACCAATTTTTCTTTTAACTTTCTTCAGAGATTTTAATTTTCAAACCTCTAGTCTTTATGTGAGATTTGATCAAACAAAAGCTACATTTAGAGTTTTTAAAAGTTAGTGTGGTCACTTAGGATCTCTGGATTACCTGAAAAATTGTGAAGTCTTCTTGGCCTCCTGCTTTCAAGTCCCTTCAGTCCAAAGCTGGAGCCACAAGGCCTCTCCGGGGTGATAGAATCTTCACATTCATGACTCTGGCTCTGAATCCTGTAGTCAAGATTGTCCCTGGATAGAGAAGCCAGATGCAGCCTAGGCTGAAGGACGTCTGACTCCAAATGAGGTCTGAGGACCTTTCATGATCAGTGAACCTCCTCCTGGTTCACCCGTGACTGGACTCCCCAGTCATGCTCAGTCGTGTTTCGGCCCCGTGGACTGTAGCCCACCAGGCTCCTCTGTCCACGGAATTCTCCAGGCAAGAACACTGGAGTGGGTTGCCATCTCCTTCTCCAGGGGATCTTCCCGACCCAGGGATCGAACTCTAGTCTCTTGCATCTCCTGCGCGGGCAGGCAGGCTCTTTACCCGCGCACCACCCAGGTTCTCCCCATGCTCTAGAATGTCCTCTGTGAAGAGTGTTTCCCCAGCCTTGTCTTACCCTCTTCTTCTACCACCTGTCTCCTGGTCTTCCTGTAGCTCTGCCCCTCCTTTACTTCCGATCCTTGTGCTTCCAGAGAAATGAACACCATCTTCTACTCGAGGGTGAGCATGTGACTCAGGCTGGCCAATCAGAGCATTGTATCATCTTGGCTGCGGTAATCAGTTCAGGATGTCCATGTGGGCCAAGTCAGGCTCCCCAAAGCTAATGACTTGTGTTGTGAGAATGACTGATGAAGGAAAGCCCTTTCCCTACAAGGGCTACTGAGAGGAGAGGCTAAGAGCCTCATGTCACCAAAAAGGACACATCTCCTAAGAAGACAACCCAAAAAAGGCAGGAAGAACTGAAAGACAGAGAGCTAGATCTTATATCTTGGAGCCCCGGATCCAGCCTGGATCAGCACTTTTTGCTGACTTTATCATTTCATCATCCAAAACCTTTCCTTTTTAGCTTAAGCCATTTTAAGTAGTCCTACCCTGAAAACTGCATGTCTTCTGGGTGGGTCCCCAAGTCCTGTTTGGATTCGACACCATGAATGTGGCAGGAATGCACCTCCCACTCAACCTTTTGGCTTCTCCCATCCTAAGGGTGGGCCTCCTGGACTAACTTGAGACTTAGGCTGTTCTTGCTGGTCCCGACAGACATTAGCCCCTGAATACACCCCCAGAGGCCCTTACACCTTATTCAGGTTCCCAGTGATGCTTCTCCTAACGTCTCCCATGGCAATCCTTACCTGAGGAGTGCCCTTGGGCAGCTGGAGTTGATTCTCTCTGATTCCTGGGAGTTACAACCCCGCAGCTGTGACTTCTTTGAGCTAGCGGTTGACTGGCATGGGTGTGCTTCTTCGCTTCAATGTGGGCAGATGGTACAGAGCAATGTCGGCTCCAGAGTGCCTCCCAAGATGGGGCAGAGGCTAGCACTCACACAAAACCACGTCTCACCTGGTGTCCCCTCCATCCCTGTTCCTCCATAAGTGATGGCACAAGAGTCCTTATTTCCAGCTCTGCTTCTAAAAGACCTGGTCTCTCAGTTCAGCACAGCCGTTCAGGCATGTCCGACTCTGACCTTGTGGACCGCAGCACGCCAGGCCTTGCTGTCCATCACCAACTCCCGGAGTCTATCCAAACTCATGTCGATCGGTTTGGTGATGCCATCCAGCCATCTCATCCTCTGTCGTCCCCTTCTCCTCCCTACTTCAGTCTTTCCCAGCATCAGGGTCTTTTCCACCGAGTCAATTTGTCGCATCAGTTGGCCAAAGTATCAGAGCTTCAGCTTTAGCATCAGTCCTTCCAGTGAGTATTCAGGACTGATCTCCTTTAGGATGGACTGGTTGGATCTCCTTGCAGTCCAAGGGCCTCTCAAGAGTCCTCTCCAACACTGCAGTTCAAAAGCATCAGTTCTCAAGTACTCAGCTTTCTTTATGGTCCAACTCTCACATCCATACATGACTCCTGGAAAAACCATAGCTTTGACTAGATGGACCTTTGTTGGCAAAGTGATGTGTCTGTTTTTAATATGCTGTCTATATTTGTCAGAGCTTTTCTTCCTAGGAGCAAGCGTCTTTTAATTTCATGGCTGCAGTCACCACCTGCAATGATTTTGGAGCCTTCTGTCAACTTGTAATTTCCAAAGATGGCAACCACAATATCTCTCACTTCACATGCTCTTCTTACAACTGAACTTGCCTCATTGAGAGGGGGGTCTATGTCCCTCCTCTAGAATCCGGGTGCACGTGTGATTGTCTTGAGTGACAGAGTATGGTGAAAATGTTACCCCGTGATTCCCAGTGGAGCATCTGCATTTTGGCGTGGTTTGTCATTCAGTGACAGAGTCCGGAGCCCTAAGACATCTCAGTCCTTAGCCTTTATCCAAGTGCGCGTGATGGCCTTATCTTCCTTGGTCCTGTTTGGCAGTCCAGACAAACCAAGTTCTGGCAACATCCGTTGGTAGTCCCCCTGGCAAACACGCCTGAAAAAGCCGTGGCTTTCCAGGGTTCTACCCTGTGGAAACAGGACAACGTGGTCATCTGTGGGTTATCAGCGTCATTCCAACACCCAGGAGGGCTCATGTATCTGGAGTAGATGACGCACTCCTCATTGTGTGGTCAGGCAGATGAGTCAGGGGCTGTGTTTTCCCCTCTGAACACATTTCACTTGTAATATTATTAACGCTTTTTCTGGGAAACTCCCAGACAGCAAGGTTTGAAAATCCTGAAACAGCTGTTCATTGTGTCTCGGTTTTGCTTAAGTAAAAATGCTAATGAAAGTTTCTTTCGAGTGTTATAATAAGAAGCCAAAATAAGAACTCGTGGGAGAGGTAAGCTGGAGGTTCTCAAAGAGTAACAAGAATGCTCGTTGTCATAGTCCCTTTGTGAGCCAAAGGGCTGTCTGTTCAAATGATCTGCAGATTGAATGAAACAATATGCTAGTCTCACAAGGTACGGCGCACGTGTATGTTTTAAGAGCTTAGTGATCTTTTTCTTGCACAGTCTAACCAACGTTTTTAAAATAGGAAAATGAGCATCTAAAAAATATAGCTCCAGTTTTAAAAAGAAAATGGGCTTTCCTTGTGGCTCAGCTGGTAAAGAATCTGCCTGCAATGCAGGAGACCTGGGTTGGATCCCTGGGCTGGGAAGATCCTCTGGAACTACCCACTCCAGTATTCTGGCCTGGAGAATTCCATGGATTGTATAGTCCATAGGGTCACAAAGAGTTGGACATGACTGAGTCCAACTTTAAGGTCCATGACTTTCACTTTAAAAAGAATGGAGAGTCACAAAAAAATGAGTGCCTCCCCAGACAAAACACCACCTGACATCTTTGGCTGAGTTTTGTTTTATAATAGGGAAAGATGAGGAAAGGCATGAGGGTGATGAGGAAACTGTTGGGAGGGGGTTCCTTCAGGTTATTAATGCTACGCTTAAGAAAACAATCTGTATGCCATTGAAATTCCAAGATTTCCACTCATTGCCCATTTTCATTGCCCATTTTCTCATATATCTCAAAATGTCTGGAAGGAGGTGGAGGAAAAATCTGGTGAGAGGGTCCTATTTCTAATCCTTTTCATATACACCTTTGTTGCAGACTGTTTTGGTTAGCTAGCGCTACATAACAAATAACCCCCAAACCTGTGACAAAAGAGCGTTCAGTTTTCATCATGACTTTTGTGAATAAGGATGCGCAGTCAAGGCCGGGTGGCTCTGGGGCTGTGCAGTGAGGGGCTGGCCTGGCCGGGCCTGGCTGGCGTCCCTTCCTCCCCTTCTGTGCTCTCAGAGCCTCCCCGCATGGTCTCTGTGTAGGCTCGTTTGGGTTTCCTCACAACATGTTGCTCACCTTGCGTGGGGGCTGCACGGTTTGTGAGGGAACCTAGCTTCTAGCTACCGAAGTCATGGCTTCACCTGTGCCACACTCCCCTGGGTCCGAGTGTGTCATCAACTGCTCCTAGTGGGAGGAGGGAAACGAGACCCCTGGTTTGATGGGGCAATGGCAAGGTTCTGGAAGAGCACAAGAGGCAGGAGATACGGTTGCAGGCCGTCTTGGGAAAACACAGCTAGCTACCCTGCTCAGGCCTGGCTCCTCGGGGCTCCAATCGGCCCTGTGAGCTGCCCAAAAGCCTGTATCTGATTTTCTCTTCACCTGAAGGTCATCGGAGCCCAGGTCTCCGGTGTGCCACAGGAGCCCTGCCTGGCACTCTTACAATTATTTAAAATGAAGTTTACTTACAGATTCTTGGCTAGAACCTCTAGCTGGCATTTAGAGCAAAGACAGAGCAGAGGGGGCTGTAGGCGCCAGTTTCCCTCCTTAAGATGATCAGATCTCTATAAAGATCTTGAGCGGAGTGAACAGGGAAGAATAAGGACTTGCCTATTGTGTTTTGACCACTGAGGTATTGTCTGCGTGACTTTACTAGCTGTGTTTTTAGGAAAGGATAACACTTATAAAATTTGATAATTCCTTCATAATAGCATTAGCACAGCAGCTACTGCTTGGACAAGAAAGCAGATGTCTGATACTGGCCTATTGCTGGCCAGCTGTTGCTTAACTGAGGCTGCAGAGCAAAACCACGATTTACACCTGTTGAAAAGCCTCTCATGCTCTTAGCCCAAACTGCCAGGGCTGCCAACCTGACTTCTGATACTTGGTCTTCGAAGTGCTAGGGCTGAGAAAATAGGTTCAACGGTGACTAATAGAGAGCTCTGTTCCAAAACTCCCATCTCAGCTTAGTAGAGAGACAACAGACAGTAAGAGGCAGGAGCCTGGGCATTTAAACCCTCTACGTGTGTTTCCAAAAGGGACAGGGAAAACAGAATGAATTAGCAGGAGTAAAAACATGGGCTTTTCAAGAAACATTATTAATCCAGCATATAGGTACATGCCAGCTCCTGGAATGAATGGAGCTGTGGTCTGAAGGTGTATATCCAGTCAAAATTCTATGTTAAAACCCTAACCCCCAAGGTGATAGTAATAGAAGGTGGGGACTTTGGGAGGTGATTAGGTCATGACGGTGGAGCCCTCATGAATGGGGTTAGTGCCCTTACAACAGAGGCCCCAGAGAGCTCCCTGATCCTTTCCACCATGTGAGGATATATTAAGAAGATGGTTTCTTTAGGAAGTGGTACCTCATCAGACAGTGAATTTTGTGGAGGGTGGGGAATGATCAAGGACTTCTGAAGCTCCCTGAACCATAAGAAATCAATGTTGTTTATAAGCTACCAGGTCTTTGGTATTTAATTACAATGGCCTAAATAGCCTAAGACAAATGGTGTTCATCTGTTTATCCTATTCATTCAGCTATTCATTCCTTTGCTTATTCATTCACTCATCATTTGATTTCATAAGCCAGAGAACTCCAGGAAATGGAGAAATGACTAGTTAAGAACCAGGAGACCCCTTGTGCGGTTGGGGAAATAGGAGAGGAGTAAATGACTACCATTCAGGCAAGGCACTTAAATCTCTGTTAACAAAACCTCTCGAAGGAAACCCCTTTACAATAAATCCTATTTGGAAATGTTTTTTAAAAAGCATACATCTTGAGAAGCTGCGCTCCACAGCATACAGCCTGAGCCATATCCTAATGGTTAAGAGTTTCTTTCTCTACAGCACAGGGAGAAGTCAGAGGAGGACCTTATGTCTGTTTGCTAATCGTCAGTATCAGCCTGTAAGTGTCTGATCCCCCCTCCATATCACACACACTTATACTACCATAGTAGGCATTCAGATATGCTAAAATAAAACCCAAGCTTCTGTAACAACATTTCTGGGGGCAGATGTGGTGGAAACTAGTCAGTTTCATAACTGGCTCAGCCCCCCAGGCTTGCACAGGGGCCCTAGGGCTCACACAGTGCCAAAGCCTGAGCAGGGCCAGGGAACCTGCTAGGTGTCATCTGCTTCCAGAATGGCTTCCGTTTAGGGACGCTTTCACATCCTCCGGTTGCCTATTGTTTTGTATTGCTCTCTGCTGTATTAGGGCTTCCCAGGTGGCGCTAGTGGTAAAAAACCCACCTGCCAATGCAGGAGAGCCAAGAGACCTGGGTTCAATCCCTGGATTGGGAGGATCCCCTGGAGGAGGGCACAGCACCCACGCCAGTATTCTAGCCTGGAGAATCCCATGGACAGAGGAGCCTGGCGGGCTGCGTACAGCCCATAGTGTCGAAAAGAGCAACACGACTGAAGCAACTTAGCTCAACTGCTGCGTTATCCCTGAGACGTGCCACAAAGCTCCTGTTGGTCCAGGTCTCTGAAATCCTTTCAGTACATAGAAGCATTTTTGCTGCTTCTGTGCCTTCACTCACTGAAGCAATCTTTGTGGGGCTTTTTATTCACTTCTGTGCTTCCCTCAGCTCTCAGAGTCATTCTGTTTCTTTCACAGAATGGTATGTTCCTGGTTTCCCTCGGATCCATCTGCCCAGACGTACCATGCTGGGTACCACCCTGAGCTCAACTTGGGGAAGGAGCCATGAGACCCTTCCATCCTGGAGTTCTGCCAGACACAACTCAGGTTTCTATTACACCACCCACCATTTCTATTTCAGAAATTCAGTTTTAGAATTTTCATGTGGTTCCTTTTTTTTTTAGTTTCTGTTTCTTTGCTGAGACTTCCTATCTGTTCCTTCATTACAACCATATTCTCCTTTATCTAGTTAAAATAGCTGTAGCCTAATTGTAATGGGGCTTCCCGGGTGGCACAGTGATGAAGAGTCTACCAGCCAACGCAGGAGACACAGGCTTGATCCCTAGGTGAGGAAGATCCCCTGGAGAAGGAAATGGCAACCCAGTTCAGTAGCTTTGCCTGGGAGATTCCAAGGACAGAGGGGCCCGGTGGGCTACGGCCCACGGGTCGCAAAAGCCGGGCACGACTGTGACCCAGCCTGCGCACCCACGCTGATAGTGACAGGAGCCGCTCGCACGTCTTGTTCCAGCACGCGGCTCATCTTCAGGCCGTCTTCGTTGACTAACTTCTATCTTAGGTATGGATTTTTCCTTTTCTAAAAATGTTTAGCAATTCTGGGTTGTATTGTGGACCTTTGTGAGTGATACATTGCCAAGACTGAATTCTGCTATCTTACTCTCAAGAATATTATTTTTTAAAAAATGTTAGCAAGCAGTTAACTTTGCTGAACTGAAATTCCAAACTCAGCCACCTTTGCAATGAGTACCGCTTGGAGTACAGGGGTCAGCCAGGGGCTATGCACAGTTTGGTGCTCCCCAGTCTATGGCAGAGTACATCCTGAGAAACGCTGGGCTGGAAGAAGCACAAGCTGAAATCAAGATTGCCGGAAGAAATATCAATAACCTCAGACATGCAGATGACACCACCCTTATGGCAGAAAGTGAAGAGGAACTAAAAAGCCTCTTGCTGAAAGTGAAAGAGAAGAGTGAAAAAGTTGGCTTAAAGCTCAACATCCAGAAAACTAAGATCATGGCATCTGGTCCTATCACTTCACGACAAATAGATGGGGAAACAGTGGAAACAGTGACAGACTGTTTCCAACAGAGTTTGGGGGGCTCCAAAATCACTGCAGATGGTGACTGCGGCCATGAAATTAAAAGACTCCTGCTCCTTGGAAGAAAAGCTATGACCAACCTAGACAGCATATTAAAAAACAGAGACATTACTTTGACAACAAAGGTCTGTCCAGTCAAAGCAATGGTTTTTCCATTAGTCATGTATGGATGCGAGAGTTGGACCATAAGGAAGGCTGAACACCAAAGAACTGATGCTTTTGAACTTTGGTGTTGGAGAAGACTCTGGAGAGTCCCTTGGATTGCAAGGAGATCCAGCCAGTGCATCCTAAAGGAAATGAGTCTTGAGTGTTCACTGGAAGGACTGATGCTGAAGTTGAAACTCCAATAATTTGGCCACCTGATGCGAAGAGCTGACTCACTGAAAAAGACCCTGTTGCTAGGAAAGATTGAAGGTGGGAGGAGAAGGAGATAACAGAGGATGAGATGGTTGGATGGCATCACCGACTCGATGGAGATGAGTTTGAATAAACTCTGGGAGTTGGTGATGGGCAGGGAGGCCTGGTGTGCTGCATCCATGGGGTCACAAAGAGTCGATGCAAGTGAGTGACTGGACTGAGCTGAATCTGTTGCTCTCTTATTTCTGCGATTCTGCCTCTGACACTCCAGCTGCTCTGATGACTGAACTCTGCCCTCTGATTCCAAGCTGGTTAAAACTGGGTGTCTGTCCAAGTTTTGGCTGTCTTGTAGTGGGAACCTGGCCTCAGGTGAAAAGCCAGAAAGGAATGGAAAACCCACTCGTAGGTGTTTCTGCCTATTTTCAGGTGCTTTCCACTGCCTGCACAGAGTTACTTTTTGAGTTTAATTAGAGAGTTGGTTCAGTACAAGCTACTATACCATGCTGGAGTAGAATTTGCTACCCTTCCTATTAATAAACTGTGACAAGTGAAAGTGAAAAATGCTAAGTCCTGTCTCACTCTTTGTGACCCCATAACTGTAGCCCGTCAAGCTCCTCTGTCCATGAAATTCCCATGAAGAATACTGGGGTTGGTAGCCATTCCCTTCTCCTGGGAATCTTCTCAACCCAGGGGTCAAACCCGGTCTCCTGCCCTGTAAGCAGATTCTGTACTGTCCGAGTCACCAGGGAAGCCCTGATACACGCAGGGCAGGGTGTTTCGTCTCCCTTCTCTCACAATGCCCATTCATTCCCACTTCTCTTCACACTTTTGTCCCTGCCTGTGGCCTGGGGTTATAGGATATAGTTTGAGAAATTGGGGAGATTTTTTCCTGCCTAAATTTTTTCCCCCTAAATTTTGAGTCCCTTTGGATAACTGACACTTAAAAGTCAAAATTTTCAAGACCTTGAAAGCTTTTCTCTGCCACTTGGTAAAACAACCATCCCCTGGCTAGAGATGCCTTATAATATACTGGTGTGTGACCCCAGTCACTCAGTCATGTCCAGCTCTTTGTGATCCTTTGCACTGTATCCGCCAGGCTCCTCTGTGCATGGGACTTTTCAGGCAAGAGTACTGGCGTGGGTTGCCGTTTCCTTCTCCAGGGGATCTTCCCAACCCAGGGATCAAATCCATGTCCTGTGTTTCCTGCTTGGCAGGGGAATTCTTTACCACTGAGACACCAGGGAAGCCCGTATTTTACAGCATCTATATGTAAGTATATAAAAATACAAATATATATAAATAGGGGAGAGATAACAGGAAGTATTGGGATTTAAAAGAGCATCAGTATTTCAAAAAACATCATTCCTCCATATCAGGAATGCCACTTATGCTTGGTGGTTTAGTACCCGTGAGACTGAGTGTCCCTGATATTTAAATTAATAGTTGTGAGCATGTAAGCCTTCTTAGTTCATTTATTCATTTAAACATGCTTCACACACAAAAACCATTTAGAGAGTACCTATTATTTGTTAGGCTTTGTGCTAGGTACTAATTATGCAATAAAAAGTTGTATTTATTAAAAAAAATTTCAGATCTCAGCAAACATTAGCAGGGAGGCATAAGGCAGCCTAGAATTAAATCTCACCTGCTCTATCAAGCAGATGTGAAGCAATACAGTTGCTGTTATTTTAAAGTCATTTGGGATAATGAAGATAACACAAAATTTGGATTAAAAAAGACTAAGTTTAAGTCCCAGTTCACCATTTATTTAAACGACTACCTTGGGCGAATCTCTCAACTGCTCTGGGCTCTACTTTCACTTTCAATTATTATTAACTGTTGAATGTTGCTAGACTGAAAGCTTTCTGAGAACAGGACCTGTTCCTTCCCCACTGTATCCTAGCCTAGTGTTGGCACATATGAGGTTCTCAATAAGTGCTTTAACATTAAATGAACAAGTAAAGAAGAGCTCTTATTGCTTTTTCAATATGGACCTTTCTAACTGGACATCTTGAGAATTACCAGGATTCCAGGTTGATACAGGAAACAGTCCTCCAATCGGATTCCTCCTTTGTCTTCCAGCTCCCAGACAGACCTGTGACGCCTTCCAGAGCACCGGATGGATTCCAACAGGCAATAATTAGGATATTGTGCTGTAGAAACAAAGGGCTTGTAGTCCCTCGTGGACTAGCCTGAGGAGCAGCCCCACGCGGGGTGCTGCCAGTGGCCTCCTGAGAGGGGGCCGAGAGCTCTGCGGAGTCTCCTGCTAACAATGATGTGATTGCTGTGGCGTGACATACATCACCCCGCTCACAGCGCATCGGTCAGGACTGGCCATGTAGCCTCTCCCAGCCTCAAGGAGCCGGGAAAAGCAATTCTACCACGAGAACGGAAGAAGGGCCCCGAACTGCTTGGGGAGCGGCTCTGAGGGTCGTCACAGTCCTGCTTGTAAGCGAGGCCCTGGGCCGGCCCTCTCACGCCATCGAAGGACCGCCTGATGGGGCCTGGCGGGGGCGTCTGCACGCTCCTGGGTCCCCTAACTCCCGCAGGGGTGGGGAGGGCAGAGCCCCACTCCATCTCCAGGGCTTCACGGTACCCTAGGCCTTCAAGTGAGGACGAACCGGACTCAAGGAGTGAGCGTGAGGTCTTTCCCTGCGACCCACAAGTTGCCCTCTGGCTATCGGTGGGAGTTCACTGCCAGTTGGCCGGTTCTGAGGGCTGCGGGCCAGTTGTATGCAGGCTTCTCAAGTGGTTGGGGGTGGATGAGTCTCGTTTGAGTGGAGGAGCTGGCTGTCTGATTTCTGACTCTGACCGGTCCATGAGTCCTACACATTGCACCCTACGGACCCGGCCCCTCTATTCCTGCTCCCTGGGCCCCAGCCTGACAACTTCAGTCTATTCCTGGAAGGCGTGTGTGCATGTGTGTGTGTGTGTGGGATGGCGGTGGGGAGAGGGGAAGGAAAGGAGATATGATAGGGGACAATGGTTCTATCTGGTTTCATATTTTTCCAGAGTCTCTCATTTCATGCTCAGACGTTGACTTTGGAAACCCGGAACCCAATAACCTGGCTTTTTCCTGGTGTTTTCCTGATAACTCCTTGGTGGCAAATGATGCTTCCTCTGAGCTTCTCTGGTGGCTGCGACGGTGAAGACTCCACCTGCAGTGCAGGAGACCCGGGTTCGATCCCTGGGTCGGGAAGATCTCTTGGAGGAGGGAATGGCACCCCACTCCAGGCTTCTAGCCTGGAGAATTCCATGGACAGAGGAGCCTCGTGGACGAGGGTGAGTGACTAACACTCACTGTCTTTCTAGCTGTCTAAATCAGTAAGAATAAGGCTGGTAAAGCACAACAAGAAATACAGTGCAGTCCAATGGAGTACTACCCAGCCATAAAAAGAACGAAATGTTGGCCTTTTCAGCAATATGGATGGACCTAGAGATTATCATACTAAGTATCACACTAAGTGAAGTAAGTCAGACAGAGAAACACAAATACCTTATGATATCAGTTACACATGGAATCTAAAGAAAAGATACAAACGAACTTATCTACAAAACAGAAACAGGCTCACAGACATGGAGAATAGATTTATGGCCACCAAGGGGGAAAGAGGATGGGAAGGGATAAAATTAGGGGGTTGGGATTAATACATACACACTACTATACGTAAACTAGATAAACAGCTATACTCAGTATCTTATTATAATCTAAGGGGAAAAAACCTGAAAAAGAATATAAACATACATATATATATATATATATATATATAGTTGAACTATCGCCGTACATTTGAAACTAACTATATTTCAACTTAAAAAAAAGAAAAAGGGGGAAAAGTTTTTAAAAAAGAAATACAGTGGGGGAAGGGAAATCAAATCAATTAATATATCAAAATATTACATCATTTATTTAATGAGCGATTTCCACAATCTCCTTTATTTTCTTACATCTGTGGAACATCCAGACTTCCTACATATTTGCATATACATATATATATATATTTAGGAGGGGAAGGAGACAACAGAGGATGAAATGGATGGCATCACAGACCTGATGGACGTGAGTCTGAGAAGCTCCAGGAGTTGGTGATGGACAGGGAGGCCTGGCGTGCTGCAGTCCGTGGGGTCGCAAGCAGTCGGACACGACTGAGCAGCTGAACCGATACGTTTCTATCTCTGGTGATAAAGTCTGTTCCCAAATGCAGGTTAACAGGTTTGTCCACTGGTGGAATGGCCGTGCAGAGGTGTGGCTTCCGGTAAAGGCCTGCGGCAGCAGCGCGAGTCACACTATATCCCCCCTGAGTCTGGCACCGCTCTTTGCTCCAGAGAGCAAATTCTATCTCAGCCACAGGAGGGCCCCTGCGCCCCTGAACTGCCTGGCTGACAGACTGGGAATTCAGAGATAAAATGAGGAGCAGATTCAGGAGCAGAATAACAATCTTTTCTTTCTTTTTTTTTTTTTAAAGTACTGGGGTGAATGAAACATTTTGCAATCATTCAAACATTTCCTGAAACTGGTGGTGTCTACGGGTGGCATTTGCAAAGTATTAGTTTGAGTACACTTTGGACAAAAGTCCCCGGCCTTGGCCGTCAATGCAAACATACAAACATCCCGACAGGCTCCCCGCCCCGCCCCAATGCACGCTCCTAGTGGCTAAGCGGCCGCAGGGCTCGTCCTGACGCCGGCCTAAAGGGGACCAGGGGTGCCAAGGACTGGCTCGGGTGTGTCTGCAAGCACGTGTCCATCACAGTGAACACAGGGCAGGGGCTCCTGTGAAAAGCACCGGCTCTGGTGCGCCTTAGAGGCGCTCCTTCTATGGAGGCATGCTGTCCTCCGCGAGGCCAGCTTTCTGCAGCCATTTAGTATGGAGCCGCTGGCCAAACTGTGATCTCACTGTGGCTGCAAACCCACTTAAAATATGAACAGTGATGATAAAGATGAATAATCCCCGCACCTCCAGGGCATATACGAGTTTGCTTATCTCTCCTGTCAGCCCTGAAATGTTGCTGTTCAGCTGCCCTGGAGAAGATCTGCTTTTGGTGGTCCTGCAAATAAACAATTAGGTCAGTAGCTCTTCAGGCTCTGTAGCTTCTGATGGGTCTGTTTTCTGCAGAAGTTGCTGCTGCTCTCCGCAGAACGATAGGAACCGAGCATTTTTAAGTGAAATTGGTTGAGAGGGGATGAGTCGGGGGCGGGGGGGGGGGGAATGACGGGGGGGGGGTGGGTGGGGGAGGGAAGGAGGTGAGCAGGACCGAAGGTTAGCTGGGACTTTCCTTCTCAGCAAGGCTCAGCGGAGCTGCAATGCATCACCAGTGCTCCGGCAGCTGGTGCCCATGGCCTTAATCATCTCCAGAGTGGGGTGATACCGCTGAGGCCGAGGGAGAGAATTGCTCCAGCGGGGGTCTCCGGGAACCGAGCTTTTACAGGAATTGCACAGTCTGGCCACGACTGCTTCTTATGCTTGCCTAGGCTCGCTTACCTCCTCTCCTTTCCACAGGGGGTGTGAGGAGAACCAGTTTCCCCATTAACTTGGGGCCTGCATTTTATCGACTGCAAACGTTCAGGATCCCAGCGCTGGGGCCATCTGTGACCTGTCGTGCCGTAATAGCTTGGTTTTCCCCGTGTTCGGCTCCCCTCTTGAGTACTTAGTGTTAAATCATAGGGGGAGGAAGTGTGAGCAGAGGAAAAACAGCAGCATTACATGACCCCCGATGAGACTGCTGTGACAGAATTAAAAGCTGCCGCCCTAGGACATTCTAACAGATGACACTGTGAGGTTGCCAAGGTAACCCACCAGGATACAGCCCCAGCATCTCTGGGGTTGATGCTGGGCGGATGAGGTCAGTCAGAGGCGAGGCCCAGCTGCCCGGGGTACATCCCTTGGCTGGCCAGTCCACGGCAGTCAAGAGGAAAATCAAGGCTGACCTCTACATAGGACAAATGAACCCAACCTCATCCCCTCATTGGCTATTCCAGGGGAAAGAGAAGCATCATACTCCAGGTAACTGATCAGTGTATGTTACACAGGGCTGAAAAAGGTCTGGATATGAGTGACTCACCCATTCACTCCATGTATGTGGATTAAACACCTACTGTGTACCAGGAAGAAGCGTCAGAATATCTAGCGGAAAAGGTCAATTCTAGAAAAACCCTAAAATAATGCAAGTCCAATCAGGGAAACAAGATCATTTAAGACATTTACACACTGTCAGTACTCAGGGAAAGGTTGAGTGGAAGAAAATGAAAACAGAATAACTTATTAACCCCAAGGACCTAGTGTTAAAAAAAAAAAGTGCAAAAATTGTACAGAGTGGAAATGATTTGCTTAAAAGAAATCAAACATCTCCCTCAAACACACCAAGTTATGCAGTGTTCCCCTCTTTTCCCTTTATCCTCTTTTAAATACTCCGTGTTTATTCTGAACTACTGGTTGACAACCTAGAAATGTTGTTTTCTTTCTCCCATGTAAGGATCAGAAAGATTTCAGACAGACCCTGCCTTGCAATAACTCTAGGCCTCAGGCATAGAAATAACAAAGGTCCCTCCTTTTGGCCTCGTAGGTGGGTGTTCAAAACCATCACTGCTGCCGGACACCCTTTCCCACAGGATACTGTCTGAATCTGGACCTGGGCTGCCGTCTGATCCAGCTTTCTCCCAGACGGCAAGCCAAGCAGGGGAGAGTGGGAGAGCCTGGAGGAGGCGGTGTGAGCGACCCCAGCCAGCGGGGCTGGAGAGGCAAAGGGGCAAAAACACACAAACTGGGGTCGGGGAGGAGCACAGAACTGGGAGGGCTAGGGAGAAAGCAAACAGGAAACAGTCTCTCGGGAACCTGTGTTTACAGGAACTCCTGAAAAAAAGATAGGGCATCCTTAGCCAGGGCGGGTGTTAGTGCCAGGACACCATTCAAACACTTTGGGGCCCACACTAGCCCTCCATCCTGTGGGCTCCCAATGCTTAAGCCGCCTCTTGGCCCTATCAGAAAATGTAGATAATTAATTAGATTGTCAGTTGCTGATGGGCAGGGAAGCCTGGCGAGCCACCATCCATGGGGTAGCAAAGAGTTGGACATGATTGAGGGACAGAACTGAACTGAACTCTGTCTTACTGCAGCCCCCTTGTCACAACAAGAGGGTAACAGCTAAGTTATAGGGTGCTTTCCTAAACACTTCACTTATAAAACCCACGAGAAAGCGCTAGCTAACAAAGGGGAAAAACAGGCCCAGGGCCGGTGGGTCACTTAGCACATCACACAGAAGGCAAAGGCGGGTGGAGGCCCAAGGCCCTCCCTCAACCCTGGCTCCAGGGCCCGGCCTGCTTTGTTTAAGACTCTCCACGAACAAAGACCTACAACAGGCTCACTGCCTCCCCTGTGATGCAGCCTGGGTTTTATGCATCTAACCGCCTCCTCGGGCGGCCTCAGGTTGGCCCCCGAGATGTTCCCACACCTTCTGGGCACCTGCAGTGCGTGGGAGAGGGAGTGGCAAGCGGACAGTGGCACTAACCGGCTCCCTAGGCACTAAATGCCCAGCAGGACGGGCCGCCTGCGGCATGGGCAGGCAGGAGGGTCTCTCCACCGTCCTCCCGCCCGCCGCACCTCGGGACGCTCAGGCACCCGGAACGGAATCGGGGGGAGCCGGCGGTCCGCGTCCCCCACGCACGCTCCTGACCTTGTGACCTCGGTTACCATTGCAAGGGGGGGGGGCGGGAGCCACGGGGCTCGACGCGGCGAGGGTCTGTGGCTCGGGTGCCCGTGGGCAGCGCGCGGATCGCGGGGCGCGGTGGGCGCGGTCGGGGCGGGCACGGATCTGGGGGCGCCGTGGGGGCGCCGTGGGAGCGGCGGCGCGGGGTGGGCTAGGGTCGCGGGGCGCGGGGTAGGCACGGATCTCGGGGGCGCGGGGGGGGGGCGGGGGGGGGGGGGGCGGGGGGGGGGCGCGGATAGCGGGGCGGGCGCGGTGGGGGCGCGCCGGCGGCTCCCCCGAAGCTGCCGCGCGGCGTCTGTGGCCCGCGAGTTCAGAGGAAGAGGAAGTATAGGCGCGGACGCGCGGCGGCGACGGGGGCGCGTCGGGGCTGCGGGCGGAGCGCCGGGCTCTGGGCGCCGCGAGCGGGAGCGCGGCGGCCGGGCTCTCGGGCAGGACGCACGCGGCGCTCGCGGGGTGGCACGCGCGGGCCCGTCTCGCCCGCGCCCGCGCCCGCGCCCTGCGCCCCCGCCTCCCCCGCGCCGCCCGCTCTGCATGGCACAAACTTTCCTCCCGGGACGGAACACGCCGTCTGCCGGAGCCCCCGCGCGCGCCCTGCGGCCGGCTGGCCCCGAGCGGTAGGTGGGCGCCTGCGGGACGCGGGGCGGGGGTGGGCGCGGCGGCGCGGGACCCGGCGGGCGGGGAGAGCCCCGCGCGGGCGCCTCCCTGCAGGTTGCGGGGGCTTGGGCGTGCTGCCGGGGCCCCCTCGTCCTCCGCGCCCGGGCTCGGGTTGGACGGGGCCGGGGGCCGGCTCCGGGGGACGCGGCGGTCTTGGGCCAACTTTTCTGAAACAGAGAGAAGGAGATCAGCCCTGGCGCGCCAGGGGGAGAGGCACCCCCAGGGCGGTCTGTGGGGCGCGGTGGGCTCCGCCGGCCCCGGGGCGCCCGGGGAGGAAGCCGAGGGGAGGCTTCGAGGCTACAGGTGGGTCTGGGACACGCTGCACGGCGCCCCCCGCGAAGGGCGGGCGGCAGCTGGCCCCGGAATCCGGGTTCGGGGGGCGCGGGGCGGCGGGGAGCTGGGGCGGGGTGCGTGCGCCCCAGGCGCGTCCGTCCCGGGGCAGGCTGCGGGCCGCGCGGCCCGGAGGCGCTGAGACTCCGCCGGGGATTCCCGCCCCGAAAGCCGCTGTCTCCTTCCGTAAGGGGGTTTCTTCCCGCTTTCTTAGGCCCCGGGGTGGACGCCAGGGCGGACCTGGGTCAGGGCCGGGGGCGGCTGCGGCGTTTGCTTCAGGAAGCCCCGCGGGCGGCGTGCCCACCCCCTCCCTGGCCGGGCCGGCGCCCTTCACCTGCGCGGCCGCTGCTTTGGCACCGAGGGCCGCGTGGAGGCCACGGGGCTGTAACCCGGGGCGCTGCCTCCCGGCCCCCCGTGTGGCTGCGGGTGGCCCCCGGGGACGCTGGGTGGTGTCACCGAGTTGGTTAGGGGTTTTCAAAACAAAAAGTTAAAAAAAACCCAGAAACCTGGCACGGGTCCCCGTGTTTGAGTGACTGCCCTGGCTTCCAGCAACGGTCCCTTCTTGTAACTGGTGGTACAGCTGTTTTCAGATGCTGGGCGCAGGCGGGCCGTGGGGTGTCATGTCAGGATAAGTGAGGCCCCGGCCAGGAAGGAAGGCGGGTGTGGAGTCAGCGACCTCTGTGCCTGTGGGGGGGGGGGTGCGCTGCACCCCACGTGTCCTCAACCTGGGCACCTCTGAAGGGCTGCACTCCCTACGAAGTTCAAGTGACCCCCGATGTCACCAACCCCGCAGAGGGGTTAAAGCAGCAAGCTGTTTGGGATTCCTCTGTGCGTGCGTGTGTGTGTGTGTGTGTGTGTGTGTGTGTGTGTGTGTGTGTGTGTGTGTGTGTGTGTGTGTGTGTGTGTTTGTGTGTGTGCGCACTAACCTCAGTGAATCACTTTAACCTCAGAGGGAGCTCTGCTTCCTCTTTTGCCTTCAGTGGGGTTTCTGGTCTGAGAGGCAGGGCGTCATCCCTCTGTCACTGGGTTGGTTTTTCTTTGTTTGTCTTTTGGCTGCTTGGACCTTGGGGCAAATGGAAGTGGGGAGATAGTGTTGTGCAGTTAGCTAATTGATCTGGTGCAGGAACCGAAAGAGAGTAAATTGGGAATACGAGGCAGTGAGTTCTTTTCTCCCTCTGGAGCAGGAATTTTTGGCTTCCATTCAAATAATTGCTTTGTCTGTAGGGAAACAGGCAGAAAATCTTTGGCATGAGTGATGTGAGTTTCTGTAAAGCTACTTGCATTCTTTCAACCTTAACTTTTCAGCAGAACTGAAATTACGTGTGTCCCTGGTTTGGTGGGCACGGGTGTCTCGCTAGATTTCTGAGTTGGTGGGCTAGGGAGAAGTCCTGGGACTCATCCAATGCCTATCTCCTTCTAAAAAATACAGAAAAGTTGCGAGAACAGTGATCACCCAAGCACCCACATCTAGAGGCTGTAATTTTGCAATACTGAATTGGCTTTGTTATATGTCTGTCCGCCCATTCATCCTCTGTCCACCCATCACTTCAACTTACTGTTTTATGCATTTTAAATTAAATTTCACACGTTGGTATGGGTCACCTCTAAAAGTTTTGTTAGAGTTCAACATATATTCATGACTTTCTTAAGGTGAAATTTATACATACGGTGAATTTATACACACATACCTATGTACATGTAGCGAAATGCACAGGTCTTGAGGGTAGCGTTTGCATAATGTTTTGACAGATACCCACACCTGTATAACCCTCGTCTTTAATCAAGGTGGAGAATGTTGCCCTCGCCCCCAGAAAGTTCCCTCATCCTCATTCCCAATCAGTCTGTGCCTGCACCCTTTTTTTAATCACTCAGAGCTAGTTTGGCCTGTTCTTGAACTTCGTTTCTTGTAGAAACCCACAATATTGTGTGAACCTCCTTTAACTCAGTATGTTTTTGAGATGCACTCATGTTTTATGTACCGGTAATTTGGTCTTTTTTTTCATTGCTGAGTTATAGTCCACGATCAGTTTATACCAGTTTATGTATCCCCTGTTAATGGACACGAGAGTTATTCCCAGGTTTGGGGAACGAGGCTGCTGTGAGTATTTGCTTACAAGTCCTCCTAGGGACACGTGCTGTCATGTCTCATGGGGAAATGGAGTGAAGCTGTTGGGTCATAAAAGAGATGCATGTGAACTTTGTAAGAAACTGCCGGACTTTCTCCCAACATGGTCAGACCATTTTATTCTCCCATCAGCAAGGAATACATAGGTAAGATTCCAGATACCACAGCTCATTTTCCTAGCTCACAGTCAAGAGCATGGTTGACCACTGTTCTTCTGGGATCAAAAACTGGGACCACTTAAGACAGTCTGGAGCATGTTGTTTTTGTCGATGGAGAAGCTAAGGGAATCCCTGACTCTGCAGGTAAATGGGTTTCCTTTTAAATTATTGTGGATGATCAGACAAATATTTTATTTTTAGAGGTCTTCGGAGAAGGGATTTCCGCAGGGGAACGTCCCCTTGGTTGTGAAAGAAGATTGAGTCCTTTTTATATAAAGAAAAAGAACCCTCCCCAACCTCACAGAATTCCACTGAAGTTCTGCTCTGAAACTCCTGGGGGGTTTCTGATGTGTTGGTCGGGTTGCTGGGAATCCAGCAGAGATTCCCGATGGATTTCTCTGACTGGGGCAGCTGGGTGTTGAAAGGCGCTTTGTTTGCTCTGTGAGACAGGTCAGGTTTGACTTTTTGAAGGCTCCGAGAACGCTTTTCTGGTGAAGCGGTTCCGCCTGTCAGGGAGGAACCTGGCCTGTCACACCCTCTTCTTGTCCGGCTGAGGAACGGGCTGTTCCCTCTCGCGTCCCCTTTCATATTCAGCCCTTAAGGAAACCTGGTCTTCGCGGATCCAGGAAGCAGGAGTGGGGCGTCCGGGAAGCAGGAGTGGGGCGTCCCGCTGACGTGGGCCCCAGGAGGAAGCCTTTGCATCTCGCCAGGGTGCGTCCGTGGGGTCGGGGGGGTGTGTGAGAGAGTGCGAGACGCCGGGCTGCGTTTGGGGGCTGTTCCCCTCGTCCCCCAGCCCGGCACAGCGTGTGCCACAGGGCAGAGGCCGTGAATGACTCCCACGGTACCCCTCTGGGCGACAACCTCTCTGGAGGTTGACAGGGGTTGCCAGCACGTCAGGACCCCAGGACGTGCTTTTACTGGAGGCCACTTTACTACCGCCTGGGAAACAGGTTCAGACTGTTTAGAAAACTTTGCCAGCTGTAAACTTCCATTCTGAGTAGCAGCCTTCTTGTCTTATTAGAGATTTTACTCTTGTCATTAACAATACTAACTACAGCTACCCCGTGCCAGGTGCCCACTTCGAACCTAACTCTCCTGAGAGGTGGGCGCTCTTCTCATCGGCACTTTGGCCCTGAGGAAGCTGCCGCTCAGCGAGGTTAAAGAACTTGTCCCGAGTTCACATTTTCGTTTTTCCTGGACGTTGAGGAAAGGGACTCTGACGTTCTGGTTTCACCGATGCAGATTCTGTCTGCAAACGTAGGTTTCCAAACGCAGGAGGCGCCCGTAGAATAGAATGTGAACCGGAGCGGGGACGGAGTTGAAGGAAATGACACGCTGGAATCACTGTCTCAAGTCTTCTGTCTTTCTCTTTTGGCGCGCCTGGGCCTGGATGGAGGTACTTATTCTGATGACAGTTTAAGGTGTTATTAGTTACATGGCTATATAATGCTGTTGTAGGAGAAGAAAGACGTTGCCAGCTGCTTAGTGTGTCTGTCACTGAGCCACCCAGTGCTGTAGCCACGGTCTACAGGCGGCTGTTTACATCTGACCGTCAGTGAATAAAAATGAGAAAACTTGAAAGTGCGGTTCCACAGCTTCACCGGCCACCTTTCAAGGGCTCTGGAGCCACATGTGGTTGTCGGCTACTGTACTGGACAGGGGAGGTGTGGGATAGTCTCAGCCTCGCTGAGAGTTCGGTTTGATGGCTCTGCTCTGTGGTGAGCGGTTCTCTTTTGTCCTTCAGGGTAAAAGTTGGCAACACTCTTGGCTAAAACGTAGGCTCTTTTTCACTGACAGAGAGAGAAATTTAGCCAGATGTTTCTTTTGTGTTTACCCTTTAAAGCTGTGTGTGTCTGTGATCTTTCCTCACACTCACATTCAGTCTTTGACATAAGTTTGAATCCCCTTTTCTCCGGAGGGCCTTACGTTATTCTCATTGTGTATTTTACCAAGAGGCTTTCTCTGAAAAGATCACTGCAGCGGGCAAGGGATGGCCACTGCTTGAAGCCCTGTTAATTCCTTGCTCTCCCAAGAAGAATTCTGTTCAGCTTTTGAATATGCATTTGTGTTACTTACTCCCTACCTGGGCTGAATTCACAAAGAAAAATCTTTCTCAGCAGGGCCAGGACCAAAGAGCTAGAAAATCAGGTCGCATTCTACATGTGATGGCTACCTGCCAGGCCTGAGGTAGAGGAGACATCCTCGGGGTACCTGAGGGCTCCGTTTGGGGTTTCCTGGGACGGGCCTGCCCCCGTGGTGTAGGGGCCGCTGGAGGGCCGCAGGTGGTGGCTGGTGTTGCGGGGTGATGGGGAGGGGCTTGGCTCTCCCCTTAGGGGCGGCCACTACTCAGGCTGGGTTTAGAGGGGCGGGCACCAGCCCACGGGTGTTGGCGGGAAACCCAGACCCGCCAGGGCTGGACAGCCAGCATCAGCTGAGTGCACAGCTTGTCTGATGTTCCCCAAATCTCCTGCTGCCTCCTGAAGCTGCTCCGGATGTTTCCACACTCTTCAACCAGGAAGCACGTCACTGGCCATGGTTCTCCGGCTTTTAAAACCAGACCTTCCCACTGTGCTGTTCGCTAGGTGGACCCCGTGGGTGGGCAGCGTTTATTCTTTGCAGAGGATTACCAGCTCCCATTTGTGTGTGTGTGTGTGTGTGTGTGCGTGCGTGGATTGTGTGTGTGTGTGTGTGTGTGTGTGTGTGTGAGTGAGTGTTGGAATTCCCTACTTTGTATTTCACCCACAAGGAAATTCTTCTGAGGAAGCCTTCAAGTTTTGTGGAGTAACTCCCAAAGTCCTCAGATTTGGAGAAATTTTTGTAATAGACCTTATCCGTAAAGTTGATGAGAAGAAATTAGGTTAATTGCAGACTCTGGGTAATAGAATGTGGTCATATTGTGTCTTACAGAATTTTGAGAATGCAGAGTACAGGTAATCAGACTATCCATTTAACAATTCTATAATTTGGAGAGGTCTTTGGGGATTTTTTCCAGTGCTTTGGGACACTTTATAAGCACCCTTTCAGTGTGGTTTAATTATGGCAGGTTAACACAGATCTTTATCATGGATAACAAGTGATATCCATGACAACAACTAATAGCAACTAATTATCAGATAACAACTAATAGCGATTAACATTCTGACAGTTGTTTCTAGATGCCTAGGGCCTGACAATTGTTACCGTATTTAATCCTCAGCCTGCTGGTGGATTCTGCAGTCCTTCCCCATTTTATGATTGAGATCCCTGAGGTTAAGCGGCTTCCTTGATGTCACTCGGCTGGGAAGCTGGGGCCCAGGTACCTGAATCCCTGCGGTTTGGCTCCAGAGCCTCCCCCAGTGCCTGTGCTGTGCTTTCACAAGGGTGAACTTGGAAGCGATGGGCAGGTATTCCCAAGCCCCCTTTCCTTCCTTTTCTGGACGGCAGGCATCCTCGCTGCTCCTGAAGACTGTCAACAGAGTTGTGTTTCTCGTGCAGCTGTTGGGGCAGGGCCCCGGGGTAGCCTTTCTGGGAGACGAGGCAGCTACTGCCTTGGAGAGGTTGGCGCTCCCACAGGGCAGCCCCAGGAGTGTCAGGGCTCAGCCCTGGACGGGTCCCTCCCGCTGCTCACCCTGCCGCCCTCGGCTGGGATTAGCGCAGCCGCCCGCCTCGGAGGTGCCCGATGCGAGATGCTCAGAGCCCTGGAGGTGTCTTGGGTGCGGTGTCTCCAGACCGAGAAATCCCACTTCCTACCTTCCAGACATCCCCAGAATGTGACTGCTCCTCACCCCTCGTCAGCCCTGGTCTCCCCCTTCCCAGGGTCAGAGGGGTCCTATCTCCCCTGGGCCCAGAACCCTCCGCGGGCTCCCACCTGCCTTGAGGCAGCTGGGGCGTCTTGCCCATGACCACCAGCTTGCTTCTCTGGGGGTCCACTGCCCCCCACCCGGACCGCCCCGCCTCCCGGCAGGTCCCATAAGTTCCAGCCCACCAAGAGGGCGGCGTCTGCCCACTTCTCCCAGGGCTTGCCTTTCTAGGATTCTGCTCATTGTCACCCTCTGCGGGAGGCCTGCCCCATCACCTTGTTTTGTTTTAAATCCCTGCCTGCCTTGTCTTTATGCGACATTCTTTCAAGCTTGAACCTCATTCATTTTTATGGGTCTAATGTCTGTTTCTCTGCTCCTGAATTAGGTCCATGAGGCTGGCATGCTTCTTGTTTGTTTTTTTTGTCCCTGTCTCACCTTGGTGTCCCCAGCATTAGGAACCATGTACTGGATCGTACTGTTAGTCACTCAGTCGTGTCTGACTCTGTCTGACCCCACGGACTGCAGCCCACCAGGCTTCTCTGTCCATGGGATTCTCCAGGCAAGAATACTGGAGTGGGCTGCCATTCTCTTCTCCAGGGGACCTTCCCGACCAGGGATCGAACTGGGTCTCCCGCACTGCAGGCAAGTTCTTTACCGTCTGGGCTGCAGGGGTAGCGCCTTTAATACTTAGTATTAAGTGCCCAGTGAAGAAGGGCAGGATGGTTATTTTATGTATCAAGTTGCCTACACAGTGCTTCCCAGTTTTGGGTCAAATCGCGGTCTAGGTGTTGCCCTGCAGTATTTTTTGAAGACCTGATTAACATTTGAATTAGTAAAAGCAGACCAGTCTCCATAGTATGAATGGGCATCATCCAGCCAGATCAAGGACTTAAAAGACCGAGATCTCCGAGGACGGGCCTTCAGCCTCCTGCTCACTCCTGCTCTGTCCCCTCTTCCCCGGGTCTTTGGCCTCCTGGTCCGCTCTGTAGATTTCAGACCTGCCAGCCTCCAAGTCCAAAACAAGTCCTTTAAGACAACTCTGCCCCAACTTCTGTCTGTAGTTGTCTGTATATGGACACACACGTACCCACACCCGAGAAACCCAGGAGGAAGAGCTGTCTTTGAGGGCAGGACAGTGAGTTCTCTTTGGGGCATATCCATCTGGAAGTTCCAAGAAGGAAAGTTCTAGGAGGAGATGTTGGAATGGGTGGGTGGGCCTGTGAGCTGGGGTTGACAAGCAGCCAGGTTGAGATTGCGTCTGACGGCTAAGGGGAGAGGAGGCAGTTATGAAACTTTCTTGAGCGACATGTCCAGTCTTATACTGGAGGGTCCCAGACTGTGCTGAGACCCTCCAAGGCCCTGCAGCCAGCTTGTTGGGTGTCTCACTGCCAGCCGGAGGTGGTTCACGGTATCAATGTCAAAGGGCACCGCTTCCTTTTGGGGATGTCGTATCTTTGCGAAGCTGGATTTGGGGTGATTGCTAAGAAGATCTTTGTGGAACAGGAGATGGGTGAGTGCTGTCCAGTGTGATGCTGAGGTTTGAGAAGTTGCCCAGTGCACGCCTCCCAATAGTGAGTAATAATGGTAATTGAAAGACGCAGAGAAAGATGTTTTTCCTTTCAGTTTACATATTCTGTTCTTTCCAAAGACTGCTAAGTTGTTTGGACATAATTATCAGTTTGTTTGGACCTGACAACTTAATCAATCAAGCCTCACATCCTGGGGACGCTGTGAAAAAGCGTACATGGACCCTGGGGGTCATACTTGCCATGACCTGAGAAGCGTCAGAGCCTTTGCCCTGTGTTGCTCCGGGTGTTACATGTAGCGTGCTCGGGCGTCAGGAGCAGGGACAGAAAGAGAGGGGACAAAGGGACCGGCATGAAGGCTGCACCCCGAAAGTGTTTCTGCAAAAATCAGAGCAGAGAGCAAATAAAGTGCGAGCATTTGTTACATCGCGCTGGTGGGTGCGGAGATGTCTCATTTTTTCATTCTGATCCATGTGTTTGCAGGGGTTAATAGTGAAAGGAGTTTGAAGAGAGACAGAAGAAGGCTCGGGTAGAAATTTGGGGTGCACTTGTGTGGGAGGAAAGCAGAAAGCCTCGAAAGGTAGGACATGAGGTCCCAAGAGATTCGGGAGAAACGGGGGTGAGACTAGGGAGGTCTACAAGCCCCCCTCCTCTAGACGGTGGTCCCCAGCCCCTGGCCACTCACTTCAGACTCAGGGCCCCGGAGGCCCAGGCATTGGGGGGTTGGAGAGGTCAGGAGTGGGAAGAGATGGGGTTTGCTCTAGGGCGTTGCTTCTTAATGCTGGATGTCAGCTCCTGTCACTTCAGGAGTCTTAAAAAGGGATGCTTGGCCCATCCGAAAGGCCTGGGCGTCTGGACAGCAAACAGCTGTCAGTGATCTGGTGGGCAACCGAGACTGAGAACCACCTCTGTGGTCCAGGCTCTCTCGAGCTTTCCTGTGATTTAGACGTTGCTGAATCACGTGGAAGTGTGGATTCGGACGAGCAGGCCCAGGTGGGCCATTCCCGTGGGTGGCAGAGCTGCTGGGTCTGAGGACCACACTGGAGTGGCAGCCTCTTGGGAGGGGGGGCTGTTTTCAGTTATGGGGGGTTGTGATGGAGGCTCGGTGGAGAGCAGGAAGGTAGTCTGGATCCGTCTCTGCCGGCTATTTTCTTTTGGTAAATACCCCTCTTATCTTCTTTTCTTTTTTTTTTAAATCTTTTCCCCCTTATCTTTTGCTGTGTAACATTTTACCCCCAAACTTGGCAGCTGAAAACAGCACTGAACGTTTACCAGCTCTCAGGGCTCCTGTGAGTCAGGAATCCAGAGGCAGCTGAGCTGGCTGGGTCTGACCGGGGGCCGCTCATGAGGCTGAGGTCGGGATGCCCGCTGGCCCCAAGGCTGCTGAGCGGTGCTGTCCCTTGGGTGTGGGGTTTTTCATGGCTGTTGGGTGCTGACCTTAGTCCTCTGCCTGGGGGCTTCTCTGTGCGGTTAATAGAGTGCCTTCCCAGTACGGTGGGGCTTCCCTGCTGGCTCAGTGGTAAAGAACTCACCTGCCAGTGCAGGAGACGTGGGTTTGATCTCTGGGTTGGGAGGATCTCCTGGAGGAGGAAATGGCACCCCACTCCAGTACTCTTGCCTGGGAAATCCCGTGGACAGAGGAGCCTGGCAGGCTACAGTCCGTGGAGTCGCAGGGTCGGACGTGACTAAGCGGCTGAGCGCAGGCACTCAGAGTGGCCGCGGGCTTCCCCCAGGCACGCCCGCCCTTCTGCTGCATCCTGCTGGCACCCCAGGCAGCCCTGTTGAGTGCAGGGCGGGCCCCGGTGAACAGGAGGGTTACTGAGGCCCACCTGGGAGGCTGGCTGGGATACACCTCGTCTTCAACTAGGAAAGTAACGTCCACGCAACACGGAAAACTTGAAAAATATGAAGAAGTGTAAAGTGAGTGTCTCCCACCACCTCACAACCTAGAGGAAAGTTCTGTGGATGTTGTGGTCCCTGTCCTGTCAGTTAAGAAAAACAGATGTGTATTTTCATATGGAGATGCACACATAGACACCTAGAAATAGCACTGGAAAGCAGCCCCTTTCGTACAGATTGTTCTTTTCCTTGGCATCAAGTCAGGCACACTTCCAACGGGTCCATTTTAGTTATCCGTGGGATTCTTTCATAGACAGTTTGTAGGATATCAAGATTTGACACCATCCAAATAGCTGGTTGGGTTTCCAAATTTTCATACATTTCTAAGTGAAGAGAAATGTTCTCCTCATGCAAAAACTTCTTGATTTGGATCATCAGTTCTTGTGTTGGGTGCCTGAATGATGTAATAAACACGCTCGAATCTTCAAATACAGGATTTGGGTGAAGAAACAAAGAAGGGGTTTGCCAGCTGATCCGGCATCATCATGTAATTGCACCATCTCTGGTTGCTTGTCATGAGCTGTTGGCAGTTGTTAAAATTAGCTTCACAGTCTGCCTCAGATTAGCAGCAAATGTGGTAAATGAGAGCTCACTCTTAATGAAACTAATTTGTATTTGAAAATATAACTACATTTATTGCCCCCATTATTTAAATACATGCATGCTAGTTGGTAGTAAAAATGAACTTTAAACTGAGGTTTTTTTTTTTTTTTTTTTTTTTAATCCCAGCTGAAAAATAATCATTTAAGAAGGTGATCCTTTTCGAAGTGGTTTTCCAGTGGTGTATGGGCATCTGGGCTTCCCTGATAGCCCAGTTGGTAAAGAATCAGCCTGCCACGCGGGGGACCCTGGTTCAATCCCTCAGTCCCTCCAGGGACGGTCCCCTGGAGAAGGGGTAGACTACCCACTCTGGTACTCTGGCCTGGAGAATTCCATGGACCGTATAGTCCATGGGGTCGCAGAGTGGGACACGACTGAGCGACTTTGATTTTCACTTTCTTTCATGGGCATCTGGGGAAATATTTAAAAAAACAAATTAGAAATATTTTAAAAATGAAAGTTTCAAACATTTAAAATGACGGAGTGGCACTTCTGTGGCTTTCCAGTGGCTGAGACCTCACCTTCCAGCG
Organism: Antilocapra americana; assembly: GCA_007570785.1. NCBI lineage: Eukaryota > Metazoa > Chordata > Mammalia > Artiodactyla > Antilocapridae > Antilocapra > Antilocapra americana. The sequence continues at coordinate 10,462,947 of ML664172.1, read as the reverse complement.
TGGTCAGTGCGAGTTCAGTCCCTCATCGGAAAGCTGGGATCCTACATGCCTTGTGACCGAGACGCCAGGGCGTAAAACTGGACTCAGTGTTGTAGCAAATTCGATGAGGGCTTTGGAAATGGTTCACATTAAAAAACCTTAACAAATGAGTAAAATGGTGCAGGACAAGCAATGTGTCCTGCTGCTGCTCCGTTTTCTCTGGAGCCAGGTCTCCGGGGATGTGCCATCTGTTTGATTTCCCAGTGGTCTCTGAATGCCCTGCACCCCGCCCGGACTTCTAGAACAACCAGCCTCAGTGTATCACGTGTATCCCTTCCTTTTCTCTCTCCTCCTTCACCTGTGGTCTCCTTGAGGGTATGACCTGCCTGTTCCAATTGCATCTTTCCTAATTCAGAGCAGGACTCAAAGCAGGTTATAGAATGAAAGAATGGGTGAGCTTGAAACATAAATTCTCTCCCCCATGGAGCTAACAATTCCTGCATGAAACTGGTCCCCATATACACCAAAGACACACCTCCTTCTGGGCTTGACTCAGAGAGCATTGCTTTTCCAGAATGGCAAAGTTGGAAGGTCTTTGCTTCTGGGTCATCTGCAGTGTCTCACGTCCTGGCCTTGTAGTGGGGTCTCAGAACCCCCAGTGATTATCTTATTTTCCTCCCCAGTCAGCGTCCAGTTCCTAATGACATTTAGCCAGTTTCTAGTAGGGACCTGGAAGGGTATTTTCTCTCTTTCCTCCCTGTCTCCCCATAGGAGTGGGTAAAGGCTTTCTCTCTTTCTTCTGCCTTTGAAGACCTCTTGGATGGGTTTTCTTGGTGCCATTAGAGTGGTATCATCTGCATATCTGAGGTTGTTGATATTTCTCCCAGCAATCTTGATTCCAGCTTGTGCTTCATCCAGTCCAGCGTTTCTCATCATGTATTCTGCATATAACTTAAATAAGCAGGGTGACAATATACAGCTTTTACGTACTCCTTTCCCAGTTGTGAACCAGTCCATTGTTCCATGTCTAGTTCCAACTTCTGGTTCTTGACCCACATACAAGTAAGGTGGTCTGGTGTTCCCATCTCTTAGGTCATTTTCCATAGTTGATTGTGATCCACACCGTCAAAAGCTGTAGTGTAGTCAGTGAAGCAGAAGTAGGTGTTTTTCTGGAACTCTGTTGCATTCTCAGTGTTCCAGTGAATAGTGTCAGTTTGATCTGTGGTTCCTCTGTCTTTTCAAAGTCCAACTTGTACATATGGAGGTTATCGGTTCATGTGCTGTCGAAGCCTAGCCTGAAGGATTTGGAGTATTGCCTTGCTAGTGTCTGAGGGCTTCCATGGAGATTCAGACAGTAAAGAATCCTCCTGTATTACGAGAGACCTGGGTTCCATCCCTGGGTTGGAAAGATCCCCTGGAGGAGGGCATGGCAACCCACTCTAGTGTTCTTGCCTGGAGAATTCCATGGACAGAGGAGCCTGGCAGGCTACAGTCCAGGGGGTTGCACAGAGTCGGACACAACTGAAGTGACTAAGCAGCAGCAGCAGCAGCAGCAGCATATGAAATGAGCGCAGTTTTTAACAGTAGTTTGAGCATTCTTTGGCATGGCTCTTCTTCGAGACTGGAATAAATACCAACCTTTTCCAGTCCTGAGGCCACTGCTGAGTTTTCCAAATTTGCTGGCATATTGAGTGCAGCGTTTTAACAGCATCATCTTTCAGGATTTGAAATAGCTCAGCTGGAATTCCATCCCCTCCACTAGCTTTGTAGTGATGCTTCCTAAGGCCCACTTGACTTCACATTCCAGGGTGTCTGGCTCTAGGTGAGTGACCACACCATCACACCAGAAGGCAAAGTGGTTGTCTGAGGAGGCTTTACAAACAGCTGGGGAAAGAAGAGAAAGGAAAGGCAAGAGAGAGGGGAAGGCATACCCAACTGAGTGCAGAGTTTCAGAGAACAGCAAGGAGAGTAAGAAGGCCTTCTTGAATGAGAAAGAAATAGAGGACAACCACAGAATGGGGAAGACTAGAGATCTCTTCAAGAAAAGTGGAGATCAAGGGAAGTTTCGTGCAAGGATGGGCATGGTAAAGGACGGAAACTGTAAGGACCTAACAGAAGCAGAAGAGGTTAAGAAGAGATGGCAAGAATACACAGAAGAACTGTACAAAACAGGTCTCAAAGACCTGGGTAACCACGGCGGTGTGGTCACTCACGTAGCTATTACCCAGAGAAACGGAAGCTTCTGTCCACGTCAGCGTGGCTGTATGAATGTGTGCAGCCGCTTTCAGCACTGACCCGGACTGGGGCACTCCAGACGTCCTCTCGGCCTGAGTGATGGAAGCACGCCCGTGACTGCAGGCCCGTGCTCAGCCCAGGAGGCAGCTGGCCGGGATGGTTTGGCCCAGACTCATGCACAGGTTACCTCTGGCATGACGCGTTACACCCACACTGAAAGGCCAGAGACAGCCACGCTGGAATGTTGTGCCCAGGAACCTGCTGATCTGACGGGTCTCAGGGGAGGCAGCTCATTTCTGCTCCGCATGGTTTCAGCAGCTTGACCGAGGCCGAGGCTCGACTCCCAGGGAGGCTCCCTGGCCCGCAGGTTGGTGCTGCCTGTCGGTCCCTCCCCACGTGGGCCTCTCTCTGGGGCTGCTTGAGCTTCCTCCTGGCATGGTGCTGGGTTCCAAGAGCAAGTTTCCCAGGAGTCGGACAACGGATGCTCCCGGTTTCTTACGGTTCGGGTCCAGAGGCTGGTACTGCATCATTTGACACTTTCTATGGTAAGCAGACTGCAAGGAGATCCCACCAGTCCATCCTAGAGGAAGTCAGCCTTGAATGTCCATTGGAAGGACTGATGCCAAAGCTGAAGCTCCAGGATTTTGGCCACCTGATGCAAACAGTTGGCTCATTGGAAAAGACCCTGATGCTGGGAAAGATTGAAGGCGGGAGGAGAAGGGGACGACAGAGGATGAGATGGTTGGATGGCGTCACCAACTCAACGGACATGAGTTTGAGCAAGCTCTGGGATCTGGTGATGGACAGGGAGGCCTGGCGTGCTGCGGTTCATGGGGTCACGATGAGTCGGACACGACTGAGCGACTGAACAACAGCAAATGTCAAGCTGACCGCAAGGAGATCCAACCAGTCCACCCTAAATGAAGTCAACCCTGAATATTCATTGGAAGGACTGATGCTGAAGCTCCAGTACTTTGGCCATCCAGTGTGAAGAACCAACTCACTGGAAAAGATTCTGATGCTGGGAGAGAGTGAAGGTAAAAGAAGGGGACGTCAGAGGATGAGATGGTTGGATGGCATCGCAGACTCAGTGGGCATGAATCTGAGCAGACTCCCGGAGGTACTGATGGGCAGGGAAGCCTGGCGTGCTGCAGTCTGTGGGATCACCGAGAGCCGGACACGACTGAGCGACTGAGTGACGGCAGCAGTGGCAAGCAGTCGAGAGCCCAGATTCAGGGGAGGTGGCAGAAGACATCTCTCGATGAAGGAATGTCAGAAGGGCCAGGTGTGGAACAGGCACCCCGTTTACCGTCTGTCCTGCCGCAGAGCTTGAGCCCCGAGGGAGACACGCTCTGGCTGAGACCCTCGCGTGCAGCCCCATGGACCCTGTCCTCCCGAATCCGGCGGGGCTCTGCCCTTCTCCTCTTCTTCCTCCAGCCTCACTGCCCCGTGAGGCACAGAGCCAGCCTTGGCCCAGCTCCCCGTGGGGTTCCAGTGCGAGGAAACCTCGCATCGGAAATAGGGAGATCTGCAAGGCACTGCCACGCCTTCACTCTCCTTCTTTCCGTAAGCGAGGTTTCCTGACTTGCAGTGCTGAGGCAGAAAGGAGTGAATCTCCAGTGCTAGAATTTACCTAGTAGGATCACAAGGATGGGAAGACTTTTGAGAAACGGTTTCTTTCTCTCTTGCCCGCGTGTTAAGTCACTTCAGTCGTGTCTGACTCTTTGCAACACTGTGGACCTTAGCCTGCCAGGCTCCTCTGTCCCTAGGGTTCTCCAGGCAGGAAAACAGGGGTGGGCTGCTGTGTCCTCCTCCGTGGATTCTTCCCGACCCAGGGATCGAACCCACGTCTCTTAGGTCTTTTGCATTGGCAGGCAGGTTATTACCACTGGCACCACTTGGGAAGCCCCCCTTTTTTTCTTACTTTCTTGGAGGCCCCCAAACGTTCAGTCTCCTGTAGGGAGGAAGGTGAGTGAGTGACTGGTAGGCCCTCGGGTATTTCCATTTCTGTTCTGGTGGTGATAGCGCTTATCTCCCCAGCTTACCTGTTGCCCAGCACTTAGGGGCCTCCCTGTCCACTTCTGCATTGCCCCAGCGGACGCCCGTCTGCTTGCCTTCTGGCAGTTAAATATGCAGCCTCGGTGGATATCAGCCATTCTATCAGCAGAACTGCAGAGTGTTTTACAAGTAATCAGTTCATGCAGATGGCACATAAATCATATCTGCCCCGGCCCTCTGGACACTAATGTTCCCTTATTAAGGCATAAGTAAGCCTTCCTGTTCTCATCCATCCTTCCAGACTTTTTTTTTTAATTACTGACAAGTATCGCCTGGTGGTTGCTCCGCCAGCCCAGTCTTCCCTCCCTGACGAAGTGGCTTTTGTGAGCTTCGTCTTGTTTTTCCGGAGCTGGCCAGGTTGCGTAGGAGGCTGGGTACCTTGCGAATGGACTGAGCCTAGGGAGACTCTTATCTCTGAGAGGAAGTGGCCGCTGCGTTTCTGTTGGTGGTCGTCTTGACTAGTTAATGTTTTTGTGAAACGTATTCTGATGACAGCAGCAGTGCTCCAGGGAGGAGGGAAAGATTAGCCAGGCTTGGTCACGAGGGGTAACTGTCTCCTGCCGAAGTCTGGGGGTGGACGCAGAGCCGTTGCGTGAACGCCATTCTGCCCAAAGAGGCAGAGAACGGTCATTGCTTTTCAGCCCCTGGAAGACTGGATGCTCACTGCAACCCCGCAGGCGCCCTCTTTCAACATCTCTTCAGTTTGCTTCCAAACCGTGGCCGCAGATCTTTGCTCCGACACACGCGGATTTCTGCTTCCAGTTTCTCCTGCCCTGCTGTCTGTGTTCGGCCAGTTTTCATTTCCGTCTGAAATGACTCGGCGTCTGGAGGAACCCCTGGGTTCTTGTGGTTTGGTCTCAGAGAGAATAAACGACTTTCAGACAAGGTCTGTTAAAATACCACCGCCTACTTTGAGAGATGTTTTCTGAATGTGAAGTCTGCCTAAGTAGTTACTGTTGAGGGTGGAAAGGACTTTGGAAATGGTAACAACAATGACTGTCCCCTCTTAGAGACCGCCGTGAAGCGGCGCACCGTCCTACCTTGTTTTCAGGTGGGCCGACGCCTCTCGTCTTTTAAGATCACGTAGACAGAGCATAGTGGGGCTGAGGCGCTCCGCGGTGTTGTTTGCCTTGGATAGGAGAGAGAAGTGATATAAAACAGGCATGTTTGGGTGTCCTTTCAGAACCACAGGCTGGCTGCTAAGGGTCTCTTAGCGGCGAGAGACGCCAGCCTGAGCAGAGAGCCTGCGGGCTGCAGGTCACGGATTAAATCCTGCTCGAGATTTCAGCCAGCCTGGGGTGCCTCATGTCTGCTTCAGGGACGCAGTGGTCTTGCATGCGACGGTGGATAAGAACAGCATCTTGGAACAGAGATCATTCTCTTTCTCCCCTTCTGCCAGCAGCTGCTGAGATGGGGTGCGGGTTGAACAAGTTGGAGAAGCGTGATGACCGACGGCCTGGAAATATCTATTCGACGTTGAAGAGGCCCCAGGTGGAGACCAAGACAGATGTGTCCTACGAGTACCGCTTCCTGGAGTTCACCACGCTGAGTGCCGGTGAGGCCGGGCGCTCGGCCCCGTGGGTGCTGGGGGGGCTGGGGGGAGGGGGGCATCTGGGGGGCGGGGCGGGGCGGGGGGGGGGGTGACTGACCGGGGGTTTGTCAAGAAGGGACTGCTCTCAGGAAGCCAGATGTCTAGGTGAAATCTCTCCCTTTCTGCAAACTAGCAACTGATTTAAATGGTAACAGATTAAAGCCAGGCGTGGGCCCACTGGTACCCGTGGCAGGGTTGAACGCAGCCCACGGGCCCACCCGCTGGCAGAGCGTTTCACAGCAGGCGGTGGCCCTGTCTCCTCGTGGCTGTCTGTCTGTCCTCCCAGCTCCTCCCACCCCTTGTCCATCGCACTTGGCCCTGTGTCCCAGAGGCCCCGGGGTGGCTGATGAGTGAGGCTCAGCGTTTCCATTCGGAGCATTTGCCGAACGCTGGCTGGATGCAGAGACTCGGGTGGTGCTGTGGGGAAATGGCCTGGCGCGTCCTGGTTTCTCTCGTCCCCATGGAGGAACTCAAAGGCTGTGCCCGCAAGGTGGAGGCACGTAAGCTAGGCTTTTGGAAGGGGGGCCAGGGCATTCTTCCTTGTCGAGGTGGGGAAGTCCCTTGAAGTGGGGAACCCAGAGCGGGCGCTTGCTGCCACGGGCGTCTGGAGACTGACTTTCTTCTCCCTGGGAATGTGTTATGCTTCTGATAAGAGGAGAACTCATGGGTAGAGCCCTCCGAGGGCTGGGTTCGAGTCCTGGCTTGGCTGTGCAGCGGGCGCTGGCAGGGCAGCAGGCAGCAGGGGGCACGCGTCCGGCCCCAGGTGGGCGGCTGGCCCACTCCCCTCCTCCCCGCGGCTGCCTGACCGCCTGCACACGGGGCCGACGCCGCTCCGAGCCCCGGGCGGATGGGCAGCCGGGCGTCTCTGCAGCGGCGGCCTGGGCACCCCTCACAGCCCCCAGACCGGCCCCTGGCTGTTCCCCAGCCCACCGCTTCCTGCCCGCACCTCCGATGAAGACCGTCACCCCCGTCGCCCTTGGTGGCCAGACCCGACACCCTTCTCGCCGCGAACCACCCCTTCCCCTCCTCACCCACGGTTTCCAAGCCTCTTAAAGCGTCTTCCGAAAATGCTTGTGATGTTGCTGACGCAACGTGAACAAATCTGAACCCAAAAGCATTCGGAGCATTTCCTCAACCAGTGTTTGCTCAGTGAGCACTTGAGTACTTTCGACGTGCTGAGCCTGCCAGAGGGGTTAAGAAAAAGCCAGAGTGTGTACAGGAGAAAGACCAAAGGGAAACACAGCGAGACGTTAAATACAGACTGTTAGGGGCTGAGGTGGGGGGAGTTCTTTTTCTCTTTTTTCGTAGTTTTGTGCATTGTGGTTCTATTCCTCTCATCACCAAGAGGAGTGACGTTTTGCTTTTCTTGGTGATTGCTTCCAGAACATAGCAGGCGCCCCCAACCCCGCCCCAAACCCCCTGGATGAGCACTGATTCATCTGCTCATCGCCTGAGCTGCCCTCCTGCCCTCCCGCCTGTTTCTGGGCCGCCCTGTGCTCCAGGTACAGCACCTACACGGCTCTCTGCAGTTGAATCACATTTTGCTGTCTGATTATAAAGTGGGCGTGTGTCCACTGAAAAAGTTAGGTAATCTCCAGAATGACCCTGGCTGGTCTCCCTGCTTCTCTCCCGCCCCGCCCTCGGATCTCACCCCTGCCGTGGCTCCCCACCCCGGGGCACCAGCTTCCCACCGCCTCACCCTCCTGCTGTTCGTTCTGTGTGTTCTGCCGCTTCGGCCTTGCTGTTTCTCAGCAACCGCCCAGGCCTCGGGGCCTTTGCACTGCCTGTCGCCTCTGCCCAGAAGTCCTCCTGGATACATCCTGGGCTCAAACTCTCAACCCCGCTCTCTGTGAAGCCTCCCTGACCCCTGTTTAAAGTGTCTGTCCCCCCGACTCCCCAGCCCTTTCCTGTCTTGATCGTCCTCCTGGGGAGTCCGGCCATCGCGTGCTTTATGTTTCCCTCATTGGAATCTGCTTCCTTGTTTGTCCCCTGCCTGCCTTCACTAGAGAGCGGAGCCCCTTCTGACAGGAGCAGGGTTGCGTCTGTTTCTCCCCTGTTGTGCAGTCAGTGTTTAGCACAGTGCCCGGCACATAGTAATCATGTTGAATGAGTCCTCAATGTATGTTTTTGTGTCCTGCTTTCACGCAGCTGGACATTGTACCGTGAGGCACTGTGGTCCCATGTGTTCCTAAAATATGGTTCAGTGGCCCTAAGTGCTTGAATCACTCAGGGTACTGTAATTTATTTTGGGTCCCCCTCTTTGGACGTTTAAGTTACTTTGGGCTTTGGGCTATTGTAAATAATGCTGTGATCAGCAGCCTTGTACCTAAATCTCTGCATGCGTTTCTGATTATTTCCTCAGGAATGGCTGAGATGAGATGTGGGTGTCGGGACCCTTAGTAAATTGGCACGTTGCCCCCAGGGTGGGACCTGCGGTGCAGCTCAAGGCCCGCCACGCTGAGCCCTTTGGCAGGTTCATGGGGTGATGGTGGGGGGCTCCTGCTGCTGCTCAGGCCGTGCAGACCCCCTCCCTCGTCTCTGGAGGACCACGTGCCTAGGCCCTCAGCCTTGCCCGCTGTCCCCACGAGGACGCCCCTCCCGCCTCCGTGTTCTGATGCCCTCAGACCACCCTCTGCACAGGCCTGCCCCGCCCCCACCCCCGTTGCCAGCATCCCACCCTGAAGTCCTTCCTTCGGGACACCCGTCCCGTCAGAATCACACTTTTCTGCACGGCTGTGCTCATCCCCACCGTCCGCACGGCTGTGCTCATCCCCATCGTCTTGATGACACTTTTATTCCATCGTATGTTAAACTCTTGTCTGTTTCCTTCGGGGCAGAGACTAAGCCTTGCCCACCTTTCTATCCATCCTTCTGGTTCATGCCTTCTGGCCGAGAGCAGACAGTCGTTCTGGGTAGTTGGGCTCCGGGGAGCCTGCAGGGTCAGGGTTCTGTGTGCTAATGCCTTTCCCGGCAACCTGTCAAGTTCCTTTTCCAGAAGGTCTCGTAGGGTCGTCTGTTACTGCTCTGCAACAGAGGCTTCTATGTACGAGGTCCATCGGTGGGGCCTTAGACCCCTGATCTCATGGTTTAAACGCTTTTCACACTTGGCCGAAGGTAGCTTACGCACAGCACATTGCACGTCTTTGAAATGTCCAGCCCCATGAAACCGTCACCTCATCAGGACGTGGGGCGTCTTCCCGCCCACCGAGTGTCCTCCTCCTCCGTTAGTCCAGCCCTCTGTCCCCTGACGAAATGCTTTCTGTCACTGATTTCATTTCCCTAGAATTTTCTATAAATGAAATGGCGATCCTGGGCTTTTTCATGACACTCACTTATTTTGAGATCACTTATGTAGTCTGGTATGCCCGTGGCTCATCCCTGTTCTGTCGCTGAGTCATCTTCCAGCATATGGATTTACCACGGTGTATTTTGCTGCTCACCTGTGGATGGACATTTGGGTCATTTTCAGTCTGAGGCTGTTACGAATTAAGTTGCTATGAACACATGTCTTTGTGGGCTGCTTTGGGGGTTTTATCGCTGCTGTAGCCTAGGGGGGTATATGGGTACACTTGTTTTTTGGGGGTCTTATCGCTGCTGTAGCCTAGAGGGGGGTATGGTTTTGGGGGGTTTCTTTTTTTTTGCAAAAGAGGAAATGGATGTTCAGAGAGGTTAAGTAAGTTTTCTAAAGATGCAGTGCTGGGAAATGATTAGGGCAGAAGTTGAATCTGGGTCTCTCGGGCATCCAAGCTCTCTTGCCGTATAAGCTGCAGGGTCCCAGATGAATAGGCATGAACAGCGTTCGGCATGTTCTTGCCAGAAAGCTGGTGTTGTCGCGTGGAGGGCTGAGACGCTCCTCTTCCGTGGGGGGCCGCAGGAGATTCTTGAGGAGCGCTTGATGTGCTTGCTTTTTCATAGAGAAGATGCTCATCCGACTCACATATTCCAAGTTGGGGAGAGGGTGCTGTCCACTTCAGCTGCTGCCTTAGGAAGGGGACCACACGCACTTTAAAAAAAAAAGTCAGGGTCAGAGTCAGCCCTGTTTTTTCTGCCCCTTGCTCAGAGCTTGGGGCTTTTGTGGATGATTTTGGAACTTGAAACCTTGCTTGTAGCGCTGGCAGAGGTGAAAAGCAGCAGGGAACTCACCGCGAAGCGCGTAGGCTGCCAAAAATCTCAATTCTGGGTGATTTGACTGGTCCTTCCGTTTTCAGTTAACTCTGGTCACCGAGGGGTGAACCTGCCCTTTGATGGGTTTCCTCACAGGTGGAAGCCCATAAAGCCTCACGACTTCTGCACATCGATGCCTCGTTAGCCCTTTTATGTGTGCGGCTTGCCAGCTTCTCGGTGCCAGGCCACTCGAAGCTACCTGTGAGAGCCCATGGGGTTTGTAACAGGAACAGCTGGCACAGTCTGCGACCCAGGGCACGACAGTAATGCCTCGGGCATGACCCTTGCCTGACTGTCTGGCCCTGCACTGCCCAGGACAGGAGCCAGCAGCCGCGCGGCGGTTTAGTATAATAATTAACACTGAATAAAAGTAAGTGAGTGAAATAAATGTATGAATAAAAATGAATGAACTATATGAAAGAAAAAGAATCGAAGTAAAAATCCGTTGCTCTGCCACGTGGGCACACGTCACGCGCTCAGCAGATGCGTGTGGCTCGTGGCTGTCGTCCTGGGCGTTGCAGGCAGGGGCTCACCAGCAGAGCGGGCGGCCTGGGGCTGGGCTGCCCAGGTGGTTTTCGAGGGAGACCCGGTCCCAGGTCTGACTGCATCCCTAGCCCCATTAACATATCGTGTGTGTTATGAAAGCTTGCTCCTGGCTTCACGAGGGGCCGCAGGATGACAGTTCGTCCGCATCACACATACTTACTGAGTGTGGACCGAGCCGGGCGTTGTGTCCGGAGCTGTAGCGAAGCACTCTGAGTGATATTTATTTTTAATCGCGGATCTGGAGGCTGAAAGTCCATGATCAGGGGAGCCCGCAGGGCGGGTTCTGGTGAGAACTGTCTTCCCGGCCTGTGGGCACCCACCTTCCTGCCGCGTCTTCACACCTGAGTGAGACGGAGCGCCCCCTTCCTGTCTCCTTATGAGGACGTTGGTCTTATGGGAATAGAGTCCCACCCTCGTGACCTCGTTTCACCTTCGTTACCGGTGTGGCCCGCTCAGTCGTGTCTGACTCTTTGCAACCTCAAGGGTTGTAGCCCATCAGGTTCCTCTGTCCATGGAGTTTTCCAGGCAAGAATGCTGGAGTGGGTTGCCATTTGTTTTCCTCCAGGGAAACTTCCCGAGCCAGGGATTGAACTCATGTCTCCTGTGGCCCCTGCATTAACAGGCGGATTCTTCACTCCTGGGCCACCTGGGAAGCCCCAGTACCTGTCACCTTAGTTACTTCCTTACCCCAACACTCTCACCTTGGAAGCTGGGGCTTCAGCATTTGAATTTCAAAGGGACACCCTCCGGTACACAGCACTGGTCTAGTCTACTGCCCTGCATTCTCCAGCATCTTACAGATGAAGAATCAAGTGACTACAGTGCGGGTGATGGGGGAGATGTGGGGGAAGGTTCCCGTGTTGGAAGACGTGTGTGTCGAGGAAGGCTTGAGAGCTGCAGGTGGGTTTGGAGTTAGCCAGGTGGAGAGTGCTGTGCTGTTGGAGGAGACTCTTGAGAGTCCCTTGGACTGCAAGGAGATCCAATCAGTCCATCCTGAAGGAGATCAGTCCTGAATACTCATTGGAAGGACTGATGCTGAAGCTGAAGCTCCAATACCTGGGCCACCTGATGTGAAGAACTGACTCACTGGAAAAGACCCTGATGCTGGGAAAGATTGAGGACAGGAGAAGAAGGGGATGACAGAGGATGAGATGGTTGGATGGCATCACCGACTTGATAGACATGAGTCTGAGCAAGCTCCAGGAGCTGGTGATGGACAGGGAGGCCTGGAGTGCTGCGGTTCATGGGGTCGCAAAGAGTCAGACACCACTGAGGGACTGAACAAGGTGGGGAATGAGGCTGGGAACAGGTGATCTTTTCAGGTAAAGGGGGCAGCCTGTAGGAGGGGCCAGAACATACAGACAACACTGCATATTCGAGAAACCGTAGGCGGTTTGAGTTGATTGGCATGTGTCCTTTGGGGGCCAGTTTACTGAAGGTCTTAGGTCTTGGACTGAGGAATCCAGGCTCTCTCGAGAGCTCTAAGGGCTCTTAAGATGGGGCTGGGTAGGTGACATGACCAGATTTGTGTTCTGGAAAGCTGGCTCTGGGTTTAGAAAGAGCAAGGATGGAAGGGGTAAAACTGGGGGAGAGGAGAACCTTTTGAAGCCGTTGCAGTCGCGAGCAGGGAGTGAAGGTGGCTGTCGGCTCAAGAGGGTGGGTGGGTTGGGAGAAGTCAGCGGTGGTCCCAGGGCCTGACCAGCCGGTGAGGGGGTGGAGGTGGAGGTGGCTTAGCTGGGCACCTGGATGGGCACCTGGATGCCTGGCACGGGGCCTGCACCGCTTGATGCTCTGACTCCGCTTTAAAACATTGAATTTTTTTTTAATTCGAATATCATGGCCTTACACTGTTGTGTTAATTTCTTCTGTACAGCTCGTGAGTCAGCCGTATCCGTGCGTTTCTCCTCCCTCTGGAGCCTCCCTCCCTCCCCCGTCCCTCCCCCGGGTCATCTCAGAGCACTGGCCGAGTTCCCTGGGCTGTACAGCAGCTTCCCACTCGCCATCCGTCTCACACGGAACAGTGTATATATGTCAACAAAGCATTTCCTTGTTTAAACAGTCTTTTTACTGTTTCTTTTGCATGGGCTGGGTCCTTGTTCCCTGGTGGTCCAGTGGAGAAGACTGCGTGCTCCCAACGCAGGGGGCCCAGGTTCTAGCTCTGATCGGGGACTCGGATCCTACAGACCACACCTGGGCCGGGGCATGGCAGCTGGAGATGCCCTGCTGCTCCGCAACTAAAGCGTCCTCGGACGGTGCTCGCAAGGAGCCTGAGAGCCGGAGGGGAGGTTCTCTGTCTGTCTCTCTTCTTCAGATGAGGAGACTGCCTTGATGGGTAGTCATGCTAAGTGGGACCGGAATCCAGTATTGGAGCTCCCTTCACGTAGGACCTTTCTACTGCATGTGAAATGGAGCTCTCAGACCTCTTGAGTGGTATCTCAGTCTGAAAAATAACTTTACTGGGTCTAACTTACGTCCCGTAAAACGCACCCATGTGATATGTACGGCTTGCTGAGTTTGGGTAACTGACACACCCTTGTGATTACCGCCACGCTCGGGTCTGGAACGCCGCTGTTGCCCCCGAGGATTCCGTGCCCCAGACCGCCGCTGGTTGGCCTTCGGTCAGCGTAGATTCGCCTGCTCCTTCTAGAATAGTATAGCTGTGTCATCATACAGTGTGTACCCTTTGGTGTCTGACTTCTGTAACTCGGCATAATGCTTCGGGGATTCGTGCATGCCGTTGTGCGTATTGAGAGCTCATTCCTTTGTGTTTCTGAGTAGGATTCCATTGTTTGGATGTGCCGCAGTGTTTTTAATCATTTCCTATTAACACCTGGGCTGTGTCCAGTGTGGGGCTATTCTCAAATAAGCTGCTATGAACGTTTGTGGACAAGCCTTGTGTGGACCTGTGTTTCCATTTCTGCTGTGTAAATATGAGGGAGTGGAATTTCTGGGTTGTTTGGTAAATGTATCGTTTACCTTTATGAGAAACTGCCCAACTGCTCTCCAGAGTAGCTGTACCATTTTACATTTCAAGCGATACGTGAGGGGTGGTGGGGCTTCCCCAGCTCCATGGTAAAGAATCCACCTGCCAAAGCAGGAGACAGGAGATGCGGGTTTGATCCCTGTGTTGGGAAGATCCCCTGGAGGAGGCAATGGCACCCCACTCCAGTGTGCTTGCCTGGGGAATCCCATGGACAGCGGAGCCTGGCAGATACCGTCCGTGGGCTCGCAGAGAGGTGGACGAGACTGAGCCCACCGCTCCTCTTTGATGGACAGCAGGCTCACTTTTATATGTGTGACAATTACAGAGGCTGGGTAGTGAGTCCACGTGTGTGTGTGTGTGTGTGTGTGTGTGTGTGTGTGTAGTGAGTCCCTCTGTGTGTGTGTGTGTGTGTGTGTGCATGTGGGTAGTGAGTCCCTCTGTGTGTGTGTGTGTGTGTGTGTGTGTGTGAGTGAGTGTGTAGTGAGTCCCTCTGTGTGTGTGTGTGTGTGTGTGTGCATGTGGGTAGTGAGTCCCTCTGTGTGTGTGTGTGTGTGTGTGTGTGTGAGAGTGTGTGTGTGCGTGCTCGTCTCCACTGAGACGGAACCGCTGTCTCCTGCTTCGGCAGGCAGATTTTTTGACCACTGTGCCTCCGGGAAGCCCCGTTCAGCACCTGGAAGTGACAATGAAAGTTGCCCAGCCGTGTCCGACTCCTTGTGATCCCATGCGCCACACAGTCCATGGAACTCTCCAGGCCAGAACGCTGGAGTGGGTAGTCTTTCCCTTCTCCAGGGGATCTTCCCGACCCAGGGATCGAACCCAGGTCTCCCACACTGCAGGTGGATTCCTTACCAGCTGAACCACCAGGGAAGCCCAAGAGTACTGGAGTGGGTAGCCTTGCCCTTCTCCAACAGATCTTCCCGACCCAGGAATCGAACCGGGGTCTCCTGAATTGCAGGCGGATTCTTCACCAACTGAGCTACGAGGGAAGCCCTATTCAGCACCTAGTGCGTGTTAATCAATTTTAAACAAAATAACGACAGTCTTACAAGGTAGGCCAAGTCACCTCCAGGGTATAGGAGGACAGATGGAGGTCTCGAGTTAGGGGAGGCTACACTCATGACTTGCCCGAGGCCACTAAGCTGCTGGCAGCAACTCCGTCGTCCCACTGAGCAGCAGAGCCTTCACTTCAGCCCGCTTTCAATTCCTGAGTCGCCTGCATGCCGTGGTGGGTTTCAGCTAAACCAGCTGCAAGCTTCATGGCTTCACTGTGAAAACATGGAGAAGTGCCTCGCGGTCCGCGGCACGCCTTCTTCCAGCCCATCTTCTGTTTCTCCTCTTAGATTCTTGCTGGTAAAGCGTTCCCATGACACACATCACAATTTCTAGGATCAGGTCACATTGCCACATTTTTAAAATTCCCGTCTTTGTGGTTTTCCTGTCTAAGAGGTCTTGAAGAGCTGACCTTTGGGATTTTTTTCTTCGACATTGTGCTGACCAGGCTCATACTTGGGTTCTGACTGCCAGCATTTTAGCCTTAAGCCCTGTGGATAAATTTTGGGTGGTCATGAGAATAACACAGGGTCACATTCATTATTCAAAACATGTGTGTTGTGCAATGAATCATGTAAGGGTCCAGTTCTTACTTCACTTTCCGTCTAGGTAACCTTATCCCTAAACACGATTGCAGAAGCAGCAGATAATCACTGTCTCTTTAAGTTGTTCTTTTAATCTCTCCTCCCAACTGGGATAAAGACTCACCCAAAAAGATGCATCACAGTTTACTTTAAGGTCTAAACACTAGCAGGTTAAAGTGTTTTGGGGCCAAGAGCCTGGGTACTGAGTGACTTGTTAGAAATCTTGGTGCTGTTGGCCTGTCGGCTTTCACAGGTGGTCGAGGGAGGTGATAAGAAAATTCTAAAATATCATCAAAAATGATGTTAACCTCCAGAGAAAGACTCCAGGCCTGAAGAACGAATCATTTCACTAAAGGCATGGTTCTCTAACCTGATAGTGAGTCAGAATCACCTGAAAAGCCCTTTGAAACCCAGACTCTGAGGCCCCAGAATTTCTGATTCATTATGTCTGGGGCCGAGCCTGGGAATGCTATTGTCTCAAGTTCCTGGGTGATGCAGATACGACTCATCTGGGGACCACGCTGAGAACCTTCCAAGACCACGTGGGCTGCAGGTTTCTTTGAGTGGAGAAGGACGAGAGAGATGAACCTGCTGTGACTTTTTAAAGTACAAAATAAAGTTTAGTAAACATTTGCATACATAACTATATTATAACCAGTTCAGATTTTATTTCCTTGAGGTAGCTTGCCATCTATTTGGAAGGACAGGCCAGACTCCTCAAACAAAAATGCTACCAGTGGAACACAGTGATAATCCAGCCATGGTTAAAAGGTTCCCGTGGCCAGGCTGTACCCCGGGCCCCTGCAGTCCATCTTGGGAGAGGCAGCCAGGCCTCAGTGCTTTCTGAGACTGCAGGTGAAGCCATGGGCAGCCTTGGGGAACAAGTGGGCAGGCATTCGTGAAGTGCCAGGCGGTCAGTCCTAGCCTGGGTATCCCAGCTGGTTACCATCAGGTGGGTCACCTGTCCTGAGCTTTTGCTTCCCTTCAGCCCTTGGAGAGGTTTGTAACTCCTGAAGATTGCCTCCGGTTCCCTGAAGCCTGGGTTCTTTCCCCAGAATATTGAGCAGCAGACATGGTATAGTTTAGAAACTGGCACAAACTTTCTCCAGCTTCGGCAACGACAGAATCAGCGGGTGGGCTGTGGGCTCAGACTCCCGAGCCCCCATCTGTGGCATTTGTCATCTGGATGTCTGGGGAGAGGCCCAGGATTTTGCACCTCTTGCGAGTTCCCAGGCGATGCTGCTGCTTGCCGTTGCTGCCGCGGGGACCACCTTGAAACCCGCTGGACTGGCCCTGGGCAGTAGCCTCCCACCAGCAGCCGTGGTCATTCTCCTGGCCTGAGTCCCCCACGTCTCTCTTGTCATCGAAACCCAGCCTCCCCAGGGACCCCCGCAGACTTCAGTGGTTATCCGTCGTGAAGGCCAGTGTTTCTAAACGACTTCCTCCTCTTCGAGCAGATGCCCAGCACCGCCTCGCTGGTCCTGGGGTGGACCTTAACGTTTCTCCCCTCTGCCTATGCGTGAACCCTCCACCCATGGAGCACTCCCCCGGACACACAGCCCAAGGCTACCCGGGGTCCTCGCCCTCGTGCAAGGTCCTAGAAAAGCTTCACCTCTTCCAGGCTGTCTTCCCTGAGAGCTCAGCCCTCAGGGGTGACCGGCCGCTGCAGAGGGGAATGGGAGAGCATGGGTTTGGGGATGAGAGGCTGTGTGGTTGGGAGTGAGTGTTTGCAGGGAGGTTGCTGGGCTCAGCTAAAGGCTGAGGAGTGAGAGGTGGGTCTCAATCCAGTCACTCAGTCGTGTCCGACTCTCTGTGACCCCGTGGGCTGCAGCACACCAGGCTTCCCTGTCCATCACCAACTCCTGGAGCCTGCTCAAACTCATGTCCATTGACTCGGTGATGTCATCAACCATCTCATCCTCTGTCATCCCCTTCTCCCACCTTCAATCTTTCCCAACATCAGGGTCTTTTCCAGTGAGTTAGCTCTTCACATCAGGTGGCCAAAGTACTGGAGTCTCAGCTTCAGTATCAGTCTTTCCAATGAATATTCAGGACTGGTCTCCTTTAGGATGGACTGGTTGGATCTCCTTGCAGTCCAAGGGACTCTCAAGAGTCTTCTCCAACACCACAGTTCTAAAGCATCAATTCTTTGGCGCTCAGCCTTCTTTATAGTCCAACTCTCACATCCATACGTGACCAATGGAAAAACCATAGCCTTGACTAGATGGACCTTTGTTGGCAAAGTAGTGTCTCTGCTTTGTAATGAGCTATCTAGGCTGGTCATAACTTTCCTTCCAAGGAGCAAGAGGTGGGTCTAGGGAACAATTTTGTGCTGGCTAACAGGCGTGTTGCCAGTGGTCAGGGGTCTGCGGAAGACCCTTCTTGGAGCAGAGGCCTTGACTTGAGTGTCTGTGCCCGTCCCTCTTGTCCAGGGTGGAGGGGGAGGCACAGGCCAGTGGGGGGACAGTCAGGATGCTAGAACATGCCAGGCATATTAGGGGCCCAGTTACACCCACAGCATCTGATCAGACCTTTGTGTTCATTTACGCAGCTCATCACCTCTAGCTGGAAACACTGGACCCTAGCAGAAGGTCTGTAAGATGTACTTGGGCCTCAGGGGTCACGTGGTCCAGCCTCCTCCTGGTCCTTTTCTGGAAGCCTTTGCTTTGGTTAGGTCTCTGCTGCCTCTGTTCCCTGAACCCCATTTCTACTCCTTTACCAGCCTTGCCATTGTGAGCAGGCCCATAGAGATCACCTTGATCCTGGGCATATATTCAGAGAAAGCTGTCCTTCAGAAAGATCCATGCACCCCTTTGTTCACGGCAGCACTGTTTACAGTAACGAAGATAGGAAAGCAGCATAAGGTGTCCATCGACAGATGAGTGGATAAAAGAGATGTAATACACGCGTGCGCACACACACACAGAGGAATACTACTTGGCCATGAAAAGAATGAAATAATGCCATTTGCAGCGATGTGGATGGACCTCGAAATTATCATATCAGGTGAAGTAAGCCAGATAGAGACAAATGTCATATGATATTGCTGGTATGTGGAATCTTTAAAAAAAACAAAGGGACACAAATGAACTTATTTACAAAACAGAAAGAGACTCACAGTCAAAGAAGACATACGGTTACCAAAGGTGAAAGAGCATGGCGGGAGGGGTAAATTGGTAATTTGGGAGGAACATAGCCACACTACTGCATGTGAAACAAATTGCAGCAGAGACCTACTCGTGTAGACAGGGGACTGTACTCAATATTTTGTAATGACCTGTAAGGGAAAAGAATCTGAAAAAGTATGCACACACACGCACACACACACACACACACACACACACACACACACACACGCACGCATGCTTGCATACGTAGCTGAATTGCCGTGCTGTGCACCTGAGACTGACTCGGCATTGCACGTCGACTGCACCTCAGCAGAGAAAGAGAGGTGACCTGGAGGTGCCCGCAGAGAACCGGGCCGACGGACTGAGCTTGAGTGCGGTGGGTCAGGGCGCTGCCCAGGACAGCTGGCCAGCTGACCCCTGACTGCAGTTGCCTGTGCTGCCGTGTGAGCCCCCGTTTCCGGGGAAGCCCTCAGCTCAGGGAAGGAAGGAGGATCCCTGGGGGATGGGTGGTTTTCTGCATTACAGGAGGATTCTCGGGTTAGAGTGGCTCTCTCCGTGGGGCTCCTTTAGTGGAGCCTCGAGTGCCCTGGAGTGTTTGTTTTGCCATGCATAACGAGGTATTTATTACCGCTCTAAATATGATACCTGCGGCTTTAGAACATGACAAATTCATCTGTAACATTTGCCTCTCTTGTGCAGAATCGAGCATGAAGGCGCTGATGTTGATGGTGTATTTTTTTTTCAGGGAAAACAAACAGACCTTGAAGCAAAATGTCAGAAGCCAGGAAGGAGGGTGAATAGAAGCAGCTCTTGAGGCTGTGGCGTAAGGCAGGGGTCCCCCGTCTGTGTTGGGGGGGTGACTTTTCATGTCTCCCAGATGGGAAGCTCATCCCTGAGGGAGGGTCCTGCTGGTACAGCCCTGAATCTTAGTGTCAGAAGGCCTGTCTGCGTCTGGGCCCTCCATGGTTGGCTGAGGTTGTCGTAGGCGATGAGGTGTTGACAGGAGCTTCATGTGATGATAAGAGTATTTTTCCTGTTGGTAGCAGTAACAGTGGTGATGACTGCTAGTGAGCCAAGCCATGCCTGGTGTGAGTTCATCCTCAGGGTGTCCTGACTTTAGAGATGAGGAAATGGGGCTCAGAGAGGTTATCCAGCATGCCCACGGTCACACAGCGCATACGTGGTGGGGCAGGCATCGGAACTCAGACAGACGCTTTGCTTGTAAGCAGAGCTGGCTTTTGGGCAGGGCTCCCAGGCACAGCCCTGAGGCTCGGTAGGCCCCGATCTGTGACTCCAATACCCCAGCAGCCAGGGCCCTGCTCTCGGGAGAATGTACCCACGTGGTTTGGTGACTCATAGGCAGTGGGGGTGAAAATAGCAGCTGAGTGTGATGCCGCGTGGGTTGCTGCATGGCTTCATCGTCTTCGTCTCAAGTAACCAGTAACAGCCCTGGAGGTGACTTTCAGTCCCGGGTATGGACAGCGAGGCTCAGGCCCAGGGCGATTCTGTGCCAAAGCGTCCGTCTGCCTGCTGCCTGGTGCCCTCAAGATCTGGGGATGGGGAGCCATGTCGAGATCACGCTGCCCATGACCTGCTGAGAACCACCGGTGTTCATGTTTGCCAAGATCACGAATGGCGGTTACTAACCTGTTGTGCGGCCGTCCGTTTATTGCCGGTTTTAAATTGGGCTGTTTGACCTCCAGGTCAGATTTGGAGGCCAAGTGTGAAGCGGGTGCATGTGGAAGGCTGCCACGCAGTCCTAGTTTTGTCAGCATGCCAGGCTCAGAGCTCGTCCTGTGCTGAATATAGACGCCTCCTTTTCTCAAAATAGTACGGGCAGTAGGTAGGGAAACATTTTTCTTTCCTAGAAAATCGCTCTCTGCGCCTCTGGGTTGCCTTGACTTCTGTGAAACCATCTGTTCCTTCCGATATAATTTCCAGACTATTAGATTAAACAGTTTCTCCTGCCCCACTTTTCAGCTTCTGTTTCCTTTCACTGTTCATTAATAAATTGCATGGCGGAGTCTTCATGATTGGGGGGAGGGGTGTGTGTATTTACTTAATTTCAGCTTGGGCAATGGCAATTGTTGGGGCCTTCTTTGATTTCCGACATGTGTTTCATTTTTGTTTTTAGTTTCTACAATTGCTAAGAGTTGGTCACATTTTGTTGCTGTTGTTTTTGAGACTCGTAAAAGGAAGTCAGTTGCATGAGTTCGGAGCTGAGGTTCCGGTGGGGAGGCGCGCTAACGGCAGATCCTGTTTTTAAACAGAAGACGCGAAGAATTGGTAAGGAAATCGGCTCCCATAAAACGCGTCTCACCTCAGATGAGTACAGTCGTGTGGCGTCCTCAGGGGTTTTTAAAGATAGATGAGATGATATGTGTGACGTGGCTGTAAGCTTTTCTGAGCACAGCTGCTGCATTCATCTTCTGTATGGTGGTTGCTTTTGAGGATGCAACCAAGCCTGCTGTTAGTATTAATGTTATTGTGAGATCTTCACTAATGGAGTGGTCTTTGCATCCCTTTCTTAATGTAGAAACTCTTCTTGCTGTTTCCCCAGCGTCTCTGTATCCATCCCAGGAAGCAGCACTCAGTCTTGTGTGAAAGTGGGCTCAGAGGTCCGTGTGTGCGTGCGCGCAAGCAGAAAATTTCAGCAACTTGAGCCTGCCTTCAGTAAAGTGAAATTCCTTGGTGATGACTGTGATGTATCAAAAAAACCAAATTCCTTTTCTGTAGGGAGTCATGAAAGTGGCACTGTGGTCATGATAATAGTTTTTACATCTCATTTGGTTAGACCAGAACAGCACACGGGTCGCTGTGCTATGCATCCTGGTAATTACGGTTACTAGCTGTATCGCTTCAGAGAATTTTTATGGAAATGCTTTAGAGAATGCTTGGACTGGATTTTGTGTGCCTCGGGAGAAAGGTGGCCTGTTGAATGTTATCTATGAAGTATTTTCATAGAGTGTGAAAATGTAGGTGACGCTGCCTTCAGGTCACTTGTCTCTGCCATTAATTCTGAAGAGTCGTTTTCTCAGTTCTGTGTTTCGGACATGCCTTAAGCTGTTCGTTGTTTACAGGTCAGATCTCCTGATAAATAAAAATGAGGTAGGCAGTTGGTACTTGCTGGATTCATGAGCAGCTGAGGTTTATTTCTATTCTGTTGCATAAACATGCTCTTCAGGTGCATATATATGATTCATACGGAGAAGGATGCATTCTTTTGACAGCCTTATTGGGCCCTCTTAAAAGACGAAGGGGATTATCTCAGGTGGGCATCTCGGGTGTAGATTCTGAGTTGCTTGTTAAGCATGAACACAATATGGAATGTGTGTTGCCTTTGATGGTGATAGATTCCTAAGGGAGCTGGCATACTTGGCGGGTAGACTTTCTTTAATGGAGAAAGCAGCCCTGTCTGACAGGGTTATTCAACAACATGAATTCATTGGATATTTATTGATTACCTGCCCTTTCTCTGGCTCCAGGCTGGGCCTGCACAGATGAACAAGATGGCAAGGCCTCCTAACACAGGATCCAGCGTCTGAATCCTCCCCGTCCAATTCAACGTTATTGATGCCCCAGCCCGGGGCCTATTTTCCCATATCCGGAAACCAGTCCACTGGGGCCACAGCCTTAGCAGAGTCTGTGTGTTATCCTGGGAAAACATCCTTTCTTGATTTCCCATGATGTGTCTTTGACCTGGTGGGCCCTGCATGGCTGGAGACTTGTCTGTTCTTTGGTGGGAGCAGGAAGGCCCTGGAGATCTTAGACGGGGTGTGACCCCTTGTCTCACCCTCCTGCCACTTGGAAAAAAACCCCTGGATTAGTGGCTCAGTCATACCAACTTCCTGGGGCTGAAGGACTCATCAGAGCCGTCTGTGTCCCTAGACTGAGCTTTGGGGGGCTTACAAGAAGCACCCAGCATGCCCTGGGGCATCCTCCAGGCTCCCAGCCACGGTGGCTGTCCCGGTGAGACACAGTGCGTTGGTCTCGAGCAAGGTGCGCCCTGTGGGGCAAGTGGCACTGCTGGCTCCTGCAGCAGCCTGGGCCGAGACGGTGCCAGGGAGCTGGCGGGCGGGAGGAGGGCACCGGGGGTTTGCTGGATCTGTGCTTTACCCTCTAGGCCGGTGGCCCAGCTTTCCGTGTCTACAACCACTGTTTTCTGCCAATCTGGAAACTGTAAATTAGAGCAGAAACTTGCTCTTTTTTTTTCCACCTGGTGATTTATTCCCATGGACTTCATACAAATGGCTTAGACTAGAATAGCTGAAATCCAAGACAGGTTTTGTCCAAGAGCCCTTCCTTTCTTTGCTGTGAGTGAGAAGCCAGAGGGGGCTTTGTCAGGTGATGAGGGCCGGTGCCCCTAGAGGAGTGGACTAGCCAGGGTTGTGTGCTGGGGCCTGGGGCAGAATCTTGGAGTCCTGGGCAGAGCTTGGAGTTGAGAGCCAAGTTAATGAAGATGCAAACAGCTTTCAACTCAATGTTTCTGGGTATTGGGCTTCCCTGGTGGCTCAGAAGGTAAGAAATCCGCCTGCAGTGTGAGAGGTCGGGGTTCGATTCCTGGGTCAAGAAGATCCCCTGGAGGAGGGAATGGCTACCCACTCCAATCCTCTTGCCTTGAAATTTGTGCCCCAAATTCTATGGACGAGGGAGCCTGGAGGGCGGCGGTCCATGGAGTCCCAGAGTCAGACACCGCTGGGTGACTGACCCTTTTCTGCTTATTGGTTGTTTGATATTCAGTAGCATGGGGGTGCCCTCCAAGCTGCCCCCCAGGGATCCCTGGCTCCTGGTGGTCCCCTCTCTGTGGAGCCCGCTGCCCTTGGGAGTAGGGGAACCTAGTGACCTGCTTATTGGGAGAGTGAGGAGAGGCCCCTTCTGAGACTTGACTGCGCAAAGATGCTGGCCTGCGTCTCCGTCTCTCCCGCTCCCTTGCTCCCTGCTTCTGAGAGCAGCCAGCTGCGGTGTTGTAAGCGGCCCAGGGGAGAGGCTCACGTGGCCTCCTGCCGGGTCTTGTCCAGCAGCCCCGGAGGACCTGTGTCCCCCAGCACCCATGTGCGTGAGTTGGAGGTAGGTCCTCTCCCAGCAATCACGAGATCCTTCCACTCTGGCTGATGCCCTCAGGGCACTCATCAGAGGCCTGGAGCCAGAGGCACCCAGCCAGGCCACCCGTGGGTCCCTGACTCACAGATACTGCGAGCTAATACAGTGTGCATTGTTTTAGGTCGCTGTGTTTGGGGATAATTCGCTACACGTCCCTGCAGGCAGTTTAGGTTACAGGTCTTACGTCTCGGACTTTCCATGTGGCCCAGTGGTTGGGAGTCCACTGGCCAGCTCAAGGCGCACAGCTTCGATCCCCAGCCTGGGAAGATGCCCCGCACCACAGGGCAGCTAAGCCTGCATGCCGTAACTGCTGAGGCCGTGTGTGCGAGAGCCTGTGCTCTGGAACGAGAGAAGCCCCTGCAGTGGGGAGCCCACCCACCGCAACGAAGAGGAGACCCCACGTGGCGCAACTGGAGACAGTCCATACGCAGTATTGCAGACTCAGCGCAGCCAGAAATAAATAAACAGTTATTTTAACAGAGGTCTTGCTTCTCTGTGTGAGTACTTGAGAGTGCAGACTCAAGCCAGACTTCAAATTCTGGTTCTGCGACTTCACCTCTCTGCTACGGGGTCGTCATCTGTAAAGGGCACATGGGTGTAGCTTTGGGCTTCTAGCGTCTGTACTCTAGGAAAACTAGCTTGAGGAGGGTGGATGGGTTTTAACAGACACAGACCACTCTTTCTGCCATGATGAGTAGAAAGACAGGGCCACCCGAATAGCTTTCATGATTCTTCCAGCCTCTTAGGTGCCTGTCCTTGGACTGAGGGCAGTTTTCCAGAGGAATGGGCAGCCAACACATAGCCCCTGGGGGAGGCGTGCTGAGCCCCTTAAATAACAGCCGTCAGCAGGGGTGGTCCCTACACGGGGTGATCTGCTCGTCCAGGAGCAGAGGACCACCGCTTGTTTGTCCCTCCTTGTCTTTTCTTGGATGCCGTGAGCTGTGTCCATAGCATCTCTGATTTCATGCTGTAGGCCTTGCTGAGCAGAGGGCGTCTCTTCTCAAGACTACATTCTGTGTTTAAGAAAAGCCTTCCGCTTTGCCACAGTTATTCTTCGGTCTGCATGTCAGTCTGTGGCTAAGCCTGGCTTCCAGCTGTGTAAGTCAGGATTTGTGACATCTTGGCCTGTTGATGAAATGCAGATGCCCTGGGTTTACCCTTCCACAGGGCCCTAGCACCTGCAGAAATTCACGACCAAGACAAGTTGGAAGACTTGGGTTTCTAGAGCCGTGAGCTTGAGAACTGTTCCTCCCTGATACTGGCGTCTGCACCCCCCCCCACCCCCACCCCCCGCCCAGTGACCACGCCTGCCAGTCAATCGTAATGAGCATCACGGTTCCCACAGGTCCCCGGTCCAGGCAGGCTGTTTAATTGTGGCTCCAACGTGATTTTGCCTCCTTTCCTTTTCTCTTTCCTCTCTTCTTCCCTCTTTCCCTCCCTCACACCTCCCTCCTTTGCTTTCTTCTCTCCTTCCTTCATCCCTGCTCTGAAAATAAGTACCAAATTTTTGCCCCGGAAAAGACAGAAACACATAAATGAGACTCGCTCTCCTCGGTGTCTGAGCCGATCATGTCTTCTCGCTGTTTTCACGTTCTCTGCTCTCTAACAGGAAAATGAAATGGCATTTGATGGACGTGCTCTCCTGAGGGGAACCCAGGGTTCTATCACACCCTTTCTATGAGCTCCTGGTTGTAATGAAATGGGGGAAACCTCTGGCAACCTTAGACAAAATCGGCGCTGGCAGTTTACCCACTATCAGGAAGGAATATAACAATTTAGTCATTTTCGCCATTAAAGAAACACCAGAAGAGCTAAAGCAGCTGTTGCCTTCGGAAGGCGAGTGTGCTTTAATGGAGACGCCATTAATAATTTACTTTTATAATGTAATAGGTGCCATTTTTGTGACCAAAAATTTGTTTCAACTCTGGCTTTATGGATGAAAGTAGGATCAATTAATATTGAGTGATGACAGCTTCCCTGCAGAGAGAAAATGGGAAATCTTGGTGTCGTCATCTGCCTTGTGACTAAGAAATAGCTTTTCTTAATTGTATGGAACGGAGAAGCCCACGGGGATATAATTCCTTTCTCTCCAGCTTGCAACGTAAATTGAAAGTAAGGAGGAATAACCACAGGCTGACGTGGGGATGTGGACGCAGCCACCAAACTGGGTCTGACTTGGGGGCTTGCTGGAGAGGAGAGGACCACTTCTCCCGTGATGGGCCGTCTCTGTCCACGGCTCCTGTACGCGGACGGTGTTCTGGAGCCTTCTGCTGGAGGGCTGGCTCCCGCGTCGTGGGACTCATCGCTTCCCTTCATCCCAGTCTCTGCTGAATGCCTCCTGCTCAGGGGGACCTTCTCTCACTTTCCTGCCTGAAACGGCTCCACCCCTCTGCCCATTCACCTGCAGCCTCCACCACCTGCTTACCTCCTCTGAGGGACTTGCCGTCATCTGAAGTCCTACTCTTGGATGGTTTGTCGTTACCTGTGGGGTCCCCCCACTAATATAGGCTCCCCAACCGCGTGGCTTTACTTACTCGCTGCTAAGCCTTCCTGATGAGTGCACTGTTGAATGAATGAAGAGTGATTCATGTAAAAATTCCAGGGTTGCAGAATAATTTACGTCTCTTGAATGCGCAGCAGCCTCCCTGAAGAGTGTGTTGGCTCCAGGCAGGTAACACAGCCGGGCCGTTGCTCTGAATGTGCTCTGGTGCTGTTACTCGTAGCTGTGCGGGTAGCCAGAAGTCCCAGGGTGTAGCCGCGCCACTGACGTCCCTCCCCAGACCTCCTGTGACACGCTCTCCGAGGAGCCTGTGCGTCCTGGCGGCAGCGATCACAGTGCCCGCTTTGTTCAGTGCCTTCTTGCTGGGTTTTGAGCGCCTGGAGCATCGTAGCTGTCCGTGTCTCCTTAGCTGCGCCGTCTTCGGCCCCTTCTACTGCGCTCCACGGGGCTGCTTTGGGGAGTAGGGAGAGACGCCAGGTGGGAGGCTGGAGCCAGCTGCCGCCACCAGGACGAGGCGTCACGAGCAGAAGACGGAGGTCCCTTCTCCGCTTGCCTGCCGTCTAGTCTCCACCTAGCGCCTCCCCCACAGACTTGATGGGAAGCTGGCTGGCAGAGGAGGGTGCTGTCTGCAGACTTCTAGTTCACAACAAAGATTGGGGTCTTGAGGGGAGTTTGGGAACCGAGAGGCAACGATGAAATGACCAGCACAGTCCACCTCGTCGTGTTTTCTGCATCCACACAAACTTCTCCATCTTTAACTCAACAGAATGACAGAACAGCTCTGTTGCTACCTAACAAGAGACAGCTACGCTTCACACAAGTGATCCAGCGTGCTCTTTGATCTGGAAGAGGAGACACCAGGCCCTGGGGGCGCATGTCGTCCTCTGGGAGACGGGGGTTACTTTTCTAGTTCTAGATTATTTCTAGTTCTAGTTTAGTTCTAGTTCTAGACCATTATTTTCTAGTTCAGTGCTAGATTATTTTTAGTTATAGTTCTAGTTTAGTTCTAATTCTAGACTATTATTTTCTAGTTCTAGTTCCAGTTCCAGATTACTTTTCTAGTTTGCAGGATAGGGCATATTCAGCTGGAACTGGGGGAATTGGGGGAGAAGTCAGCATTGCCGCCATGACCATGGGAACTTGGCTGGAGTTCTCTGCCCGCCGGGGTGGTCTAGGAATCACAATTCTTACTGCTTCTCCCTTCCCCCCGTCTTCCCAGCTGCTTTAGTTTTCCATTAATATGTACTGTTAGACGTGAAAGTTCCAAGAGAAGCTCCAGAGACTCCCCTAGGCTCCATTTTGTGCGACGTCCGGTTTCCCCCTGGAATTCAGGGTCAGTCACCACAGGGGCCACTGCTTGGCCTCTGGTTTCTGTGTCACTGGTCATCAGAATGGCCAAGGGGTGCTCTTAGCTTCTGGTTCAGTGACACCAGGGCTGTGTTGTCTGGTGGCAGTTTTTCTCTCTTGGGAACCCCGACTTCCACACCATCATATTGAAGCTGTGGGACCAGGAAGCAAAAATCCCCCATCTGTAGATTCTAGGTTTAGAAGAGGCGAGGCGCCATCCCAGCTCCCACCCGTGGTTGCTGGAAATAGAGCCGATTTGGTTTACAGTCCTCATGCTGCAGGAAAGAACTCCAGCCTGTCTGTATGTCTCCCGCCTGGCTCCACAGGGCCCTCTGGACCAATACGTGTGTGTGTGTGTGTGTGTGTGTGTGTGTGTGTCTGTGTGTGTGTCAGTGTCTGTGTGTGTGTGTGTTAGCAATGTGTGTGTGTGTTAGCAATGTACAGGATTTTGTGAACACGGTGGTGGCTGAGGCTCTTTTCATAACACAGCACTGCATGGTGAATTGGTGTTTTAAAAGTTGCATTGGATGGAAGCCTGTTTTTTCGTCACTTCTCGAGTGCTTTGACGAGGCCGTCAGACACCCGTGGATGTCCAGGCCAGCGTCGCTCAGCGCCGCAGGGCTGGCTGCCTTTTGGAGGGTGTGCTGGCCTCTTTCTCACGGCCCCAGGATTAGCCTGTGTTTACCTTGGAGAAAAGGGGGCAGATAGCAGCAGCATTAACTAATTAATCAGAGGCTGTTTATCAGTCCATCAGCCTGGACGTCGGGGAGTCACCCTGGTGGACTGATTGAAAAGCATGGGCTTTGGGGGAGCGCAGATCTGGGCGTGAGGCTGCAGAGCTGGTGGAGAGCTGTCTCCCATTTGCTCTGTGACCTGAGTGAGTTCCTCAGCCCCTCAGGGTCTCGGTTTCGTATCTGTGAAATGCCAGTGTATTCCCCGGGACCGTTGAGGCTGCGTAGAGTCGTCTGATAAGGCCTTGGGAGGCGCCGCCGTCCAGGCTCAGGAGACGGCAGCCACGTTCACCACGTCAGCGCAGCGTCCGGTAAGAAGAGTGTCCAGGAGAGCCCAACAGGGCTTGCTGCCCAAGATGGAAGTGATGGGAATGACTCTTTGACCTTCCTTCCCTTCTCTGCAAAATGAGGTTGTCTGTCCTTGTTGACGCTGTCCGGGGTCCCATTCGCCTGTAGGACGGTGGCAGACGGGGGTTGACCACCTGGGGTGGGACTCTGCGAGCCAGGGCAGCAGGGTGTCATCAGCCCCAGGCCACGAGGACCACAGGCTTCGACGAGAAGCTCCCCCTCTGAGGGAGCAGCCTCTGGGTGGGAGAGACGCGTGCCGCTGGACGTGAGTGGAGTGCTTGCAGGAGATCAGAGCGCCTCTGTGGGCCGTACCTCAGGCAGTTGTTCGGTCCCGAGCAGCTTGAGCGGTACTTTATCAGCAGGTATAGTAAGCTGGTGGCCAACCTTTGGAAGTCTGGTGGCCCGCGGGACGTGGGGTGCCTCAGCATCATGGCTCATGGCCGGTTGGGAGCTGAGGTCTTTGACTCCTGCCAGCAGTGTTGAACTAGCTCGGCCGAAGGATCTGACTGGGGAGCTGTGTCTGAAGTTACTAGACGTGTGTGCGTGTGTGCACGCAGGTGATGGGAAGTGGGTGTTATACAGATGAAGACGTTGACTGCCGACGGTGATTTCCCGGGAACATTTCGGAGGGAGCGGGGCCTCTGAGGTCACCGCCCCCCACCAAGGGAGACCCTGGGCAGGTAAGGGAACTGAGGCTGTTGGTGGAGCTGGCGGCACAGGTTTGCAGGCGCGTCCTGGCCTCGCCGTGGGCCTGCGCTGGCTGCCTCCCGCAGCCCGCGGTCGCTGAGCCTTGTGGGGGTTGCTTGGGCTTCAGACGGCCCCTCCCGGGTAGTTACGAGAGCAGACTGCGGGCCTACGACCGGTGTTGTGTGCAGGACAGAGCTGCCGCTGTGTCAGACGCCGGCACGCTTACCTGGAGCGGACCCGACAGAATGGCCTCGGCCTCACATGGTTCCCCACTGAATCCGTGCTTGCCCTTCCAGAGCCTTCCAGCCGAGTGCCATTCACGCCTCCCGCCGTGGCCTTGTCAGAAGTTCCTGGAAGCTTCGGGTTGCTCCGGGTTGTCCCCCTCCCCTTTCTGGCCTCAGTTGCCTGGGGCCTCGTGCTGAGGAATTTGTAAGGATGTGACTTCTCTTCAGGAAAGGAGGGTGAGGCGTAGGTTCCTGGCAGTGGCTGGAGCCCGCCCATGTAGACCTTCTCCACTGCTTCCTTGCGGCCAGTATGGAGTGAATTCCTGGTTTTCGTTTCTTGCTCACAGGGAGACGGAGGACTCTGTGGGGAAGGATATCGCTTCTCTCTGTGGCTCCCTGTCCCAACATTTGTTTGTTTGCTTTTTAAGGCAAAATCTTGAGTTTCATAAACAGTGATAATGCTCGTTTATGTCAAGCAAAAAAAAAAAAGTGACTTTCCCTTCTCAATTCCTAGGCAGCTGATTTTTTTAGTTTAAACATCTTACTGCTGTGTCAGCTGTGAGGAAAATGGGAAGGAGAAGAAGAGAAAAGCAGAGAGTGCGGGGAGTATGAGCAGGTGGTCCTCGCCCTCCTCAGACCAGAGTCTGCAGGGGGTCCGGGCAGAGGCACTGGGCCGTCGCGTGTGAGGCGGGTCTGAGGCTCTGGGTGGCCCTGCAGATGACGGCTGGAGAAAGGCGCTCGCAAACTGCCGTGTAGGAGACAGGTGAGCATCAGGGTCCTGCTGGTGGCGCAGCGAACTCTCTGCAGTGTCCTGTAATAAACCACGCGGGCTTCCCTGGAGGCTCCGTGGTAGAGACTAGCCCGCCAGTGCAAGAGACGTGAGCTCGATCCTTGGGCTGGGAAGGTCCCCAGGAGGAGGAAAGGGCAGCCACCCCAGTATTCTTGCCTGGGGAATCCCATGGACAGGGGAGCCTGGTGGGCTACAGTCCATGGGGCTGCAGAATCGTCAGACCTGACTTAGAGGCTGGACAACAGCAACAATAAACCATAAAGGGAAAGAATATGAAGAAGAATGTGTGTAGGTATAACTGGATCACTTTGCTGCACGTCAGAAGCTAGCACAACATGGTGAATCAACTCTATTTTAATAAAAAATTTAAAAGGCGTTCAAATAGATTTCCCAGGATCACCTTTTTAAAAGGATGGTTTCCTTCGAAACCACATCTCAAGACCTTTCAAAGTCAAAAGAAGAAAAAGAGGATGTTTTAAAGTCAAATATCCTACTTTTAGGTTTAATTTTGGGATCAAAATGTGGGTTGGCTTTCTATGTATTTTTCACATTTTAGAATTCTCCAGGAACTTGGGATAATCAATTTACTGTGCATTTGTGCCCGTTTGAAGAAAGTTTGTGAAGAAGTGGTTGCAAATGGGAGCACGGATCCAGGTGTTACTCCCAGCTCCTGGGCAGACTCGTCAAGTCACCTCCCCTCTCTCACCTCCTGTTTGTTGAGCACTGGACTCTGAGCCAAGTGGGCCCTGAGTGTGAATATCACCCAAATCCTGTGAGGCTGATACTATTATGATCAACGGTTTCCAGTCGGAAACTGAGGTGCAAAGAGGCTACATGACTTGTGAAGGGAGACCCAGCTTTTATGTCATGAGGCTGAGGTTTGAGCCCAGGCTGTGTGGCTTCCAAGCCCACAGTGCACACTGCCCCTTCCTTCTGCTCAAAACAGGCTCTGCCAGGTGGCTCGATTTTGTTTTCTAAAAAGATATGTGAAAAAAAAAATTTTTGGTGGTGTATGGGCCTTACAGGCTTTGATTTATCATAACGCATCATTATTTGTGTCCTTAAAAGTCTCAAGATTCTTGAGAGTCTCTTGGACTGCAAGGAGATCCAACCAGTCCATCCTAAAGGAAATCAGTCCTGAATATTCATTGGAAGGACTGATGCTGAAGCTGAAACTCCAATACTTTGGCCACCTGATGTTAAGAACTGACTCATTGGAAAAGACCCTGATGCTGGGAAAGACTGAAGGCAGGAGGAGAAGGGGACAACAGAGGATGAGATGGTTGGATGGCATCCCAGACTTGATGGACATGAGTTTGAGCAGGCTCCGCAGTTGGTGATGGACAGGGAGGCCTGGCGTGCTGCAGTCCATGAAGTCACAAAGAGTCGGACATGACTGAGCGACTGAACTCAACTGATTATTATTTGTCTTTATGATTTATTTAAAAACAAGAGTTTGATAATAAATTCAGTCCTTGAGTATAACTTGTTCCTTAAAAAAAAGTCATGTATATTAAAATGGTTTCTTTAATGTATGGTTTCTGCAAACAGAAGCCAGTTTTCTGTGAAAAGTGGAATTCTTATGAAATGTGGAATTCACCTAAATTCTTATGTTAGGTATAGCATATGTGAAACTTTTCAAAGCTCCTTTTCTTGCCTGGCCTTACTTCAGCTTTGAACAACTGTTTAACATCGGTTGGACAGGTACTGAGTATAGTTCTAAAGGAGCTGCTTTAAAATTCTTGTCCAACTTCTGGGTAAGCGTGGGATGGGTCTTCGCTGATTGTCTTTTTCTCCTGAGCGTGAGCCACATATTCACTTGAATTTGGAATAATTTTGGATGGTGTCCTGGACATCGTGACTATTGTGTCATGGAGACTCCAGATTCTGCTATGTTCGTCTGACGAAGATAGATTTTTCTGTTCAGCCTGCAGTTTACTTGATTGGACTCCAGCTGTGAGCTCTTTTTCTTAGCTGGTGGCTTCAGGGTTCTGTTCTTCCAGCCTTGATCGGACTGGTTGGAGAGTGCTTTGTGCGTACGTGGTCCAGGGGTCAGTCAGAGATGTGGACACAGTTTATACTCAGAATTTGAGACGTCCTCTCTCTGGCTCCCTCCTTTCTGGGATTCCCCTCTTCATATTCCAGCAGCAGAAGCACCCCAGGATTCTGTCTTCAGTTTCTCCCAGCCAGTAAAACTGTGAGTTTCTGAGTTTTAGTTGCCCCTGTGGCATAGACCGGGGCTTGAGCTTGGCTAAGAGCTGTAAATAACAGGAACTCCGCGTACCGCCTTTCTTCCAAGTGTCAACCTCTGATTCAGTACCTGCCTGCCTTGGCTCACTCTCCAGAGCCCTCAGATAGATTTTGTTTCTTTTTTTGGTTTTGTCCTGGTTTTAGTTGTCGTCCGCGGGAGACTTGATCCGATAGGGGCTTCCTCAGCCCTGTAGAAGTAGAGCTGGAAGGACAAATACCAGCATTCACGTTGCACAGCTGAACAGATGGAGCACTGAGGAACCCACCTCTGAGCTTGTCAGCAGGGATGGAGTACAAGTTTCTGGGGCTGTGGGCCGGCCTCATCCACCTCTCTGCTCACGAGGACTGGCTCAGCAGTTGTCCAAGGGAAATTTCCTTTTCCGCTTCAGTGCTATTGAAAAGACCCATGAGGGCTTCCTGCTGATTCTGATAAATTGGATCGTCTGTGGAGGGCCGGAACTCTGGTGTCCGGTAGATGGGGCGTGTTTTAGGGTCTCTGATTGATCCAGGTTTACATTTCATGCTGCTTGCTGCTAACTCCATGATCTCACCTCTCTGAGCCCGCAGCACCACGGGGTCCCTGCCAGGGTGAAATGAGATGCCGTAGCCGGAGGGCCTGGTACAGGGCAGACCTTCAGGAGATGTCTCCGAGTGGACAGAAGGAGTCCTTGAGGTGTCTTTTCTGTGATTCATCTCCCCCTCTCCTGCGGGGCTGGCCTTGGCTCTGCGTCCAGGCATTGGTGTTGTGGGAGGGAGGAAGGAAAGAAGGTGAAGTCGCTCAGTCGTGTCCGACTCTTTGCGACCCTGTGGACTGTAGCCCACCAGGCTCCTCCGTCTGTGGAATTCTCCAGGCAAGAATACTGGAGTGGGTTGCCATGCCGTCCTCCAGGGGATCTTCCTGGCCCAGGGATCGAACCCAGGTCTCCCGAATTGCAGGAGGTTTCTTTACCCTCTGAGCCACCAGGGAAGCTGAAGTGGGATGTGGGGAGAAGGGAAACGTCCTGTTCAAGGTGAGCAGGCGTCTGCCAGGCCCAGGGTCTTTCTCGCTGGAAGTCTTGGGGGCCTAGACCCGGGTGTCTGCCTTGATCTCGCCTCTGTTCCTTGGGCCCCCTGCTCTCTTTCCCGGGTGCAGGCTCGTGTTGAGGGCTGTAAACCTGCCTTTGTAAGGCCTCTCAGCCCTGGCACGCCCCGCTGTTCCCATGACTGTGCCCAGTGTTTGTCCTGCCCCGATAACTGCATCTGGCTGCTGCTGGCACCCCCTGCCATTGTGGAAGCCTTAATGAAAATGGTGCTGCCGTGGGATACTTACCAACAGCATCCCAGCCACGATGCCAGGCCCTGGTTAAAGCCCTTCACACATATTGACTCGTTTAATCCCCATAACACTCCAGCAGCCCTGTGCTATGATCATGCCCATTTTACAGATGAGAAAACTGCTAGGGACTTGAGCCCAGGTACCCAGCTCCAGAAGCTGTGCCCTCAGCCACTTTGCTGAACAGATTTTTTTTTTTACACGCAGCCAGGTGGGCACCTGTGGCGTAAGGACCTTGTTACTGTTTTACTTACTTGGCTGTGGAGTAGGCAAGGAACTCAAGGACTGTGAGGGGCCTGTGGCCAAAGGGAACCCCCCCAGCCGGGGGCCTGCCATCGGATGTGCTTCGGGCCGGCCTCCCGCCCGGGGAGGGGTGCCACAGGAAGGGGAAACTCGTGCGCCCTTTCCTGGCTGGATCTGATTTTGTGGCATTTGCCATCTCCGTTATAAAAATTTAATTGCTCCATTGTACTGGGGCTTCGGGGCCTAAGTCATCTTTTACGAATGGTGAAAATTGGCTTAGTTGGAATTGGCCTCAGCTCGTCCCAGTTTCCTTACCATTTTGAATCCGAGATCTTATTTCAGCCTTATCTTTGTTCCAAGTCAAGTTTTGCTTTGTTTTGAAGCTCCACGAGCCGGGTCTAGTGAAAAGGGGCGCTTCAGCCTTTTTCTCACCCCATCGCCCTTCTTGGCTGACTCTGGCATTGAAGGTCTGTTCGAAGGACAGTAAACATAGGAAAGACATCTGCAGAGGCCCTAGTGGGGAGGGGAGAGCACTACGACGGGGGTGAGGGCTGCCTTCCGCAGCCGTGGGTGTAGACAGACAGCAGAGAAGGAGCCCCACTCGTCCGCGAGAACCCCGGACAGACCGCAGTGCCTCAGGAGTTAGCAGCGAGGGTTTGAAAGTCCCAAAGATAAGTTTCCAAATGCAAAAGATCAAAAGCCTCGTCGCCTGAAAGGGAGTGAGGTATGAGCCACATAAATTACACTGACAGGATTTCTGGAAAGCGGGGTGCGTGTTGAGGCATCCCCCATCCCCCACCGTGGTGGAGAAACATGTCTTGCCCGGCTGCCCTTCCAGGGTCTGGGGCCTGCATATCGGTGTTTGCCAGTGTTTGGAGTAAGCGCTTGCTGAACGCTCTGGTCTCTGAGTGTATGAAGAGGTTTGATTTACGAAGGGCCTGGTTTATGAAGAAAAGATGGTGGTCATGCATGCGAACCGTCTGCTGAGGAGTCAGATTTGGAGTTTTAGGAGTGAGCCTGCTTCCCCCAGCAGGTAGTCCGCGGCGGGCGTTGCTGACCTGAGGGGAGGGAGGGGATGGGGTGGGGAGCATCACATCTCTTTATGCAGTCCGCCCCCACTCTGTTTGCTGTGAGCAGCATGCATCCTCGTCTGCAGAAGGAAGGTTGGCGTTCTAGCTGAAAATCAGAACTGGGCTTGAGCTCCAGCTCTGAAGGAGACAACGGGACCGCTGGTCCCTGAGAAACTGCCTTCTTGTAAAAAAAATTCTAATTTTTTTGGCTGCACCACATGGCATGTGGGATCTTCCTTCCCCAACCAGGGATCGAACTCACTCTCCCTGGAGTGGGCACGCGGAGTCTTCACCGCTGGACCGCTAGGATGTCCTGAAACTGCTCTCTTGATGGAGTTTATCGGTGAGCAGAGAGGGATGTTCCAGTGCGTTTTCCCCGGGCTTCCTGAACCACCGGTCAGGAAAATGAGAGTCGATGATGTCAGAGGTCTCCTCAGATCTGGGGATTTGGTACTTCTGGTATCCTAAGTAAATGACTGTAGGGCTTTTTATTGCTAGTACATCTTTAGAATAAAATAATTTTTCTTGGCAAAGTCTGAAGAAGAAATGTGATCCTCGAGTAGCACTTACAGGTTGGGAAGGCAGGATGGTGTGCTTTAAAGGGATTCTCTATTGCAAAAGCAGAGGGGCAAGGAAGAGAGGCTGGAAGGTGCGTTTGGGGAAGACCTGAGATTGTGGAACCCCACGGATGCTGCCCTCAGGGCTGGGCCTGCAGGCCTGGGCACAGGGCAGCCACTGAAGTGTTCAGGGCGTGAGGGTCGCAGAGTGCCGGGCTTGCCCTGGGAATGCGGGTGGGTCCTGCCCTTGCCTCCGTCTTGGGCTGAGTCAAAGCACCAGGAGAATTTGGGGTGCTGCCAGCGTGGCCTCGAGGACCCTTCCCTTCGCCAAGTCCTCCTTCCTTACCACGTAGAGGAGTTTACGCTTCTTTGTGAGGCCATGATTAAGTTGCTTTGATGTATTCATCTTTATCCCCTCTCACACTTGGTTTTGCGCTCTGGAGCCCTGAGTGTGTTTCTCCTGGGAAAACGGGGCTTCATAGTTGGCAGGTTGGAGGCAAGCTCAGCTCAGCCTTCTGCACAAGATGCAGTGAAGCAGGAAAGGCTGACTGTGCCCGTCAGGGGTGTGTGTGTATGTACAGCTGTGTGGGGGGTGTGCATACGTGTGGGCGTGGGTGTGTACAGGTGTGTGTCCCTGCATAGGTGTGTGTGTGAATGTGTGTATATGTATGTGTGGGTGGGTGTGTACGTGCGTGTATAGGTGTGGGGGTGTGTACAGGTGTGGGCATGGGTATGTACAGGTGTGGGGGTGTGCAGATGTGTGGGCGTGGGTGTGTACAGATGTGTGTCCCTGCATAGGTGTGTGTGTGTGAATGTGTGTATATGTGTATGTGGGTGGGTGTGTACATGCGTGTATAGGTGTGGGGGTGTGCAGATGTGTGGGCGTGGGTGTTATAGGTGTGTGATCTGTATAGGTGTGTGAATGTGTGTATATGTGTGTGTGTATGTGCGTGTATAGGTGTGTATGTGTGTGTATAGGTGTGGGGGTGTGCATACATGTGGGTGTGGGTGTGTACAGGTGTGTGATCTGTATAGGTGTGTGTGTGTATATGTGTGTGTGTGTGCGTGTATAGGTGTGTGTGTGTACAGGTGTGGGGGTGTGCAGATGTGTGGGCGTGTATGTGTACAGGTGTGTGATCTGTATAGGTGTGTGTGTGTGTACAGGTGTGGGGGTGTGCAGATGTGTGGGCGTGGGTGTGTACAGGTGTGTGATCTGTATAGGTGTGTATGTGTGTACAGGCGTGGGTGTGTACAGGTGTGTGGGGGTGTATGTGGGTATATGTGTATAGGTGTGTAGTGTGTGTTGTGTGTGAGATAATTTTGGTGATCTTATGATTCTGAAATTTGTAGCATCCTAATTGACGTGGGGTGCTCAGTTGCACCACTCATTAGATTGTACAGTTTCTTTAAAAAAGCAGATTGCCATGTGCTTATATTAAGCAAAGGAGGGGAAAAAGAAGATGGCCTTTCTTTCGAGGCCTTAAGTTGAAGCTGCATCACATTTTCTCCCGTTGTGTTTTGTTTAGTCACATACTGTGTGTGTGTGTGTATTTGTGTCCTTCTGAGTTGCCATCCTCTGTTGGGGACAGTTCTTCCCCCTGCTCAGGGACTGCCTTGATGAAAGCTCTCAGCAATCAAATGGATGCAGATTGAACACATTCATCAGGATTCCTTTCATTGTTCTGCCTTACATGTTTATTTTCTGAACAGCAACAATAAAAAAAAAGTTTCCTACCTCAGAGTGGCATCCTTGACTACTTGCCGCCTGTGATTTGTTTCAGCAGATTTCCAAGGTGACGGCTGAAATTCCCCGAATATTGCAAAGATGGACGTGTCCTTCCCTGTGTTTGCTGGGACTCCTGTTTCCATATCGGGACAGGACCGTCTGGTTGAAACTCATTCCTCTCGTTGTGCTCAGCTTTAAAATGATTATAATAAATCACTATGATAGGAAGCAACTTGTGACTAACGGGGAGGCAGCTGGACTAGAAACCAGGGGACCTCGGATGCGGTCTTCTCTCTGAAGCTGGCTTGTAAGTCACTGAACCAAGCCCCATTCCCTGCGTGCTCCCTGCTGTGCCTGGTCATGTCCGACTCTTTGCAACCCTTTAGCCTGTAGGCAGCCAGGCTCCTCTGTCCGTGGAACTTCCCAGGCAAGAATACTGGAGTGGGTTGCCATTTCCTTCTCTAAAGTTCCCTGGGCCCAGATAAAATAGGCTGACAAACTTTTTCTGTGAAGGGGAAGACGTTAAGAAGTTAGGGTTTGGGGGGGTTCTCTCTCTCAGCTATGCACCTCTGCCCTTATGGGGCTGCAAAACCCAGGAGCAGCCCCCTGCATTATGTGAACGAGTGATAATGACATGCAAACCCGGCCATGCGCTGGACTTAACCTATGGGCCATGGTTCGCCAACTCTGGCTTCAAATACCCATGTAAGGAACGTCGCTCCATTTCTTTCTTAAGGGTTTATAAGTTCAGTTCAGTCAGCTCTTCACATCAGGTGGCCAAAGTATTGGAGCGTCAGCTTCAGCATCAGTCCTGCCAATGAACACCCAGGACTGATCTCCTTTAGGATGGACTGGTTGGATCTCCCTGCAGTCCAAGGGGCTCTCAAGAGTCTTCTCCAACACCACAGTTCAAAAATATCAATTCTTCGGCACTCAGCCTTCTTTATAGCCCAACTCTCACATCCATACATGACCACTGGAAAAGCCATAGCCTTGACTAGACGGACCTTTGTTGGCAAAGTAATGTGAACCACGGCCTTGTCTAACTCAGTGAAACTAAGCCATGCCATGTGGGGCCACCCAAGATGGACGGGTCGTGGTGGAGAGTTCTGACAGAACATGGTCCACTGGAGAAGGGAATGGCAAACCACTTCAGTATTCTTGCCCTGAGAACCCATGAACAGAATGAAAAGACAAAAAAGATAGGACACTGATAGGTTTATAAGGGGAAGGTTAAATGTTGTAATGAAAGCACTTCAAGAAATCTAAGGGAGGGTTTTCTGTTTCTGGGTGATTGAGAAGTTTGGGGCAAACTAATGATCCCAACAACCAAAGAAAAGCTGTATGAAATACATTTTAAAATCCATTCTGTTTAAAGGCCTCTGAGAGGTGTTGAGACAGTGAGGACTCAACGGGGGAGGGTGCTGAGGAAGTAAAGTCTGGGGCTCAGGGCCCGTTTGGGGGGTTGGAGGAGCCTCCAGCTGAGAGCCAGCCCTCGGAGAGGGGCGCCGGCTCTCTCCAGATCAGGGCGTTGGGCCCTCCCACACCTGCTTCGTCTGCCCAGCGCAAGGGAAGGACTGCCGTCTCCTGGGAAGGCACCCTCATCACAAGTCCCCTAACTTTTAATACGTGATGCTGGTATTAGTCAGAAGTTGTTGTCATGCCTTTGTGACTAAAAAACCAAGAGGAAAACAGATAATAGAAACAGACTCACAGGAGAACCAGAATTAACTGATGTGATGTAGCGAGAAAAGAAAAATGTTTACAAAAAACTATAGTTCATATGCTCAAGAAAAAGGCTTTAATGGAGAAAATAGGCTAAAGATGGGAAATTTCATAAGAGAATTGGAATCTGTAAAGAACCAAGTGGAATCAAAGGATCAAACAAATCTATAAAGAGTCTTATTTGTGGGAAAGTACCTGAAATAAAAGAACTCGAGAGAAGGCGGAATCATAGAAGATCATATGCGGCAGAAGACAAGGAAGAGTGGATTGGGGAAAGAGTTAATGGAAATTATTCAAACTGAAGTGCAGAGAGTTAACAGTGGAACAAACAGGAAAGAGACAAGTGGGTCACAATGAGAAAGTCTGAGGTGTGTGTAATCCGAGTCTCTTGGGAGGACGGGGCAGATGGTACAGAAGCAGTATTTGAAGAGATGACGTCTAAAAATTAGCCTCAAACTTGCGAGCCGCAGCAGCCCAGAGAATCCAGAAGCTGCGCCAACTCCAAGCACAGTGAAGACAGCACAGAGTGCTGAATGAGTGGAGACGTGATGAGAAGCACACAGCACGCCGGCGCTGTCGAGTTCTGTTACCAGTGGGTGCCCGCTGCGGCCTCCCATTT
The DNA here is from genome assembly GCA_007570785.1 of Antilocapra americana. Classification (NCBI taxonomy): domain Eukaryota; kingdom Metazoa; phylum Chordata; class Mammalia; order Artiodactyla; family Antilocapridae; genus Antilocapra; species Antilocapra americana. The sequence continues at coordinate 10,423,400 of ML664172.1, read as the reverse complement.
ACGTGTTTACCTTGCGTTTATCTGTTCACCACTCCAGTAGTCTTGCCTGGGAGATCCCATGGACAGAGGAGCCTGGCGGGCTGCCGTCCCTGGGGTTGCAAGAGTCGGACACAACCGAGCGACTAAACCAAACCAGCACCATCTGCAGCAGCGTGGGTGGACCTCGAGATTGTCATACTGAGCACAGTAAGTCAGAAGAGACAGACACAGAGCATGTGGCGTCACTCAACGTGGGCTCTAAAATATGAGACAGATGAACTTACCTGCAGACCAGAAACAGGGTCACAGACGCAGAGAACAGAGGTGTGTTCGCCAAGGGAGTGGGGAGGGACGGCTTGGGAGTTTGGGGTTAACAGATGCGGACTATTATATGGAGGACAGGCAGCAAGGCCCTCCTGTAGAGTGCACGGAGGTATATTCAGTATCCTGTGGTAAACCATGATGGAAGAGAACATGAAAATATGTATACGCGTGTATACATGTGTGTGTGTGTGTGTACATAGATAAAACTGAATCACATTGCTGGACACCGGAAACTCCCACGACACGGTAAATCAACTATACTTCAATCATTTTAAAAATGTGTTTACTTTTAATTGAAGGATAATTGCTTTACAGCATCGTGCCGCCTTCTACCGGACATCAGCATGAGGCGGCCGTGGGTTTACCCGTGACGTCCCTGCCGCCTCCCTCCCCGTCCTAGCCCTCCAGGTTCTTTCCGAGCCCCGGTCTGAGTTCCCCGAGTCGTAGAGCAAACCCCCGCTGGCAGTCTGTTTTTCTCATGGCCGTGTGTGCTTCCGTGTTACCCTCTCCACGCATCTTTTAAAAGGTGGGATGTGCCTGGCACTGCGCTAGGCGCGGTCACGTGTCCTCTCTGGTCCTCGGCACCTCTCTAAGATGCGTGCCCTTATTCCCACCTTCGTGCAGATGAAAACGCTGAGGTCCAGAGAGGTCAGTACTTGCTGAGGCCACCTTGCAGCTGAGAGGTAGAGCCAGGGTTGGATGCAAGCGTTTGGGCTTTGGAGCACCCTCCCTGAACTGCTGTGAGCCAGGAGCTGGGTTTCTGGTTGGGCTGCTGCTGGCAGCTGGCTGTTAGACCTTGGGCTCCAAAGTCCTATGGCCCTGTGAGTTTTTATCAGGAAAAAAAAAGCCCTTCAAGCCTGGATTATTAGGAATATGACACGCGGGGACTTCCTGGTGGCCCAGTGGTTGTGACTCGACGCTCCTAATGCAGGGGGCGTGGGCTCGATCCCTGGTCGGGGAACGAAGATCCGCATGCTGTGCCGTGCACTCAAGGAAACAAACCAGTGGGGAGAGCAGTGTGTTGATCCGCCCGGTGATGGAGAGAAGCTGCTCACACTGCTTACAGACGAGGCTGCGAGGCTGCTGTGGGCTCACGGCTGATGGCCGGGGGGCGTTCTGGAAGGAAAAATTACTTCTGGATTCACTGGCCCAACCTGTACCGTCTGAGTAAATTTGAGGTAATGACTCAGATTATTTAGACCCTGCCTGCCAGATAATGGAGGAAAATGGGGTTATTAATTTGAAGTAGCTGGGTAATTGGGTCTGCCTCCCTTTGATAATGTAAACATGGTCATCGTGTGTAATTGTGTAATTGCCTGAAAGGGCCCTATGCTTTCTCTTGAACCGTCTGTTATTGTCTGTGGTCTGGCTGTTGGGTTATAGCACAGTAGATTATTACAGACAAACTCCAGTACTTAGCTTGGCTTTCCGAGTGAGAAATACATGCATATATGTGTACATGTTTCTACACACGTGTGGAGCTATATGTATATTTTTTAATTAAAAATGAAAGTATAGAAGGATACTTTAAAGTTTGATTATTGCTGATAATTTGTGGAAGAGTTTTAAAGAAGCATTTGCCTCCAGGGCAAGCCACCTTCGAGTCTATTTGAGATTGACCCCTCTTTATAGGAGGATTTTCATTGACTGCCACCCCCCCAACCAGAAAGTCTGTATTTGAATGTAGCAGAGATTATTCCTTGTCAAAGATGGTCAGAGGAAAATTAGGTTAGGTTTGTTAGCTGCGACCTAATCTTCACCTAACGGAATCTGTGTTGTGGTTTTGATGTTGAAAGAAAAAGTGAAAGTAAAGAGTTAGTCGCTCAGTCACATCTGACTCTATAACCCGCCGGGCTCCTCTGTCCATGGGATTCTCCAGGCAAGAACACTGGGGTGGGTGTCCGTACCCTCCTCCAGGGGTCTTCCTGGAGAGGACCCAGGGACGGAACCAGGTCTCCTGCACTGCAGGCAGATCCGTCACTGCCTGAGCCTCCAGGGAAGTCCTCTGCTGTTTCTCTCCATCCTCCCTGAGCCTGGCATGGGCACCTGCCTCGGGGCCTCCTTGGGCTTTTCCGTCCAGGACTAGTGTCTTCTGCGACCTCTCCATTGGACTCTGGGGCTGAGCCTGCGTTGCCTGTCATCTTGTTTCAGAAGTTTGGCCAGTCAAGGGGTAGGGGTGGCCTTACAAAGGGTAAAATTCTGGAAGGGGGCGGCAGGTGGAGAGGGAGTGAGTGCATCGCGTCGCAGCTGCAGAGACGGCTCTCAGAGGTTCTGCGTCATCAGAGTCTAAAGGATTCTTCCCGGTTTCAGACCTTCCACTCTGAACTTTGGCTTGGAAAATGAGGCTCACGATTCATGTCTCTTGTTTGCATAACAGGTCTCTGATATGATACTTCTTCCTTAGCAGAAAAGGATAAAACTGGGAAGAAAGTGTCAGTTAAGGTGAAATATTCCCCTCCCCACCTCTGGTTGAGATGTGGGGCAGCGGTCCTGGCTGGTGGTGTGGGTGGCTGACCCCGCTGATCCGAGTATTCTCTTTTCTGCTTCGATTTGCTTGCCCAGGTGTGGTCAGGCGTTAAGAGGGCTTTTCAGACAAGATGGGCTCAGGACATTCTGACACGATGCCCACCTGGGCTTCCTGAGGTCTCCCTGTGGGCTTATTTATAACATGATGGGCCTTGGGGGAAGGACAAAGGAGGAGATTGTTTCTAGAAAACCCAAATATGGTTATTTAAATCTCCCCATGTGCAACTCACCACCAGCCTCCAATAAACCTGCAAATATCAAAATACACATAATAGAAAAAAATCACATTGCGAAAGGGGAATTGAGAGGATTTTGGCGTCTTGCTGGGTGAGACAACAGCACGTGGTTCCCTCCTGCGGCGTGTGTTGTGATGCGTGCGTGCTCACTTGTATCCCACCCTTTGCGACCCCACGGCCTGCGGTCCGCCAGGCTTGCTTCTCTGTCCGTGGGATTCCCCAGGCAAGAACACTGGAGCGGGTTGCCATTTCCTCCTCCTGGAGATCTCCCCGACCCAGGGATGGATGGAGCCTGGGTCTCCTGCATTGGCGGGTGGTTCTTCACCACTGAGCCACCTGGAAGCCCAGTGTATGTTTTGCATACTACTTTATCTGATTGTCTCTAATATTCACGTGGATCTCGATCACTGTTAAACCTCAGAAAAATTCAAAGCAAAGCTATCTCCACATGCGTTGTTGAAATCGGCCAATCACTTAAAAAATGTATACTTTCAAAAAGTCTTGGTTTTGGTTATCTGAGAAGAAAATGTCACATTTAATTTTCTAATTTTTTGTGTGTGTGTTTTAGTCTGCAAATGTCAAATAGCTCCAAGTTATAGAAACAAAAAAGATAAACATAATGTATATAAATATGAGAGTTTACTTTTTTCTAACATTTAAACAAATAGTCATGGTCAACATTTTATAATATGTTCATTTTTAATCTTTTTCTATATCATGATGATACTGACTAGGTCCTTAAAGATATGAATGATAGCTAGTTAAGCAAGTGAATTCTGGTAAAACTAGAATTTTAAAGAAAATTTTGAGTGTAGATTTGAGTTTGGTTTTTAGTTTTCAGTCTTTTTTGACATATGGGAAATGAAAAATCATCTTTCACTACGGCAAAAGACTTTTCATGTCTGAGTTTAGATGTCTGAAATACTTTGTGAACATTACTTAGTCCTTTTTGGTTCTATTAAAACTAATTTCATTCAGCAAAAATCAGGGTGTACTGGTTTGTAACTTTAGAGAACTCATGAAGTGGACTGTCATATTTTTAATTTACTCTTCAGATTTTTATACTTTCAATCTGCAAGAAAAAATGATGAACAAGCTCTCTACGTGTATAAAATAAGAGTAACTGTAGCTTGAGACACTTCAAAGGGGGCTGAAGTTTATGGAAAGTGGCTATGGTTTTGAGAATTATTTTGACTTCTTTGTGATTTAGGTTTGTTTTGTATGCATTTGAGTTTTTAGTTGGTGAAATTTGACATCTAAATAAGAGGCTGTTACTGTGCCATGTAAATAGAACATATGGGTCAAATGCTTGTCATTGTGGATGTTGAAAGGACAATTTATGATTTACAAAGACAGAAAAACTCAATAAAGATCTATACTGAAGAGCTGGTGCAATGGAAAGCTATAGATAGACAGGCGTCTTGCAAATGAGCAGAATTAGTGACATGAGGGTAAAAATTGATTTCTCTGGTAGGAAGATATTTTCCAAATGTCAGGAAGGACAATATTGTCCCTTTCCTCTGCCCTCAAGAGGCTAGGGACACTGCTCCCTGAGGCCCCAGGACCCACCCTGAGCTTAACTGGACCATGGTGGTACAGCAGACATGCTCTGCTGACCCATTTCTAGCCTGTTAGACTGCATTGGCTAGACACCTTGTCTGGTGCTTTTTATCTCCTTGGCACCTAGTCCAAACCTGGTACATAATAAGTACTCAGTTCAGTTCAGTTGCTCAGTTGGGTCCGACTCTTTGCAACCCCATGGACTGCAGCATGCCAGGCCTCCCTGTCCATCACCAACTCCCGGAGCTTACTCAAACTCATGTCTGTTCAGTCAGTGATGCCATCCAACCGTCCCATCCTCTGTCATCGCCTTCTCTTCCTGCCTTCAATCTTTCCCAGAATCAGGGTCTTTTCAAATGAGTCAGTTCTTTGCATCAGGTGGCCAAAGTATTAGAGCTTCAACTTCAGCATCAATCCTTCCAATGAATATTCAAGACTGATCTCCTTTAGGATTGACTGGTTGGATCTCTTTTCAGTACAAGGGACTCTCAAGAGTCTTCTCCAACACCTCAGTTCTAAAGCATCCATTATTTGGTGCTCAGCTTTCTTTATAGTCCCACTCTCACATCCAGATGACACCACCACAAACAGTCGGACATGAATGAGCAACTGAACCGAACTGAAATGATGGGACCAGATGCCATGATCTTAGCTTTCTGAAGGTTAATTTTTTTTTTTGAATGTTGAGTTTTAAGCCAACATTTTCACTCTCCTCTTTCACTTTCATCAAGAGACTCTTTAGTTCTTTGCTTTCTGCCATAAGAGTGGTGTCATCTGCATATCTGATGTTATTGATATTTCTCCTGGCAATCTCGATTCCAGCTTGTGCTTCCTCCAGCCAAGCGTTTCTCATGATGTACTCTGCATATAAGTTAAATAAGCAGGGTGACAATATACAGCCTTGATGGACTCCTTTTCCTATTTTGAACCAGCCTGTTGTTCCATATCCAGTTCTAACTGTTGCTTCTTGACCTGCATACAGACTTCTTAGGAGGCAGGTTAGGCAATCTGATATTCCCATCTCTTTAAGAATTTTCCACAGTTTTTTGTGATCCACACAGTCAGAGGCTTTGGTGTAGTCAATAAAGCGTCAGTTCAGTTCAGTTCAGTCATGCCCGACTCTTTGCCACCCCATGAATCACAGCACACCAGGCCTCCCTGTCCATCACCAACTCCCAGAGTCTACCCAAACCCAAGTAGATGTTTTTCTGGAACTTTCTTGCTTTTGATGATCCAAGGGATGGTGGCAATTTGATCTCTGGTTCCTCTGCCTTTTGTAAATCCAGCTTAAACATCTGAAAGTTCATGGTTCACGTACTGTTGAAACCTGGCTAGGAGAATTTTGAGCATTACTTTGCTAGCGTGTGAGATGAGTGCAGTTGCGCAGTAGTTTAAACATTCTTTGGCATTGCCCTTCTTTGGGATTGGAATGAAAACTGACCTTTTCCAGTTCTGTGGCCACTGCTGAGTTTTCCAAATTTGCTGGCATATTGAGTGCAGCACTTTCACAGCATCATCTTTCAGGATTTGAAATAGCTCAACTGGAATTCCATCACCTCCACTAGCTTTGTTCGTAGTGATGCTTCCTAAGGCCCACTTTGCTTCACATTCCAGAATGTCTGGCTCTAGGTGAGTGAACACACCATTGTGATTATCTGGGTCATGAAGATCTTTTTTGTACAGTTCTTCTGTGTATTCTTGCCACTTCATCTAATATCTTCTGCTTCTGTTAGGTCCATACCATTTCTGTCCTTTATTGTATCCATCTTTGCATGAAATGTTCCCTTAGTATCTCTAATTTTCTTAAAGAAATCTCTAGTCTTTCCCATTCTATTGTAGGTACTCAATAAATGTCTATTAAATTAATATGTCTTAATGGCAAAAAAAATCTTATTGTAAGGATTATTTATATATCCATATTATTCCCCACCTCACAATGACAGTTGTAGTTTAATTTTTGTTTCAGATAGCTTTCTCCATTTTAATCAGAGGAACTGAAACAAAAAATGAAAATTGTATTATTTGAAATTCTCAGGATTCCACAACTTGTTTGGTAAGTTTGTAATGCTTGTACTTCTGAAGTTTGAGCTTAAAACTGCATTGAGACTTTTGGGGTACCTTGTATATTGTCAAAGAAGGTACACTAACGTCTGAGGTTTATTCAGTACTTCCTGTCTTAGGTGGCTAACCCTCTTGACGTCTGTAAAGATCCTGACAGGTAAATACTGTTACTATCCCTCTCATATTTGGGGAGTGAAGGCACTGAGAGGGTAAGTAATTCACCCAGTGCCAGCCAGCAAGAGGCCGAGCCAGGATTCGAACCTAGGATGTCCCGCTGTAGAGGCTGCGCCTGTAACCACGAAGGGCCCCGCCTCTGGGATTGACTGGCTTGCATGAGGTATTTGTTGAAGGACCGCATTTACCCAGGCAGGCCCGTCCCTTGGTGAAGACATCGCACAGCCCCGCGTAGCAAGTCGGCTGTATCAGCAGAGGCCGTAAAGCAAAGGTGGTGAGCTGTAGGAGAGTCGAGAGCCCGTTTTCTTGTCATCGGAAGTTGCACACATACTTTCTGAAGTTCTCCTAGAGCTGGCATCTGTTCGCTTGTAAGCGTTTTATGGACGCGTTGAACACAGGGGGGGGGTTAGATTTTATGGCAGAAGTGACTCTCAAAGCAGTTGTCAGCTCTGCGTCAGCCAGGGCCCAGCAGCTCTGAGTGTGGTCCCTGGGAGTCCCTGAGGACAGAACTGTGTTCAAAATAATGCTAAGACCTCTTTTGCCTTCTTTTCTACTCTTATTCTTTTACGAGCCCGTGGTGGAATTTTCCATAGGTTACGTGATGTGTGGTGACATCATCACTAATTAATGTGTGCTGAGGTACTCTTGTTTTTGAATTTTTCTAATATGATAAATATCACTAGATATAATTCATATAAACACAAACTCTTAGGGAATCTAATTTTTTTTGGCGATGCTGGGCTTCCTTTGTGGTGCACGGGTTCCTTTGGTGGCACCGCATGGGTTTAGCTGCGCTGCCGCGTGTGGGATTTTAGTTAGCTGACCAGGGATCAAACCTGGGTCCCCTGCCTTGGAAGGAAAATTCTTAACCACTGGACCACCTGGGAAGTTCTTCCCAGAATTTTTAAGGCTGAAAGACTCCTTTTTTTCTTAGAGTTCTCAGTTGTTCCTTGAAGAAACTTATTCCAAATCTGAGTTTGCAATCCTTTTCTAGCAGTTCGGCAAGATTTGTCTTCGGAAGACAAAGCCATTCTTCCCTTTGAGCTGCTTGCATCTTTTAGGAGAATCCCTAAGCCCCAAGCAACATACTTCTCTCTTGGTTCTCTGCAGATTGGGTCCACTTTCTAACTTGCAGCGTGCACGACCCTCGTTACTGTAATTGTTAGCAAGGCAGCCTGCTGAGCGTGAGAGCCCATTTTTCTGTGTGATCAAAACTAAGCGGCATCCCTCCTTCCTGACCTCTCCTCCACTCCACTTGGAGGCTTTGAGAATTAGCTGCTCGTAGATTAAGTGCCCTTAATCAGTTCATCTTACATTGCAATGTGAAGTTTCTCTCCTGTTCCGCAGAGGGCTTGATTTTCATTTGATATCTGCGATCATAAGAATAGTAAGTGGATCCCCAGGAAATTTCATGAAGAGGAATAATAATGCAAAGATGGGGTGGAGATAGTGGGGATGTGGAGCTAATTGATTAGTTTAGAATCTTCTAATTTCCATGAGGAGTGGAGGAGCTCAATTTGTCTTTCTTCTCCTTGGCACGGCCTCTCACAGATTGTCTGATATTTCATTAGCATGTCGACAGAACAGCTGATGTCTAATTCTGTTGAGTAGGAATATCCGTTGTGTTTCTGCCATGTGCATTTATTACTTCGTGATTAGATTATTTGGACTCTATTAGCTGATTATCTGAGAGCTGGGGAGTGAACTCAGAGGAAAGTAGACCTCTCGGGGTCCTGAATTTTCAGTGTCACTGGTCCTTTGAACACAGTGGACAGCTCCTGCCTGGTGCTAACAGATGGACTTTGGGGACCATCAATGCCTGGTGTGAATGCCCACTCCTAATAAAACTTTTGGGCAGAACGCTCCCTTCTTCAGAATGTTCCTCACCCTGACATGCCGTCAGCCTCATTGTTTCCTGTCTGTCATCACTGGCTCCTCGCCTGGTTCCAGGGTTAATTTGCACGCTTGTCATCCTGGGGTTCTTATTTTCCAGCCCCTGACGTGTGTACGGAGACTCTTCCAGGTGGATTTGAAAACCACCAGCTTCCAGTGTGAGGACTTGCACACCCACATGCAGCGCTCAGGCGAACAAACGGTGTGCATTTGCCAAATGAGCCTCTTCAGCGTCCCCCGCCTCCCAAAAATGACATCATTCCCCCACGTGACAGTTACAGGCAATCATCACAGGGCGAGTTCGCCTCAGGGCCCCTCAGCACCCAAACAGACCTGGGTGACCAAACGGAGCCAAACCAAACCAAGCCAAGCCACAGGGGTGGCTCCCAGGGACGCTTCTGCGCTGCTGCCCACACCCGGTCCCTGCCTGGGGTCTCTGTCACACGCCGAACCAGGCTGGGTTCTGGAGTCAGGACCGTGCCTACCAGCCTTCGTTTGTCAGCCAGTCTTAACCCATCTCCGGAGGACCAGGCGTCTGGGGGGGTGGCGTGGTGCAGGGGACGAGGTGGCTTCACCGGTTTGTCCTTCGCAATGACGACTGTTCGCTCTGTCCTGTTCCATCGTGTGTTTGTCTGCTGGGTACGTGTGGAGCCCTGCTTATTAGCTGGCCAGACAGGAGCTGTTGCGAAGGGACCAAATGGGCAAGATGACATCCCGGCCTCTGGGAGATGCCCTGGAAGCTGCGGGGAGCGCCGGGTGGTATCTGGAGGGAGACAGGCTGTGGGGGGAGGCTGAGGAAGTGTCTTCTAGAAAGAGCCCTGCTGGCCGGGAGGGTTCTCCAGGCAGAGAAGGGCGGGAGGCTGGACCTTGTCTGCCTGCATGGGTTCCTGTTCAGCCACCGCGTAGACGTCACCCATCGACTGGGCACTGTTTCCTGTCAGCTCAGCCTTGGCCCCACAAACCTTTCCAGAACACGACTCCTCAAGTCTCATACAGAATCTTCCTTGAGCAGAGGGAGCCAGGGAAGCCAGTGGCCCTCCCTGTTGAGATGCAGGCAACTCTGACCTGGTGCATGGAGAGGGGCCTGGCGATCTATCCCACCCTCGGGCGATCCTGCCAGGAAACAGGCCTTGACCACCCAGGAGGCAGCGTCCCTGACAGCTCAGCTGGTAAAGGGTCCGGAAGATATCCTGGAGAAGGGATAGGCTACCCACTCCAGTATTCTTGGGCTTCCCTGGTGGCTCAGCTGGTAAAGAATCTGCCTGCAATGTGGGAGACCTGGGTTCGATCACTGGGTTGGGAAAATCCCCTGGAGAAGGGAAAGGCTACCACTCCAGTATTCTGGTCTGGAGAATTCCATGGACAGTCCATGGGGTTGCAGAGTCGGACACGCCTGGGTGACTTTCACTTTCACCCTTGAGGTCCTCAGGACTGCATTCCTGGAAGGTTCAGTGTACTGTAAAGTGTGCATACTTTACTTGTGTTTATGTGCAAAGCGGAGTGAAATTCTAGGCTTCGATAATTAGAGCCAGGCTTTTCCTCTACAAAGAATGTCCAATAGTATAGACAGTCTTATTTGCAAAACAGAAATAGAGACCCGACATAGAGAAGATACATATAAATATCAAAGGTGGGGTAGGGGTGCGATGGGTTGGGACATCGGGATTGGCCTGCACACACTGCTGTGTGTAAAACAGGCAAGTAACGAGAACCTGCCGTAGGGCTCAGCGAGCCCGCCTCAGTGCTCTGTGGTGACCGAAAGGGAGGAAGCCCCAAGAGAGGGGCCATATGTGCACATATAACTGATGCACGCTCCTGTACAGAGAAGCGCAGCACAACGCTGGAAAGCAACTATACTCCAATAAAAATTAAGTGAAAATAAAAATTTTAAAATGTGTATTTTTGATGTATGAAACAATAAAGCACATACTCCATGTTATTCTATTACTTAAAAAAAATAAAAGAAGACTGTCCAGTAGGATTTTCAAAAATTGTGCGGCAATTGGCAGAGTTCTTAGTGGCCACCCTGTGCCCCACAGCTGTCCAGCTGGCCTGGGCTGCCCCCGAAGTGGTGATGAGCCCCCCTCCCTGTGATGACTAATAGTACCCCCATCTCTAAAATGTTCCCTTAGAGACAACCATCCCTCGTGAGAACCGCTGGACCAAAGGGTGGGGCCGGGGGACTGGGGTGGGGGAAAGGTGTGCTAGCCTGCGCTTTACCTGCATCGTCAGTGGAGAAGTGGAGACGGAGGGCAGCCTGGAGGCAGCCTGCAGAGCAGGAAAGCTGAGGCGGTGGCCGTGCAGAGGAGGGAAGCTCATAAAGGAGGCTTGGCAGGAGACAGGCCGGCTGGATGCCGAAAAGAGCAAGAGGCGGAGGAACATCCAAGTTGTTTCCGGCCTCGGGCCGTGTCTCCCTTGGTTGTGATGTTGTAAACCGTGCCGAGGCGCAGGAGGCAGGGCAGGTGGCCAGGGCCGTGAACGGGTTTGGTTTGAACACGGTGATTCCATGCCCTATGGGGTTTGCCAGGCGGATCTTTCTGAACCCGCTTCAGATGGAGACTTAGGAGCATGGGCCGCGTGGAATCGTCAGGAAGGTAAGGGTGTTTGGAGCCATGGCCCGGATGAGGCGCGCTTCTGGTGTGTAAGTCCTCCTGGCCAGTCGGGGGCAGGGGTCACAGGGCCGGGGCGCTGGTGGCCCTGCAGGGGCTGGAAACCACGACTGTGGTAGCTCTCTCCAGCAGCCCTCAAATAGGGGGTGGCTGGGGGAGCAGCCTCAGTTTCCCCTTTTGCAAAACCAGAGTCTTTTTCTGTTAGAGTCGGAACTCTAAAGTTCAAAAAAGTGTGTTTTTTGAATTGTCAAGAAAGATATTTTATTAGGCATTAACACGAGGGATCTGCAGTCTAAATTTGAATAGAATTGACCTGGCAGAGAAGAAAGGTTATCTGAGTAGCTTCAGAAGAAAGAGGGCTCCCGGATGTTTAATTCATCCTCTGCAGGGCTCTGGACCCTGCTCAGACACACTCCTCCTGGCCCTCAGGCACGGGTACAGGACTGTCCTGGGGCCAGGCGCTACCTGGAAACCCAGTTCACAGCGTTCACTTCTCTTAGGGTTAGTGGTGCCACTTTTAGCCATCAGTGGAGTTTGATATGAGCCCACGCTTTGCATCTAGAAAGGATGCCACGTAACCCAGAAGCCTCAAAGTGTTAGACGTTTTGATCACATACACTTTTAAAACTTCTATGTAAAAAAACAGACAAAACTGCAGTTCAAGCGCACCTCAGAGGGACTGCAGTTCAGTTCCAGACGCCCCAGTAAAGCAAATATCTCAGTAAAGCAAGTCATGCAAATGTTTTGTTTTCTGGGTGTATATAAAAGTTATGACTATACTATATGATAGTCTGTTAATTGTACAAAAAGCATTATATTTAAAAACAATATACATTTCTTAGTTAAAAAGTACTTTATTGCTGAGAATCCCCTGGTGGTACAGTGTTTAAGACTTAGAGTTTTCACTGTCATAGGCCCTGGTTGGGGAATGAAGATCCTGCAAGCTGCAGAGCACAGCAAAAACAAAACAAAAAGACAAAATTTATTGTCAAAAAGTATTAGCAGAGACATTACTTTGTCAACAAAGGTTCATCTAGTCAAGGCTGTGGTTTTCCCAGTAGTCATGTATGGATGTGCGAGTTGGACCATAAAGAAAGCTGAGCGCCAAAGAATTGCTGCTTTTGAACTGTGGTGTTGGAGAAAACTCTTGAGAGTCCCTTGGACTGCAAGGACATCCTACCAGTCAATCCTAAAGGAAATCAGTCCTGAATATTCATTGGAAGGACTGATGTTGAAACTGAAACACCAATACTTTGGCCAGCTGATGTGAAGAAGTGACTCATTGGAAAAGACCCTGATGCTGGGAAAGATTGAAGGCAGGAGGAGAAGGGAACAACAGAAGATGGGATGGTTGGATGGCATCACTGACTCAGTGGACATGAGTTTGAGCAGGCTCCAGGAGATGGTGATAGATGCGGAGGCCTGGCATGCTGTGGTTTATGGGGATGCAAAGAGTCGGACATGACTGAGTGACTGAACTGAACTGATCATCTGAAAGCATGGGAGTGTCACAAGCCTTCAATTTGTAGAAAATGTAGTGTCTGTGAAGTACAGCCAAATGAGGTGTGCCTACATTCACATCTGATAGAGGACTAGTATCCCTCTTCAAAAGCAGACATCACTTTGCCAACAAAGGTCCATCTAGTCAAAACTATGGTTTTTCCAGTAGTCATGTATGGGTGTGAGAGTTGGACCATAAAGAAAGCTGAGTGCCGAAGAATTGATGCTTTTGAACTGTGGTGTTGGAGAAGACTCTCTGGAGTCCCATCGACTACAAGGAGATCAAATCAGTCAGTCCTCAAGGAAATCAACCCTGAATATTCACTGGAAGGACTGATGCTAAAGCTGAAACTCCAGTACTTATGGCCACCTGATGCAAAGAGCTGACTCCTTGGAAAAGGCCCTGATGCTGGGAAAGATTGAGGGCAGCAGGAGAAGGGGACGACAGAGGATGCGATGGTTGGATGGCATCACCGACTCGATGGACATGAGTTTGAGTAAACTCTAGGAGATAGTGAAGGAAAGAGGAGCCTGGTGTGCTGCGGTCCATGGGGTCACAGAGGGTCAGACACGACTCAGCAACTGAACAACAGCAATAACCCTTCATAGAAAAGATCTGACTGCAAATCAGTAAGAGAAAGATAAGCTGAGTTATAGAAAATTGGGCAGCAGGATTGTTAACTGAAGAATCAGACATATATAACTGTATATTATATACAAAGATTCTAAGCTTACTATCAATCATAGAAATTCAGAGTAAAGCGACAGTATGAGTTTTCACCTACTGGATGAGCGACGTGGGGAAACAGGCACAGACTGGACTGTGAAGGGTCAGACTGATGCATTGGGCCATTTGGAAGTTCCCGCCAAGTCTTGAGCCTGTAAAGATATTTGAGCGAAGCTGTAGGGGAATGTGTTGATGATGACACACGGAGAGCAGAGGTGAATTAGGAAGCTTTGTTGCAGCGACACCGGTCCTCTCGCCCCAGCACCAGGGGACGCTCAAACCAGACGCTGGTCAACTCTGTGTACAGGTCCACCGAGGCACCTCTCATCTCCTGGCCTTGACCTTCAGCCCACGCCACCGCTTCTGCGCTGTGGGCAGGAGTCCAGGGACATGGAGGAGACTAGCACCGTGGTGTTTGCATTTGCTCACCTGAATCACATCAGTCCTCACTTGACGAATGTCTCTGAATGTCACTGTGGAAATTTAACTTTGCAAACTGGATTTGCTTTTAAACAGTTGCTTTATTTTTGCTTGCCATACCCTTAAATGAGGCAAGTCTGGGTTCTGGTGTTTATTTATAAGCACTAGGTGGCTATTCTTATTTTTCTGGTTCCCAAGTTGTAGATTTCCTGGCTATGAACATCGTGCACACACCCATGTCCTTTTTCTCCCCATCATGATTACACTGCCAAATTCATTGAAGAAATCAATGTTGCGTTTCAAGGAAAGGCTTTGTTGTGCTCAGCCTTTCAAGGAAAACACCGATCCAAGCAGTTGACTACTGATGGATCAGAAACAAAATATGGAGCCTGGGAAGGGAGCCCGTAGCTGTGCAGACGCAAGGAAACTGTGCCCATCGGTTTCTCGGAGCCTTTTGTTCTGATCCTGCTCCACCAGCTACACTTCTGTGGTGTAGTGGAAAGAGCAGGGGTGTGTAGTCCAGGGGCCTCGCAGACCCTTGATTCTGCGGCTGGCTATGTCTGTAGCCAGTCGTTTAATACCTTGGGGACATCGTGTTGTGATCTGTAAAATGAAGGGTGGCTTGGGCAATTAGAGAAACTTCGTAGTATCGAGGTTAAAGGCTTTGACTCTGAATGCCTGAGTTTGAATGTTAGGCCACCACTTACCAGCTGTACAACCTTGGGAAAGTTACTCAACCTCTCTGATCCAGAGTCTTCTCATTTTAAAAGTGGAGATAGTAATAATGCATCCCTCCGGGGTGGTTTGGTAATTAAATGAGGATTCGTGTAAAACACATGAGACAATGTCTGGCATGAAATGTATCTTCAGAGGAAGTTAGCTATAATTGTTATCATCGTCGTTAGCATTATTTCTGAAATAACTTCTGTCATTGTCTCATCATCATCATTGTCGTCTTTAAGGGCTCTTTCAGCTAAAAAAT